>CAUYUJ010020849.1:476270-481270 GCA_963575745.1 Prorocentrum cordatum
CCCTCGCCTAGGGCCTAGATACGGCAACATTTAGCACTCCTAGCCCCTGCGCTGAAATCCGACTGCGTAAAGACCATCTGCGCACGGTGGCACAGAAGGAACTCAACGGCAAAGCCCGCACGCCCATTTTGTGGCATCAGCGGGGCGAAGTTGCAGCCTTCGCCGGTCAGTGGGGTGCGCAAGGCGCGGCAGGCAGCCCAGGTGGCGCCCAATGCACACAGAAGGGCGAGGGGAGGCGAGGGCGAGAAGCAGCGGGGACGAAAAGGGCAGGCGCGCGCATGGGCTACCACGGGGAAACAGTGAAGATGGCGACACCGCTGCTCCCCAGGCATCTCTGGTGTCGCGCTCGACGACCAGGAGCCCGAGGCGAGGCCGGTCCGTGGCGAAGAGGGCCCCCCAGGAGGCGCAGCGAGGCGAAGGCGAGGAATGGGCATCGGCACCGGCACATGCTCCTCCTCCGACCCCAGCGGCGCAGGGGGGGGGGGGGCCAAGCCCGCACGGCAGGCGCCATCGCCAGGAGGTGGGAAGCATTGTCTTCCAGACAGTCGCAGCACAGTGAGCGCCTGGGGGGAAGGGGGGGGGGCTGCTTTTGGAGACAAGAACCGAACATCCGATATTTATTTGTCCCAACCATCTCGTCTTGAAGAGACAGCGCCCCGCATTTCCTCCCTCCCTCTCCTCCTCCTCCTCCCCCTTCTCCCTCCTCCCCTGCGTGCCTCTGCTCTCCGCATGTCGCCCACTTCGGCACACCCACCCCACACGATTCGTGGCCCCATAGGGAGCTCCTCCGAAGACCCCAATGGCGACGTTCGCAGCGTCCGCCCTGCCCAGGACAGCGCTCCGTGGCCCCGTACGGAGCTGCACCGAAAACCCCAATGGCGATGTTCGCATGCGTCCGCCCCGCCCAGTGCAGCATTTCGTGTCCCCACAGGGAGCTCCACCGAAGGCCCCAGTGGCGACTTTTGCATACGTCCGCCCCACCCAGTACAGCGTTCGTGCCCAGACACACCGAAGGCTCCAGTGGCGACGTTCGCATGCGTCCCCCCCACCCATTTCGGCACACCCCTCACGCGGTTCGTAGCCCCATACGGAGCTCAACCGAACGCCCTGGTGGCGACGTTCGCATGCGCCCCCCGCCTGCATATGTCGGCAGACCTCTCAAACGATTCGCGGCTCCAGTGGGAGCTCCACCGAAGGCCCCATGAGCAGTGCCCGCATTGCGGCCCCGCCCCATGTCTGCGCACCCTTTACACGCTTCGTGGCCCCACAAGATCCACCGAAGGCGATACCGACAACGGAGAAACTCCCAACTGCACATGGTAAGGTCCTTCTCTATGATATTCAACACGGGATCCCTCCACTCATTCGCTGAGGCCTGTTTTCATCCCGAATTGCTTTTTGGCGGCCCTGGGGCCTGGTGAGAGCTCCCAGAGGCCGAAAAAGGCCAACAACCCTCCGCCGTACTCTTTCGCAGCGCGAGCATGTCTGGGAAGCCCACTGGCGGACGCGGAGACGGGGCAACCGCAGCTGAGCACGCGGGTGGCACAGCGGGCTGTCCAGCGGTGGGGGGCAACGGTGCGGCCAGCACGGCAGGCTGTCAGCAGCCCCTGGCCTCGCGGCGCCACCGCAGCCTGCCCCGGGGAGGAGGGAGGGCGGGAGTGCAGGCACAGCTGACGCCCTCTGACAGAAGGCGGCCGCCGGCCTCCTGCGGCATGGGGCAGGAAACGGGTCCTGAGGGCAACGGGTTCCGGACCCTGGGGAGTTGCCCCGAGACCAGTTCTTCTTCCAGAGTCCTTTCACGACAGTCCCAGGGCCCGTGGAGGGCCCGTGGAGGCCCGCAAGCGGCGAAAACCCTCGGGACCCGCTTCTCTCAAGGACCCGCTTCCCCCATGGCGACCGCTGCGGGACAACGCCGGAGCCGCTGGCCCGCCGCCGGCGCCGCCGACGCCCTCGGAGGCAGAAGCCTCTCCGGGCAGGGCCGGGCGGGCAGCGGCGCAGGGCAGAGGCCGCAGGGGGGCCGGCGGGCGCCGCACGGCCGCGCGGGCGCGAGCCCGTGGCGGCGCCGGGGGGCGAGGTCGGTCGCTGCGCAGGCCGCGGGCCCGAAGGGGCGCGGGCGCAGGGGGCGCAGCGCACGGAGGGAGCTGCGCGGGGGCGGGCATCCGGGCCCGAGGCAGCCTCGAGCCGGGGGCTCAGATGATGGGCCAATGTTCCACCACAACTACCGTGGGTCCTCCTCCTCCTCCTCCTCCTCCTCCTCCTCCTCCTCCTCCTCTTCCTCCTCCTCCTCCTCCTCCTCTTCCTCCTCCTCCTCCTCCTCCTCCTCCTCCTCCTCCTCCTCCTCCTCCTCTTCCTCCTCCCTCTCCTACCTGTAGCAGCGGCGGTTGAACATCGGCCCATCCTCAGAGGTGGGGCCACATGTGGGGCCCCCAGGGATGGGGCCTCTGAGGGTAGAGAGGGGAGCCCAAGCGGAGCCTTCACTGCCTGAGGCCGCTCGTCCCCCAGGGCCCTAATTACCTAGCCCGTGGGAGGCACTGATCGATGCCCCCTGGCGTTCTCAAAGCAATTCATTCACCCCCGGAGGGCGGGACTGCTAAGCGACTTCGCTACCACGGCAAATGAATGAGGTCAATAATTCCGCGGGGGGGGCGGTGGGAGGAAGGGGAGCAAGGCAGCCCAAGAAGGGCCTCAAGACGGCTCTTCGGAGGCAAGAGCCCCCGCCGACAGTCCAAGTACTCTCCGACAGCCACCTTTACGGGGTTCATGTTGCAACCCTCTTGGGCTACGTATCAGTGGAATCCGAGTCGAGTCTTCTTGTAGTTCTACGCATTCAGATCTTAGAGGGATTCCCGCACTGAGGGGTCCAAGTGCGGGGCATCACTTCCAGGGGCAAGAAGCGGCATAGTTTCACGGCAAGGGGGGGGCGCGATAGTTGCCTCCCAAGGTTCTCCCTGGGGCCCTCGGGGCGACGGACGGGGCCCTGAGGGATAGAGAGAAGATCCCCAGGCTGAGCCTGCAGGGTGACCAATCGTCAACCGTCCCTCAGGGCCCTATCCCTCCGGGCGCCTTCTGGTAAACGCTGGCAGAGGGGGGCGGGGCGCGGCAGGCGTTGGGGGGCCCCAAACGGTGCGGTGACAGACCGTGCGGTGACCTCGAAATCCCTGGAGACCTCACCGCCAGGGCCGTCGCCGCATGGTTTCGAGGCTTGGAGGGAGGCCCCAGTCGCCCGAGATATCCTCGGACAACGACCCAGATCCCAAATCGGCGCGGTCAACCCGAATCCCCTCTGACTCACCGCGCGGCGTGGTCACCGTCTCGTTTGAGGGCCCCGAAGGCAGTGGCAGGCAGCTGCACAGCCCCCCCCGGGGAGGCCAGCGGCAGACGCCAGCAGAGCCTGGCGGCAAGGGGGGCCGCGCTCCCAAGTCGGGGCCCAGAGCCCAGGGGTCAGAGGTAGCGCGGCGGGGACACGGAGGTGTGGTGGAGGGCGGCGGATCTTTTTCCTGCCAGACTCGAGCACGCAAACTCCGCCGTGCGCTCTGCGCCCCAGGACTCGGCCTCCGCGCAGGCGAGCGCCCGAAGGGAGTGGAGGTCCATCCCGGCGGACAGCGAGTCCGCGTCGACCTCGCCGGCGGCGAGGAGGCGCTGCGCGCAGAGCTCCATGCACCGCCGGCCCTCTGCGCTGCCCAGCACCGCCCTCGCGCTCGCCAGCGCCTGCGACAGCAGCGCACACGCCGCCTTCTCTACCTCCCGGCGCGTGGCGTCGCTGCAGCCGGCGCGGCCCTCCAGGGCGGGCAGGCTGAGCACGAGGCCGCCGGGGCCGAGGCCCCACTCGGCGGCCATGGTCATGGCCTGCGCCGTCGCCTCGCGCAGGTCCGAGGCCGCCCCGGAGCTGACCTCCGTGGGCCGCTGCAGCAGCTCCTCGGCGGCGCGCCCGCCCAGGTCCACGCAGAGCGAGGCGCAGGCGCCCTGCATCGTGGAGAGCCCTGCGGGCAGCACCCCCTCCGCGTCCTCGGGCAGGGGCTCAAAGACCGTGACGCCGCCCACGCCGCCCAGTCGGGGCCGGACGGACGCGCGGACCACCCGCCTCCACGTCATCGCCGCGAAGGCCAGCCCGAGCACCACGTGGCCCGCCTCGTGGACGGCCGCGAGGCGGAAGGCCGCGCGGCTCTGCACCGGGCGCGCCTTCTCCAGGCCGAGCAAGAGGCGGTCGGCCGCGCGATCGACGTCGGACCTCTCTACGGCCTCGGCGCCCCTGCGGGCGGCCAGCAGAGCCGCCTCGTTGAGCAAGTTCCGGATCTCGGCGCCGCTGAAGCCGACGGTGCACTGAGCGAGGTCCCCGAGGTCCACGTCCGGAGCGAGGGGCTTACCGCGCGAGTGCAGCTCCAGGATCTCGGCGCGACCCGTGCTGTCTGAGCTTGGAGGCGGCCACGGGGTCTGAGCTGGATGGGCCCGAGAAAAAAGGTCAAGACGGGGGGACATGGCCAAATCCACTCAAAATCGGGCGGACCCCTCCCACGGTGCATTTGGTGCAGCTTGCACCCCAGATCCGTTTCTGCGGGGCCAGAAAAGGTTCCCCAGAGGCTGAAAACGGCCCATAGCATTCCACAACCCAGAACCTCGAACCTCGCCACCCTTCCTGCTCGCTGACCACCTCAAACCCCCAGCTGGCTCCAAGTCTGGGCGCTCCAGCACGACGCGGCGATCGAAGCGTCCGGGGCGCACCAGCGCTGGGTCCAGCAAGTGAGGGCGATTGGTGGCGCCCACCACGAGGGTGTCGCCCCTCTCGGTAAAGCCGTCCAGCTCGACCATGAGCTGCATCATAGTATTCTCACGGTCCTGCTCGGCCCCGCGCGCACCTGACTCGCGGCTGCGGCCGACGGCGTCGATCTCGTCGATGAAGAGCACGCAGGGCTGTAGCTTCCTCGCGAGGGCGAAGAGCTGCTTCACGAGCGTGGTGCCGTGGCCTGCGAACCTCGACGCCTGGAAGTCCGTGCCCGACGCCG
>CAUYUJ010020849.1:486270-508770 GCA_963575745.1 Prorocentrum cordatum
CGTTCCCTACGGGCTTCGAGGGGTGTATCCCCAACTGGGGTGGTAATTTGGTGGGGGTCTCGAAGGGGATGGAGATGGGGATGGGAATCGGTTACACGATTCGTGATGCGCCCTGGGGGCCCGAAACCCTGGGCGAGACAACGCCCAGTGCAACAACAAAAAAGATGCAGCGCCTGGACCTCAGGCGCGTCATCGCTCGGAGGCCCATTTCCCCCCGTGTGCACTTTTTTCGATTTCGTCGTGAGCTTCTCTGCTCGCAAGAGGATCCAAGATACCCCTCGATGGGTATCGCCTCGGGGATGGACAGAAGCCCATTTGGCAAAACGTGGTTTCGTGAAAACGACCTCGGGCACAAACCTGGCGGGCGCAGGCCTGGAAAAAGACGGCCGCGGCGCCCTCTCGAGGATCGAGAACGGACAATTCACTAATCGACGTGTCAAGGTGGGGGTTATGTCCACCCCCGATCGTCGATGGGGAAACGAAAAGGTACCGATGCCGCTGCTCCGCGGACCTCTCCTGGGGCGCGCTCTGACCAGGACCTCGAGGCGAATCCAGCGGCAGCGACGAGGGCCTCTCCCAGGAGGCCCCAACAAGAGGAGACAACGAGGCACGAGCGGCGTTGTGGGTACCTGTTTCCTCCCCTGAGCCGAGGGAAAGATCCACAGGTCTGAGCGATGCCGAGCAGGGCAGGCGTGCAGATTACGCCCTCCGGGTGCCGGGCTCCCCGCAGAGCAGGACCCCCCTGGGGGGCACGGCCCCCACGCGCGCGTACCGCGCCGGGTCCCGCAGCCGGTGCACGAGCTCCTGCGGCAGGGCTCGGCCCGGACAGTGCTCTGCGTGGTCGCTTTTGGGCTTCGCTTTCCCTCGTCCTTGTCTTCGCTCCGCCCCCTGCCGCAACGCGAGGTGAGCGACGAAAGTAAGCGGGTCTCGCGCGAGATGGAACAGCGCCCTTCCGCGGCGGCTGACGCGGGCCGCCGGCGCGGCATACCACAGTGGAGACGAGGGCGCTTGCGCGCGGCCTCACGCGGGCAGCCTGCGCGTCAATCTCGGCGCAAACGACCCCGCTCTTTTGCCGTCGCCCAGGCCAGCGTGCAGACGGCCCACGAAATCGCCCTTTCGGCCGAGCCCTGTCCTGCAGCTCCCCCAGGAGCGCGGGGCTCCCCCGCACGGAGCTCAGCGGCACGTGCCCGGGCTCCCCCGCCCGCAGCGTGCGGAAGCGCTGGCCGAGCGCCCGGGCGCTCCCTGGCTCCGCCGCCTCGCGGCATCGCCCGACCGGCCCCCCGGGCCCCCCACCGGCGTGGCCTCGGCCCCGCAGGCCGCTCTCTTTTTGCTGAGCGAGGAGGAGGAGGAGGAGGAAGGAGGAGGAGAAAGGAGGAGGAGGAGGGGAAGGAGGAAGGAGGAGAAGGAAGGAGGAGGAGGAGGAGGAGAAGGAGGAGGAGGAGGAAGGAGGAGAGAAGGAGGAGGAGGAGGAAGGAGGAGGAGAAAGGAGGAGAAGGAAGGGGAGGAGGAGAGGAGGAGGGGAGGAGGAGGAGGAGGAGGAGGAGGAGGAGGAGGAGGAGGAGGAGGAGGAGGAGGAGGGAGGAGGAGGAGGAGAGAGGAGGAGGAGGAGGAGGAGGAGGGAGGCAACTTCTGGGAGGCCTTCGTCAGGGCGATCGGGGGCCACTCGTGGCCCGAAGGTCGGGGCACCGGGCCGTATCAGGCTGGCCTCAGCACGGGCTCGAGCCAGCCGAAGCGGCATTCCTGTGGATCACGAGCAGGAGGCAGCGAGATTGGGCGAGCTCTCGGCCAGGGGTGTGCCGGGGCCAGTCCTGAGTGTGGCCTCCCGGGAGCTGCATCCCGAGTCTTCTGTGTGGGGGGTATGCGCCTGCTCCCTTCGAGTCTCGTGGAGCCGATCCCCCTCCTGACGAGGGTGGGCTGGTGGGGCTGAGGTGCCATGGTCCAGTGGGGATGGGGACAGGTTAGACGATGCTGAGCCTCCTCCCCGCTGCCGCCCTCGCCGTCCCCGCCGAACAGGCGCAGCACGCGAAGCAAGCCTGGAGAGGACTTGGCGGACTTCCTCCCCGCGCCGCCGACGGGAACCTCCCCCACCACCTGGAGGGGGGCAGAAAGGCACCGAAATACCGCGACCTCCCCGGACCGCTCCGCCTGCAGCCTGGAATCTTGGGTTCAGAGGCGGGGCCCTGAAGGAATGGGGCCCCTGAGGGCAGGGAGGCGATCCCCCCAAAACTGAGCCTTCACTGTCTGAGGTTGTGCATGCCATGACAATAGACACTCGAACAATCCTATCATTGAATGAAAGATGTATGCTTGAAACATGTTTTAGACATCTGGAAATTATTTGGCAACATGCTTCATCTCCATTCATCGACTTCCACACGCCTGAGGCCACTCGCCCCTCAGGCCTCGAACTCCCCAAACACCTCACCGCACGGTCCGTCACCGCATCGCTTCGGGACCTCGGAGGCCCCAGCCGCCCGACCTCCCCTGAGAGCGGAGCCCAGTGCCAGAAGCGTGCGGCCACCCCGAACGCCCACCGACTCACCACACGGCGCGGCCACCGCACCCGTCGAGGCCCCCTGGATGCCGCGACCTCGTGGGCCTCTCCCGAGGCGCGCGCTGCCCAGGAGTGCGAAGCCGCCCGGCCGTGGCGACGAGGGAGGGGCAGCTGCTGCCTGCACCGTGTCCTTCTCCCCGGAGGCCCGACGCTGCGAAAGACGTGCAACATCGCGAGACCCCACGATCGCAGCCCTAGGAGGAGGAGGAGGAGGAGGAGGAGGAGGAGGAGGAGGAGGAGGAGGAGGAGGAGGAGGAGGGAGGAGCTAGGAGGAGCAAGGAGGAGCGAGGAGGAGCGAGGAGGAGGAGGAGGAGGAGCGAGAGGAGCGAGGAGGAGCGAGGAGAGCGAGAGGGGCGAGGAGGAGCGAGGAGGGAGGAGGGAGGAAGGAGGAGGAGGAGGAGGAGGAGAGGAGGAGGACGAGGAGGAGGAGGAGGAGGAGGAGGAGGAGGAGGAGCGAGGAGGAGCGAGGAGGAGCGAGGAGGAGGAGCGAGGAGGAGGAGGAAGGAGGGAGGGAGGCAGGAGGGGGGAGGCAGGAGGGGGGAGGGAAGAGGATCTCTGTGCGGCACTTGCCGAGCCGGACAGCTCTGTGCCGACCCCAGGGCCCGAGACCGGGCGACCACGCCCTGCACTGGGCGGGGCCGGGCTTGCACGTGGCGAGTCCTCGCCGGACCCCCCCCCCGCAGCAAGAGGCCGCAGCGAGGCGGCACCGGGCGGCAGCGGCCGGACGCGTGGAGAAAGAATTCTCGCCCGAACCGACCGATTCTGTGGGGAACAGAAGTGAGAAGCCCCAAGAGCAAGCTCTGTGTGGGGAGAGCTGCAAAGCCCGGCTCTCACAGCAGAGGCATCCTAGAGAGGTATCCTAGATGCGGTCTGAGTGGAACGGGTCGGGGGAACGCACCGCATCGGCAATGCACCGCAGATGCATTGGCGATGCACCGGTGACGTTGACGATGCACCGGCGCCGCTGGCGTGGAGAAAATCGGGCTCCAAATCGAGCCACATTGCCGATGCATCGGTGATGCGGCGCGACCCTCCGACCCCGTCTGCTCGGACCCCATCCGAGAGGCCCACGATGGCTGATAGAATGAGTGCCCGAGCGAAGAGCGGCGGCGCGCAGGGCGCACACCGGGCCTTGTGCAGAGCAGCGCATCACAAGAGCCCCGCACCAAGGCGCACGAGGTCCCCCGCACGAGGCCTGCGCACAAGACACGCGCGAGTGCTCCGTCTATGGAAATACCCCAGGGTGGGACCACAACGTACTTACGACTCCCCCCACCCCCCAGGCGGTGCCAGGGCCCACCCAGGGTCGCCCCCAGGGCCCTCTAAGGGACACTCCAGGGCGCCCCTCAGTGACCCGTCCCCAGGGCATCCCGAACCCTCACCACCACCAGTACCCCCAGTAAAAGAGCGCCTCCCACCCCGGCCATCGCCGCCGACGGGCATATCAAACCCCATACCTCGCATCAACCGTTACACGAGTACACATTACCCATGACACATACGCACACACACACACACAAACAAACACCGCTGTGTTCGATGTGGCTTCGCAGGACGGTCACCGTTGAAGCACCAGGTCACGCGTTCGAACGCGATGCCAACCCTCGAGGTAGGTCAGAGCTGTCAATCGTCTGCCAGTGCTCTGTGGGAAATCTGTCAGAGGTCGGTCTGTGGGCTGTCAGTGGTCTGTCAGTAATCCGTCAGCGGTCTGTCAGTGGTCTGTCAGTGATCTGTCAGAGGCCTGTCAGTGGTCTGGAAGTGGTCTGACAGTGGTCTGTGAGTGGTCGTTCAGTGTCTGTCAGTGGTCTGTCAGTGGTGAGGGTCGAAGCACGTTGTGGTCCCACCCATGCCTCGTACTCTGACCCTCCCCCTGACAGACACTGACAGGCACTGTCAGACTGACAGACCACTGACAGGTCACGGACACACCACGGACAGGCCACTGACAGACCACCGACGGACCACTGACAGACCACTGTCAGACCAGACCACTGACAGACCGCTGAGAGACCACTGACAGACCACTGACAAGTGACGAACAGACCACTGACAGTGCACTGACACTTCACTGCCAGCTGGCTGACAGACCATTGACAGACCACTGACAGCTAGGCCACTGACAGGCCACTGACAGCCCCTCGCAGCGACCCGCGAGTGGGCGGGGGGGGGAGGCGGGGGGGAGGCGAGGGGGCACGTCGGAGACGCTCGGAGGGGCCCAAGTCGACCCCCTCGATTGGCCTAGTAACATACCGCGTTCTGCGCTCTGGTCCCACCCCAGGAAATATCCTCGCCTGGGGGGCACCCTGGGGTGCGGGCTGGGACCTCGACAGAGTTTCCGCCGCGCCCCGAGGAGGCCCGACGAGGAGAATGTCGTGCCCCCCAGGCCCCAACGGCGCCGATCGCAAACCACACCCCAGCGTAACCACACCCCTTGCAGTCGCCGAGTAGTAGACAGGGTCTGCCCACCCTCGCCTGCAGGCCAGCGCGGCCCCTTGGGGGCCGCGGCCGCCGCCCCGCGCCGCCGCCGGTCGCGCCCGCCCGGGCGGGCGCCGCCGCCGCCGCGGAGCCCAGCAGCCGCCGCAGCGGGAAGCTCTTCCGCGGCATGTGCGCCGCGGCGCGGTCGCGGCACGGCCCGTCCCTCCTGCTGCTGCTGCTGCTGCTGCTGCTGCTGCTGCTGCTGCTGCTGCTGCTGCTGCTGGCCTGGTGAGGCTTCGGGTGAGGGTAGGGAGGAGAAGGCAGAAGCAAAGGAGGGGGGGGAGGGAGGAGGATAGGAAAGAGGACGAGGAGGAGGACGAGGAGGAGGAGGAGGAGGAGGCCCAGAGCCCGCGATACTGCGCGCGGCTGGAGCCGAGCCACAAGCACGGGCCCGCCGGACCCCCTCGAGCCGTGACGAAAATCACGACGAGAGGCCTCTGGCCGTCTTCGGCCCCTGTGGGGCCCTCGCCGGGCCCCCGGACCGTCAAGAAGCGGCTCGGGACGACACGCCGATCCCAGGGAGTGGGTCCAGGCCTCTCTTGGGGCCCAGGTCGTGGCACAATGATGGCGTCGAGGGTGTGGGGAGGGGGAGGGGCCGGGAGGGGGGGGCGGCTCCTGGCCAGGGGCATGGGCGCGGACGAGTCTGGGCCACGGGATGCGCTGGAAGGAAGAGGAGGCCACGACAGCCGGAAAGTCATCGTGGCCCCGCTGCCCACCCTGGCGCGCGGGGCTCCGAGTGTG
Organism: Prorocentrum cordatum; assembly: GCA_963575745.1. Taxonomy (NCBI): domain Eukaryota; class Dinophyceae; order Prorocentrales; family Prorocentraceae; genus Prorocentrum; species Prorocentrum cordatum. The sequence continues at coordinate 492,041 of CAUYUJ010020849.1, forward strand.
CATGTTTGCGCAGCTGCCTCGTCTTCTTCGCCGGACGAGGCGCGGGGGGCTCTTACGCCAGAGTGGGCCTCGGATTAAGCGGGATTAAACCGGATTAAACCGGATTAAGCGGGATCAAGCCGGATCAAGCAGGACTAAGCCAGATTAAGCTGGATTTCGGACCAGGGCAAAATCAGAATTTGACCTCCCAGGAGTTGCATCCGAACCGTGGGAGGACCTGCCCGACCTAGCTCTGGTCCCCTCGGTGGTGCTGCCCAACAGCAGGCTGACCAGGAGGTGGCCACTCGCCCGCAGGCGGGGGGGGGAGCCTCGCCCGCCCGCTCCGCCGATGGGCGCCCGCGCGGCCGCGGGGCGCGGCGCTCGCTCGGAGGCGTGCCCCTCGAGACTGCCCGCCGCGCGCGGTGAGCTCAGGCGGCAGGAGCGAGCATCGCTCGTCGGCGGCGAATCAAGGGGGGGAAGTGACAGGCAGGGAACCGAACTCTACACACCGACGCATTTTGCTGGCCCTGCACTGAAGCTTGCACAGGAGAGCGTATAGATGACCCTGGTGGATATATGTTCCATGGTCTTCCCAGAGAACGGATCAGAAACTATACACCACACCACTCCGACGTCGTCCCCGACCCGCAAAGAGCCCTGGGAACGAAAACAGCCCGCCACTGGCAATGTAGATGTCCCCGTTTCCGACGAGGGGGCAGACCCTCTCAGGAGGTGACGGGGCCTCTCAGAAGCCCCTGCGGCTTCGGAGAGGGCGCACCAGGCCACCCAGGAGGCGCGAGGGCTTCCAAGGAGCCCCGCAGCCTTCTTGGACCCCCGCCTCGCCGAACATCGACGCTATGGAGACCAAAACCTACGAGTGCATCCAGGCTTACTTGAGAAACGAGGGCTCGCAGCACAGTGGGGGCAGCGCATCCCGGGCCCCCGGGCCACGGGCTCTCTGGACAAGAGGGTGGTAAACATGGTCATTGGCAACTTGGACGAGCTCAAGGACCTGACGAAGTCCACCACTTGGTTGCAAAAGAAACATTCCTACCTCAACGGCGCGGCTCCGGTAAAGGTGTACTCCAAAGGCGACTTCAAAGGCATCGTGTTCGCAGAATTCCAGTCGCCTGCACATTGGGATCGTGCCGTTGATCTGCTCCGGACCGCTGGCCTCACCAACGGGGGCAAAAGGGTGTGGGCGTCGCAGGACCGCTCGCTACCCGAGGGGGCTGCGCGCAACTTCTGCCTCAGCTTGAAGCTTGTGCTCAAGGAGGAGTAGGAGGTGCTGTACGCGATCTCCGTGAGTGACGAGTCACCGTACATCGTCGAGGTCGGGAGCAAGCACGCGCTGACGGCGACAGCTGCGGGCAACACGGCGCAACACGACTGGCAAGGGAAGCGGATGACGTGGGCAGGGCTCCACGATCACCCCCCTGATCAAGGAGTTGGCCGTGAAATCAACGGAGCTGCTGGCGAAGGAGGCGGAGGGCATGAAAGGCACCGAAGGCAGAGGTACGGCGGCCAAGGAGGGCGCCAAGGGCCACCGCGCTTAGCAAACACAGCGCACGGGCAGAGTTTCACACATCATTCGCCCTGTGGTGGGGGTGGCGCCCCTGCACCTACGATTCACGAGATTACTGGCTCCGGTATCGAGGATCGCATTGGATATACAGGTTTCACTTGCAGTCGGCCCTACTGCAGAAACAGCGCCATGATCCCGAGCAGAGCGAGCACGGCGGACGCGTTCGGCCTTGCCACCAGCAGCTCCGTACCGGGACGTGGAATGTGAAGGGGCATTCAAGAGACGCATAAACCAGCTTCTGAATATCATGTGTCAGAAAGGGGTAGTTGGTCATTTTGTCTGGCTCCCCCGACCAAGACGACAAGCAGACGGCCGGCCTGGGCTTCATCATCCCCTCGGGGCTCCGATCGAGCATAGTGGACTTCCGCCTGGAAACTTCAGGCATGGCATATCTGAAGATGCGGGGGGGGGCGCGGGTGCAAGGCGGCGGTCTGTAGCGCTTACGCCCCGCATAGCGGACAATTCTTCGAAGACTGGCACCGTCATGCACGGGCTGGTCATGCTATTCGGCGACTTCAACGCCGCTGCACAGGCGTATCCCGCAGAAAGAGAATATTTTTGGGCCCTCACATGTTCGGCTGCCCTTGGGCTATGCACAATCTGGCATCAAACAGGAGCCTCTTGATCGAGATGTGTGTGACCTTGAAGCTCGACGCCGGCAGTACATAAATCGGTATTCCCGCAGAAAGACATACTACTTGCAACAAAGTGGGGCGTCAGCCGTCTGACACGCCTGTGCCAGCCAACTTGGGCCAGATTGACTTTGTCCTCGTGCCCGCCCGCCGCTTGGATGCACCAAATTGGTAATGTTCGCAGTGACCGGACGCGTGCTCTGGCTTCGCACCAATTTCCCCCTCTATTGCCGATTTGGAGATCGACGTCCCCCGGGAGCCCAAGAAACGGCGCCCGCGACAGCTTGACCTTAACGTGCTGAAGGGCCGACAGGGACGAGATTCGCACGGGTGTTCGACACGGCGTGACTCTCGAAAAAACCGCTCGTGGCGAGGTGACCAAACATGACCTATAGAGGAGGCCATGACTCGATCTGTCCACGCTGCCGCCAGCGACTGCGCTCCCAGCCTGGAGCTCTCGCCAGAAGCGCCCTTAGATGTCGCGGCAGACACCGTCCCTGATCCTCCGGAGGACGCAAGCCAGGCAAGGCGGGAGAGCGGACCGGGAGAGACGGCTGCACGCAGAGGTGGAACGCTCCGTGCGCAGCGACAGATCAGCGTGGCCCGACAGTCGCCTGGCCACTGGACAGTGGGATCTACTGAAGCGTTTCTGGAAGGGGTCTGCTCTGCAGCAGGGGCGGCTGAGGGGCACGGATGCGGATCTCGTGAACTCCGACTGCCGCGCAGAGACATTGGCCGGGTGTTTGAGCGAGGTTCCGTGGGCTCCCCCCCGCCACACCGTCACTATCTCATGAGCCCTCGGCGGCGAGCTCAGCGCGTGCGACGACCCAATCAGCAGCGAACGAAGAAGTGGCCGCGGCAGCCAAACGAATGAGACGAGAAAAAACTTGCGGCGCGGACGGCGCGCCCAGCGATGTCTGGAATGCTACGTGCAAAGCGGGATCTCCAGCGCAGAGATGGGCTCCTGCTTTCTGCGAGAAATGCTGGCGGCAGGGTTCGGTCCCCGAGGCGTGGCACGTTTCCCTGGTCACGGCTAAATTCAAGAAGGGCGATACTTCCAAATGTGGGAAGTATCGTCCGATTTGTATGCTGCAGGCCAGATACATGCTCTTCGCCAGCTTCCGCGCAGTTCGGGTTCAAGTCGCGGAACGGCACGGCGGACGCTTGAACGTTGCCCGCTCTCACCGCTCCTCTTCGTCATGGTCATTACTGCCCTCCTGAGCGACGCCCGACAGAGCCTGTGAAGTGCCAGCGGGGAGATATGTGGTCTCGTCCACGCGGACCTGTCTTGTCGAGGCAAATGAGCGACGTACGCTGCATGGGAGCGATTGAATCCGCCGGGTCCAACTACGGACTGGTCTTCAACTGGGGCAAGTTGGACATGCTGGCCGCCAGGTGTGAGGCTGAAACATCTAAGCCAGACGGCGGTCTCATCCCAGGCAAGGGGCACCCTGTTTACATGAGCAAGGTGCTCTCGGCAAATGGTTCAGCCGGGCCTGAGCTCAATCGACGGCTGGGTCAGGCGAAGGCGAAATTTGACACATTATCGCGAGTGTGGTCCCGCTCCGTGGTATCGGCCCAGAGAAAGCTGATGATCTTCGAAGCGTGCGTGCGGACGAAGTTGCTCTAATACCTCCACACCATCTGGCTGAAGAAGCAGGAGCTAGCTAAGGTGGGCGCACTCCACGCGAGGTGCCTCCGACGCGTTCTTGGCATCGGAAACTCGTACTGAGGCATGGCCCCAAACGCCAGCGTGCTGCAGCTTTCGGGGCGGATGAAGCTGAGCAGTGTGTTGTTCCAGAGACAACTGTGGTTCTTTGCAGATAGCAAGGTGCGCCGGAGGTCACCCTTTCCAAGACCCTACTCTTGAGCCTCCGCATTCCTCTCCCTCCTTCTCCACCCGCCACTTCCATTCCTCCTCTCCTCCTCTCGCGTGCTTTCTGAAAAAGCCACCTGGCGCTAGAAAGAGAGGGCGTCCTTGGCAGAAGCGGGCCGGAGAAGTCGGCAAACACGCGGCTGCCGTCTCCGACGCTTTCGGTTTTCCCAGCGAAGATATAGCGACCATCCCAGCAGACAGCGGAAACGACAGCTGCGCAGAGCTACCGTGCGCCGCGCTATGTCGTCTCAACTTCCCATGTGCCTGTCACGAGGCTTCGCAACCACAACCACCAGCTGCGAGCAGGCGCGACCCAAGGCAGGAGTGCCGTCTCGTGCGGGGCGTTCGGGGGGACGAACGGGGCAAAAGCGATGCGCGCAAGCCGCTGGCATCGCACCTCGTTCAGCGATCGGGGAGTTCCCGTGGGCCCGCACACAAGGTCACTGCGGCGAGAGGTCACTCTTGCGTGCAGCCGACTCCTCGACTCCTCGACCCGTGGATCCTCACCGACGACGACGACCGTGGTGCATCACGCGCTCCGGCCGCAGGTCTCCTCTCGCTGCGACAGCGCGAGGATTCTGCGCAGCTGCTCCTGCCGGCGCGAGGAGAGAGGCATTGCGTCGGACCGCCCACCCCCCCCCTCTCTCGCCCCCTCTCCCCGTGCCCTCCCCTCCTCGTCCCTCCCGCCGGGCTCCCTCATCCCCCTCCTCTCCTCCGCCCCCCCCCCCGCCCCCGTCTCGGGCACACATGAACCCCGATAGGTCTTTAGAAATCCCCTGGCCAGTAGATGGAAAATAAAAATCTTTCGGGAGAATTTATTGAGTACTGGAAAAACGACCCCACCCGACAATAGCGGAAAATAATTCTAGTTCGGGCGGTCCGACGACGAAGACGAAGACGATAACGAGTACGTGTGCGATTACGACTACGACAGCGATACGACGACGAAGACAAAGACGCATGTGCGCGGCGCTAAGGCGAGAGCTGGATTTTGAACCACACCAGCCCTCGATCCTTGTAACTGAGACAAACTCTTAAGACGAGAGTGCGCGGCGCTGAGGCGAGAGCTGGATTTTGAACCACACCAGCCCTCGATCCTTGTAACTGATACAAACTTTCAAGACGAGAGTGCGCGGCGCTGAGGCGAGAGCTGGATTTTGAACCACACCAGCCCTCCATCCTTGTAACTGTGGCAAACTTTTCAGACGAATGCGCGCGGCGCTAAAGGCGAGAGCTGCACTTTGAGGAGGAGCAGAGGTTTCGGGAGCAGACGAGTTTCGAGACGAGTTTATTCACCGCGGAGAGCTCCAGGGGGGGAACCAAAACTAAGCTGTGGATTCCTCTCGCTTCGCGGTGTGCACGCCCGGAGTTTGTAGAGTATTGCCGCTTTGGCCTGCCTAGGAGCCTTCTGGAGACCTCTTCAGGCCTCTCGGGAATGTCTTGGGGCTGATTGGGAACTTGGTGAACGCCTCTTGGTGCGTAGGGCGTCTTCGGGCGCGTCTAACGCCTTCGGAAGCCGTCCCGGGGGCTTCTCTGGGCCTGTAAGGGTCGTCTTAGGGTGTATGTTGTGCAGTCTTCGGGGTATCTTGAGCAGTCCTGTGGCTCTCTTGGAGGCTTATTGGGCCCTCTCGGGGGCATCTTGGAAGCCTCTGTGGCGGTTTTGGCGTGTCGCAAGCCCGAAATGGAGAATGCTAAAATGTGACAACAAAACTTTGAGATATCGGCATATGTTGCTAGAGCGTTCCTGGGCCGTCTTGAAGGCGGCTCAGGCCGTCTTGGAGGCCTCTTGGGCCGTTTTACGGCCATCTTAAGTGAGGCCACATGTGGTAATTGTGAGGCCCTCCAGAGCCGTCTCAAGGCTCGCGTTGAACTGCAATCAGGATGCCCAAGAATACAACATTGCTGATTTCCCAATGGTTTTGGTAGGTTCTTGAAGTCCCCAGGGGGTCCGACATCTTTGGTCTACAGATGGGGCGTGACTCCAGTGGGGGAGCCAGAAGGGTTATATATATATATATGATATATCATATATCATATAAGAAACAGAATGGGATAGATTGCTCTATTGGTGAAACACAGTAGGGCCTTTGCGATCTGCCTGCGGCAACACGCTCCCTCCGGACGTGAATCTTGCGCATGGACCTCCCCAAAGAATGGCGCCAACGCCGCCTGATTTGACGACGGAGAGCGACGATTTCGTGTGGAAACTCAATCCATGCTTGCGCTTCCTCGAACCATCACCCCCCCCGTCGCCTCCCCATCCCGCCTCCACTTCGAGCGCGGAGCCACGCTCAGCTCAAAGTCGGCGGCAACGATCGCACCTCGGAGGGAGCGACAGCATGGTCGCGGGAGCGCAGGGCCGCACGCGCGCCCAAGTTCGAGCAGGACGAGTTGAGACCGCGGCCGTTCAAACATCGATCAGGAAGACTCCTCCCGGGGTCCACATGCACGTCGTGACGAGCCTGCGTCCGCGTGGTGACGAGGTTTTGGTCCTCGTCCTTCGCCTGCTTCCAGTCGTGGCAGCATAGGACGGCAGCATAGACGACTGCGTCCGCGGGGTGACGAACCTGCCTCAGTCCTCCGAGCTGCATCCTCGTGGTGGTAAGGGGGGGGCACCCCGCAGACCAATGACGGTCAAGGACTTTTGCACGGCGCCTCGCGGCGGTGGCCCCCGGCGACGCGCTATGCCCTGCGAGCGGTCTTGTAGCGCGCTCCGCTCCGCGAGGCTGGGAGACTGGAAAAGGCTCGCGGTTGGCGTGCCGCGCCGAGGCGTGGTGGGCCACAGAACCGGCGGAGCGACACGCAGAACCAGAGCTCCTGACCGCAACTGGGCGGGGCGCCCCAGGGGGCATGAGAAGGTGCGAGCCCTCTCAAAGGGCTCGGAAGGCCTCCTGCCTTTCGAGAAGCTTGCTGAGCCGCCCCCGAAGACGGAGGACACTCACAAAGGCGCGAGGGCTGCCGAGAAGCCCCGCCGTCTTCTGAGAAGGCCTCCTCCTCCTCCTCCTCCTCCTCCTCCTCCTCCTCCTCCTCCTCCTCCTCCTCCTCCTGCTCCTCCTCTTCCTCGCTTCCTCCATGGGCGCACCGCCGAGTAGCGTTGTCTCAACTCGCCCTCCTCCAGAGACAACCGTGGGACGCCATTGAGCATACTAGTGCTATGTGACACCCTTGGGCAAGTGCGCCCGACCCAAACATATACAGTCGAGGCTGATGGGAGAGGACACGCGGGAGGGCACAAGACCCTTCCGAGGGCCACGTTGCCCCAGGAGTGCAGAAGGCATGGGCCGCGAAATACAAAACAAGAGGGTGCCCTGGGTTTGGCAGGGCTGACCTGCTCATCAGCCCCGACCGCAGTGCAACCACCTTGTAGCATCTGTCGTTTCCCGAGCGGCGTGGCCAGACAGCGCCGCCGCCACGGAGCACATGTTACGAGACTCCTCGACGCGCGCGCCGCCCCCTCTGGGGGCGACGCACGCTTGTGGGGGAATCAGAAGGTACCCATACCGCTAGTCCCTGGACCTCTCCTGAGGTGCGTTCTGACCAATCCAGCGGCGGCGACGAGAACCTACCAGGAGAGCGAAAGAGGGGAAAACGGGCGAGGCGGTAGAGGTATGGGTGCCCCTTTCCTCCTCTGAGCGTGGTCGCAGCATGCTTCGGTGGCGCCCGACGGGGCGCGGGAGCGCGGCGCCGCACGCGAAGCCCAGGGCACGGGCGAGAGGCGCGAGGACCGCCGCGGCGCTCGCGCGCCTGCGGCCGAGGGCGGGGGGGCGTGCGGAGAGGCCCCGTGCAGCATGCGGCGGCCCCGCCGGGCAGGCTCGGCCCCTCGAGTGGTGGGGTAAGGTCGGGCCCGTCCCCCTACAGGGGGATTTCGGAGGAAAACTAAGGAAGAGTCAACAGATGCCCCAAACTGGTCAAAAAACAATCCGCGGGCCCCCTTGTGGGGCCACCAGGCTGTAGGCCGAAGGTTCGCAGTTTCCTGTGCCAGTTGCAGCTTCCAGTTTCCACTGTTACAGCTCTGCTTCTTGCTGCTTGCTGTTCCTTGTTGATGGACCGCGCGAGGGGGGGAGGCCCAAACGAGCAGGTTTGGCACGCCCTGAGCGTATGCTCTGAATTGATGGGGTGGGTAAAATTCTCACCCCTCATGCAGATCGGCGGGGTCAGGGTCCAAAAACACATGGGATGTCATTCGGTGGCACCCCTCACGCAGATCGACAGGGTCAGGGTCCGAAAATACATTGGATTTGCCACAATTCTAAAATTTGCTAACACCCCTCACGCAGATCGGCGGGGTCAGGGTCCAAAAACACATGGGATTTGCCACAGTTCTGAAATTCTGCGGCACCCCTGATACAGATCCGTAGGGTCAGGGTCCAAAAACACATGAGATTTGCCACATTTCTGAAATTCGGTGGCACCCCTCACGCAGATCGGCGGGGTCGGGGTCCAAAAACATATGGCGTTTGCCACCTTTCTGAAATCCAGTGGCACCCCTCACGCAGATCGGCGGGGTCAGGGTCCAAAAACACACTGGATTTGCTACAATTTTGAAATTCAGTGGCACCTCTCACGCAGATCGGCGGGGTCAGGGTCCAAAAGCACAGGGGATTTGCCACATTTCTGAAATTCGGCGGCACCCCTCACGCAGATCCGTAGGGTCAGGGTCAAACAAAACATATGATATTTGCCACATTTCTAAAATTCGGTGACACTCCTCACGCAGATCCGTAGGGTCAGGGTCGAAAAACAAACAGGTCCCGACACTGATTCACGGCGGCGCCCAGACCTCATGATTTAGCTCTTGCATCTCCCATTATCTGAGACAGGGGGCCGGCGGCATGGGGCGAAGCCCTTACAGATAATCAAAAAATAGTCCCCTGACTATGTTCTTACTAGTTTTGAATATTCCTCCTGTAGAGGGACAGGCCCGACTTAATGGTGGGGGGGGCCCAGACGAGCTCGCGCCGTGAGAAGAAGCGGCGGTCGTGGTGGGCCCGTCTTCCACCACCACCACCACCACCACCACCACCACCACCACCACCACCACCACCATAAGCTGGATAAGAGGAAGGAGGAGTAGGACAAGGCGGAGGAGGACGAAGAGGAGGAGCAGGAGGAGGAGGAGGAGGACTCCCTTCACTCCAACTTATGGTGGTGGTGGTGGTGGACAACAGGCCCATCAGGTCGGCCGGGTGGAACGGGGGAGGGGTGACCGACGTGGGGGGGGTAAAGAGCAAAAAAAACTATAAGAAAGGGGCCCTTTATAGGGCCCCCCCTGGAGCCAGTGGGTGACCTCAAGAGCCCCCCCGAAGGGCATGTGGGTCACATACCCCAGTGTACCATCCGCCCCCAGGACGGGGTGTGTTCTTGTTGGCCTTCTCTATCCTCCGGGCGGGCCGTCGCCGGGCTCCGGGACGGTCTTGCAACAGCCCGGGGTCAAGAGCCAGTCTCAGGGGCGGCCATAAGAGGGGGGCGTCCAAGAGGGGGGGGATGCAAATCATGGCGGGTGGCACGTGAGCTGCCCAAGGGGGGGCCGGGGACGTAATGAAATAAGGAGAGGCGCCATGAAATCTGGGGGAACATCATGGCCCACACCATGACATCCCCCCCCCCCAGTCATCACCCCCCCGTTGGCCGCCCCCAGCAGCCCCGGGGAAAAGGGCGGGACCCTCCCGGGACGCCGTGCTGACAACAATCAGGGCGCCACAGGTCCGGGGGCAGGGCCCGACTCACCCCTAACTGCCTTCGCGCACATCGCGCGCCGCGCGGGGCGCGCCGCGCGCGGTGCTCTTCGCGCCCTGGCGCCGCCTCCCAGGAGAGGAGGACAGCGGCAGCGGTCCGGGTTGGCGGCGCGCGAGGCGCTGTTTACCTTCGCGCCCCCGGGGAGGGGCGACCACAAGGGATGGGGGGGGGGACCTGCTCAGGCAGGGACTGCGACCTGGCCTCGGCGATGCATCGCCGGCAGCTCGGCGACAGGCCCCCCCCCCGAGACAGCGAGACCGCATGCTCCTGGGCGGCGAACGGTCTACAGTGGAGGCCAGTCCACAAGAGACCTTCCTCAAGAAGCCCGACCCTGAGACCCCAGGAGGTCCACAGATTTCTGGTGTGGGAACGTCACGCTCCCCATGGCAAAACCATCGACGCCAAGGAAACCCAGGGCACCCTGGAGACAAGCAGGGTGTTTCTTGGCATGGGTCTCCTCTGTATCGGGCCCCTATCGACGATACATGGGCGAGCTGGGGTCGATGCATCCCCCCCCCCCGAGCCTGGATGCCCCCGACCACCGCATGCGAACCCTGCCCGTGCAGGTCCGGTTTCTGAAAGACTGGCCGTGGCTCCGAACTCGAGGGGCGTCTGCAGCCAGGTGCACCCCGGCGGGGGGGGGGGGTCCGATGCCCCAGCGCCCAGGGGACCCGCAGGGGCAGGGTCCGCGAGTGGTCGCAGATCTCAGGGGGGGGGCCAGCAGCGACACCAGCATCACATGCCAGAGGAGTGCGCGTGCGGATTTCTCGGGTCGGCGCTGGACCCCGCCGCCCCACCCTCCCCCTGGCGCGCAAGAGCGCGCGCCGGGAGCGGCGCCGAAGGCGTCGCCTCGGGAGGCCCAGGAGCCGACCCTGGGGTATCCGCGCGGACCTCCGAAAGTCTACGCTCGTCTCGTGTTTTTGTCGACCTCTCGCAGAAGGGCCAAACTGAGACGACGGCGGCTCCTCCGCCCAGCCCACATCTCTCTGACTCGGTCCCGGGATCCCTCCACGGGTCTCTCCTGATCCGTTTGCCCACGCGGATCCGGCCGTGGGTGGCGACGAGAAGCCTCCAGGAGCCCCGAAAAGAGGCTGGAACAACGCCGGGGGGGGGGGCGGCCGTGTTGTCTCGACGGGCCCTCCTCCGATCTGCGTCTGGCGACCTCCTCCCCCCCGACAGTGGGTCCTCCTCGCTCTGCTCGTTTGCGCACGCGTCCCCGTCGGTGCCGACGCCAGCACCCTCGCGGGCGCAGCGGGGGCTCGCTCAAGAGGGGGTGCGGGGGGGGGGCGGCGGCGAGGGACGACAGCGCGAGGAGCCACGGGGAGTCCTCCTGGTGGTGAGGCCCCTCTGCCCCGCTCGAGGCATCTTCAGCCTCCAGCGGGGGGGGGGCATCGTGGGCCTTCTCTTTGGAGGCGGGCGTCCTGGTGGTGGTGCCGCTGCTCCTTCCTCCAGCGGTGACCAAAAGAGGGGAGCCGCGGGTCACAAGCGGCAGTGCCCTCGCGGTCTTGATGCCGAGGCGCGATCTCACAGATACGCGATCCCACAGATGCGTTTCGCACGGGGCATGAACGCAGAGCTTACCCGTATGCGTGCGGACGTGGCCGAGGAGTCAGTCCATGGCCGCGAGCGCGAGGCCGTGGATGCAGATGCGATCCCTGCCCACGGGACCAGGGCGGGGACGGGCTCAAGGGGGAAACATTTACTTGGAACCGATGCCTCGCCGATAGGGCGGCGATGGGCGCTGGTTGGGCCACTCGGGGTCGACGCTTCCCCCCTGAACCAGCCCGCCCCCCTCTCGCCGTAAGTCCGACTCCCGGGCTGGCCGAAGAGACGAGCGTACGAGTGGGGGGGGCTCCTGCGGCACCGTGCGACAGACACGCAGATATGCAAATTGAACTACTGGGCTCCGACAGCGATGAACAACAACGAAAGCCTTTGGCTTTGGAAATCGCGGCGTCGACACAGAACCGCTCTGGCAGGGGTTGCACAAACCTCATCACGCGCTGTCAGAGCGTGATTCTGGTCATCTGCTCGGAGCTGTCCTACACGATCGACGTGGAATCACGTGGTGATGGTGGTGATGATAGTGGTGGTGGTGATGATCGCACTGCCGTGATGGTCGCGCTTTCATGTTGGCAGGCCCCCGATTCAGCTCGCGAAGGAGTGAGAACGTGACACAAATCCGAATCTGGGGTCTCCAACACAGCCACTCTCGTGCGGAATTCCCACAACCAACATTTCTTCGCTGAAATGGTTGTCGTGAAACACACGGGTCCTAAAGGACACGCGCCCTGGAACCCGGGCCCTTTCTCCTCGGGGACAGCCGCTCATCCTGTACAATTCCAAAGTCCACGGGCCCGAGGAAGGGCCCTCAGCGACGGGCCAGTTACAGCCGCATGCCTCGAAAGCTCTCCAGGGCAGCATGCCGGGGCAAGCATCCTTGTCTGACTCATGTCCAGAGCGACTGCTAATCTGGCGCTCCCGCTGGCCCCCCAGCGCGCGAACACGGCGAAGATCCTCCAGGACCCCTGGACACTGATCCTGCCAGGCGTGGCCTCATGTGGCCGAATCGCGGAATGCGTCTCAGCCGTGTCCTCCTCCTCCTCCTCCTCCTCCTCCTCCTCCTCCTCCTCTTCCTCCTCCTCCTCCTCCTCCTCCTCCTCCTCCTTCGAACACGGTCGTGTCATGACGGCCTCGGGGCCCCCCGGGTGCCCCCAATTAATAGGGGCAGAGAGCGGCCACCTGCAGGACCTCCAAGTGAAGCCCCTGCCATGCAGGGCCCCGCCTGCTTCATGGCCATCCCCTGCGGTCCGACGCCGCGAAGAAAGATTGCAACATCGCAAAAATCGAGGATGAAGAGGAGGAGGAGGAGGAGGAGGAGGAGGAGGAGGAGGAGGAGGAGGGGAAGGAGGAGGAGGAGGAGGAGGAGGAGGAGGAGGAGGAGGGGAAGGAGGAGGAGGAGGAGGAGGAGGAGGAGGAGGAGGAGGAGGAGGAGGAGGAGGAGGGGAAGGAGGAGGAGGAGGAGGAGGAGGAGGAGGAGGAGGAAGACCCGATTATCCTGCTGCAGTTTTCACGCCGGAGCCACCTGTGAGGGTGCCAGGGCCCGAGAGAGGGCTGACATGGTGAAGAGACGAGGCCGCAAAGACGCGCGAAGAGGCCGGACCAGAAGCATTGCGACTAGCGAACTGCGCGCCATCCCCGCCGGGCCCCGCCTCCGGGCCCTCGTCCGCGCCCTTGGACGGCCTGGCCGCGCCGACCGACGGCGCCCGCGGCGCGCCGAAGGAGCGCCCGGTGGGGAAGGGACGAGACTCCGCGAGAGGGGGCGGGGGGGCGACAGGATGGAGGGGTCATTGTCCGCCTGCTCCTGGTCCTCCTCCGCCTCCTCCTCCTTTTCCTCCAGTTCTTTTCCTTGAATATGGCTCCGGCATGTCGCATCCCTGGGCAAGCCAAAATAGCGGGCTGGGCGTTTCGCCTGTGAGACCTCCTTACCACTCATGATCCTAAAAACTCAGAAGAAGCAGTTTCACAAACGGGGGGCGGGCAGTTTTCAAAAGGTGCCTCTCGCACATTCGTTCGTGCAGCAAGATTGCAAGAGCTCCACGGATTGAGGACGGATCGTTTTCAAAATGTGGCTCTCGCCGCGAACAATGTTCTTAACATTCGAAATAATTTCACGGATTGAAGGCGGCTCCTTTTCAAAATGTGGCTCTCGCCTCAGCGCCGCCGACATTGCGATATTCGCGCGTTCCCATGGTCAGCACACCAGAAATGGTGTTGCGGAACGATTCAGGATTGTGAAGGCGGAGCAGTTACGTCCGATGATTCGAGGTGTACAAGTCCCAAAAATAATGCTATGGCACGATTCATGATCTTTGCACTCCATTTCGCCGCCCGCATGAATGATAATGGATGGGCGGCGCGTTTGCCGGCGCGGGCACGGCGCGGGCACGAACGAGTGGCCCTCCATGACTGCCAGCATTGGACGCCGATCATACCCGATCACATACATGAGCGATACATTGAGATGCATGGGCCATTCAGCCCCCATTGAAGACCCCCTGTTGCAGACCCCTTCTTTCACCCTCCAAGAACCGAGAACAGCAAAGTTTGTCGGAGTGTTTTGTCATGGATGCCTGATGCTAGCGCGATTGCAGACCAACTTCAAGCTGGAGGACGCAGAGAGGGCCATGCAGAAGAGAGCTCTGACCTCAAAACGTGCTTCCAGGTCACCCGGTTCGCCTGCCGAGGTAGCCCCTTCTTCTTCTAGTCGGGCTCCGGCGGGAGAGGCAAAGACAGTCCCTTCGCAGGTCAATATGTGTCAATCTCCTAGCTGAGACAGTGACGCTGAGACTCTCGCGACGGAAACGACAAGGGGAGTACCCCGAGCAATGCCCGAAGATAATCGCGCAGCCTCCGACAGGGAAGCAAAGGACTGGCACGGCGTTTTCTTGAAGACCACAGACTGCCTGGCGCACTGCCCGGCACTGCGACTCTCCGCAGACCAGAACTGGAAGCGCCAGCCCCCGAACCCGGACAGATGCAGGGAGAGCTCTGACAACCGGAACGCAAAGAAGAGAGCCAAAGCTGAAGCAAAGAAGAGTGTCCCTTGCTGAACTGAGCTTACTTTCCTAGCTGCCTTTGTTCTTTCGTGCAGCAACTAAAAGAAAGAATGGTGAGGTTGTCAACGGTCAGGCTTCCACCATGTAGTTGCCTCATCTGTCCCCCATCTCTATCCCAGCTCTTGCGTCCGCTGCCGTATAGGGCCCTTGCGCCAGGGCGTCCCGGACCAGAGGTTCAAAACATGCCTCCGAATCTAGATTACGATCCGATCCGAAGCGATCAATATCGACAACTAGTACTGTGTCCACTCCTCGGAGGCGCGCGTCCGACCCGAACATATAGTATACCAATGGTGTAGAAGATCGTTTCCCGAACGGTATTGCGCCCGCCATGGAACTTATACTATAAGATTTCTCGGCGCGCGAGTCGCCACTGGGGGGCGACGCACACATAGTATTAAATTGTCGCCGTGACGCCGATCTGAAACAGTTGCACAGACCTGGGCGAGAGCAGAACATAGAGGAAACGCCGCGATTCGTATGGTTGTGGATACCTCGACAATGGACACCCTAAATCCGATCATGTAATGTAAGATGTGTTTAACATGTCGGAAAATGTTCTAAACATGGTTTAAACATGTTTTAAATGTTTGAGACATGTTTAACACACGTTTTAGACATCTGGAAATGATTTGGCAGCATGCTTCCTCTCCATTAATCGACTTCCACAATCGTAGGCGCCGTCCCTGGAGACTGGGGAGGAGCGGAGCAGCAGCAGCAGCAGCAGCAAGTGGAGGGCTGTCCGACGATGCTGGCCTGGTATTGCCCGGCAGCGGGAAGAACCCTCGGAGCAACGACGTCGAAGGGGCCCTGGGACACACACAAATAAATGCGCACAAATAACAGGACTCCCAATATGTTCTAATGTTTTCAAGGCTTTCGTCTTCTCCCCCACTTCTCATAGTTCCCCATATTTTCTGGGAAATCGACGATGAATTGTGTCTGTGTTTTTTCGCCTCCTGAGTCTTGCCTGGCAGCGCGAAGAACCCTCGGAGCGACGACGTACCGCCCCGGAAGCAATCCACAATCTGCTCGGGTTCCGAAGAATCAGACACCGAAGGAGGAAATGGGGGAGGAGAGAAGCGGAGGAGCAATTCGGAACACATGTGTCTGTGGCTGTTCTCATGCCTCCCGGGGCTTCTGGGGACCTGCGCAGACCTCGGAGAGCTTAGGAGAACTCCGTTGACTTCCAGCGACTGGGTCGTCCATCACACGTATGGGCTGCCCATGTGGCCTTGTCAGATTATGCTCGCCCGCTTGTCAGCCCAAAACGGTTCGAAACCCGGAAGAAGGATCGCGACCTCTGGGGTCCGCAGTGGGAAAGACCAATCCCCCGGAGGCTGGAAAGCACAGTGGCCAAACGGCGAGAGCAAGCGCAGGCCGTCAGACAGAAGGCTGGGAACGTCGCAAAAGCCGTCGCCGACATCGTGCGCGTCAGTCCCAGACCTCCGACGGCTCGATGCCTTTGAGCCGCTGGCCTGACCTGGGCACTGGAGACCTCGACAGCTGACCCCGTCCCCGCGGCCGGCTTCTCATCCCGGGGTCGGCCTTCGTCGGCCCGGGAGCGACCCCCACACACGCCGAAGGCCATCGGCACGACTCTGGTGCGACTCTGCCGAGATGTCGACCCCAGACCCCCGATGTCGTGCCATTCTCACGGCGGCCCCCGAAGGGGTTCCCACGCCCTCCCATGACTGGCTCTTCATCCCAAGTCGATCCCAGACCGCCCCAGGGCCTGGGGCCCGAGGGGCCGAAATCGAACAAAGACCTCCGTCTTGGTTGTTGTTCACGACGCGAGGGCAGTCAGCATCGAACCGCCACATCGGATCGAACCGACAAGTGCATCGGGCTGGGCTGCATCCGCACGGATCGACATCGAATCGGATCGGCTGCGCGCGTATGCACAATTGAGCCATGCGAGCGTCGGCCCACATCGGCTCGTCGGAACATCGGAATCGCATCAAATCGGGCCGGGCGGCAGCGACATCGAACGGGGCCGATCGGATCGGAATGGACGGGTCTGGAGGCGCGCAGGAGAAGGGAGAGAACAGACAAGCGCGCTCCACGACCCACAGAGCAGCTACTCGCGAGTGCAAGTGGCCTGGAACCGCCGCGGGGGATTTTTGATCAACTGCATCGAGGCACGCATCTGTTTTTGTTTCGGATGCTTGCGAGTAAGCCTTCTGCAGGTCTTGGAACGTTGGCACGATCGAACTGGGTACGGAAAGAAAGGGCCCGACCTGTTCATTTTGAACAGGATTCGCTGTCGGCGTCGCCGCGGACGTTGTCCATCTGAGACAGAA
>CAUYUJ010020849.1:516270-549777 GCA_963575745.1 Prorocentrum cordatum
TACCCCCCGGGTATTATTATCGCCCATTGTCGGTTACCTCTGGCCTGCAGGGCCGCAGCCCCGTGACCCAGCGCGAGAGGGACACAGAATGGCGACGGTCGCGCCTGGCCGGCACTCGCGATATCACGGCAGAGGGAGCGTGCAAGGTCGGAACGCAGTGTGCAGAGTTCGGGAGCATCGCCTTGCAGACCATCACCTCGCTCACACAGCCATGGACAAAGCTGGCGAGGCACTTCATCGAACGTCTCCTCCGAGATGCACAACCACCCCGCACACGTGGCAAGTTCTGCGCTACTTTGCACATGTCCAGAGATGCCCCGATCGGGGCTCCGTCGGGGACACGGTCAGACGGGACTCGACCCCAACACGGAGATGCTCGCGCTTGAAATGTCTGGAGGCCCTCCTGGGCGCCGCCTCGTGCCCAACGTGGCCCCTCCGTGGCCCACCTGGGGAACCTGTTGGGCCGCCTTCTGGGTAACCTCGAGAACTGACTGGGACTCTGCGAGGCCGTCCTCGCCCCGTCCGGCGAAGATGAGAAACAGTGGAGGCCGAACGCGAAGCGTCGTAAGTGGGACGCAGGACGTACTATTACTAGGTCGGGCATGTCCCCCTACAGGCCGATTTTGGACGAAAAATAAACGATTGTCCAAACATACTCCGGAATGATCACACATAGTAGGAACATCGTCCCCAGACGATGTGTTTTGCTATGTTTGGATTTTCCTCCTGTAGAGGGGCACGCCCGATTTCATACTAGTACTGTGCGCCCTCCTCGGAGGCGCACGTCGGAACCCAACAGCACAACCGCCCCCTGGAGTGCTGCTGCTCGTGCGGTGTGGCCCGGCGGCCCCCGCCACCGAGCCTATGATTACTGCACGTGCTCTGAGCCTGCGCCTCGCGCGCCCTCGAGAGAGCCCGCCGCCCACAGTGCCTCCCACCGGGGTGGCGGATCGCCGCCCGGATGAGGTCGGAGCAGAGCGGGCTGGAGGAGCGCGCCGCATCGTCGATGCATCACCGATGCATCGGCCATGCACCTGGGCTGGCGGCGCGGAGAAAGCAAGCCTTTCTCCGCAGCGAGCCGCACATCAGCGATGCGGCTCGCTCCTCCGACCCCATCTGACCTCTGACCCCACCCGGGAGCCCCGGGGGTGGGCGATGCTGAAGCGGAGCCCGGCCCTCCCCTTCCAGCTCCCCAGAAGAGGAGGAGTCTCGAGCATGCCGAGGGCCTCCCGGGCCGAACTCCAGCGTCGAGAGCTGGTCCATCGCCTGCCGCGCGGATGCCGCAATGGCAGGGGGAGGGCAACGAGGGCAGCGGCACCAGCAGGGCAGCCGCCCCGGGGAAGGCCGCCCCGGGGTTCGCGCACCGCGCCTCGCGCTTGCGCGGATGCTGTGCGCGCCCGCGCGCCCGCGCGCCGCCACCTGGGCGAGGGGCAGCTGCTCTGGCCCAGGCCGCGATGAGGGAAGCGCGGTGATCTTCGAGCCCCCCGTGGGTGGCCTGCAGGGCGTGGGAGAGAGAGATCGGGTGCAGAACCGGGAGGGGGACATCGGGAGGAGCAGCACGGAAGCGGGTATAAGCACGCGGGAAGGGAGGAGCAGGCGGATGAGGAGAAGGGCGGAGGACGGCACCCGGGGTTGGCGCCGAGTCGAAGCATCCAGGGCACACGCCCCCCGCATGCCCGTGCGGCAGCGAGGCCACACGCGCACGGAAGGAGATGGGGTGGGATGGCCCACGGGGTGGACCCTGACACGCGCGGCAGCAGCGACTGGCAGACGGTCGGCTGGCAGCACAGCGCGACTAGCACGGCCTGCTGGCGGGGCAGCGAGCGGTGGCGGCGTGGCGACATGACCTACGGTTGTGTTGCCCCCATCGTACTTAAGGACCACATCGGGTCGGCGGCGGCGACCTCGACCTGGGCGGGGTGCGGCCGCCGCGACGGCGGCGTGCGCCGCGGCCGCGAGCTCCGCGGCGGTGGGGGAGCATAGGACTGTCAGTGCGGCGGGGGGCCTGAGGAGGCACCTCCTGGGAGGTCTTCGTCAAGACGATGAAGGGCTGTTGAGCTCGATTGAAGGACCGCTGAGCCCGACTAGGGCGGATGAAGCCTGAAACTGAGCCAGATGGAGCGGGATCGAACCAGACTCAGCGGGCATGGGCCAGACCAAGCGGGATGCGGCCACTGTGCCAGCTTCCGACCAGGGGGCACACCGGCGCCGATTCGGAATCTGACCTCCCGACAGCTGCATTCTAAGGGGGGGTCGGTGCGGGGCCTCAGGCCGAAGGTGGCTCACGGCGGCCTGGCGCAGGGGCACGGCGGTGGCACTGCTCGGCTGCTCGGCGCCAGCCACGGGCGCCAGCAGCGAGGCTGTGCGTGGCGGCGGCTCGGGGCACCATCGCCTCGTCTGGTCGTCATGGCGGATGTGGTGTCCGGCGACGGCGCTGACGAGGCCCGCATCAGCGCCCTCCTGTCTTCGGTGGCTGGCCACTGTCTCAACTCGGGTGGCAGAGCACTGACTCAAACCGAAGGAACTCGCGCTTGGCCGGGGAAAGAAGTAAGGAGATGTAGAAGAATGGCGAGCAAAGGGAGCAGAAGGAAAAGGGGACGGCAGAGCAAGGGCAATGATAAGGACAGTGATACAAGTACAAGGAAAGACAAGGATCTGATGAGAGATGGGAAGGCGTAACCGAAGGAGAAAAACGGGCAAACATGCGGAGAAGCAGGATAACAGAAGAAGGACATATAGCTACAATGATGGAAATACCAACATGGCAACCAACCGTGGGAAGAATTCGGAGCACGAAAAAACGCAGGATAATGTCAAATACCGATGAACTTACCGATCCGGCGAACAAGAAAAGAAGGAGAAAGGGAAGCATAGGGAGAAGGGGGCGGAGGAGGATCGAGCCACATCATGGAGAAGCAGGGCAGAGGAGATGCAGACGGAAAGAACCAAAACTTGCCCAGCCCTCCTTCCATGCGCAGATACACGAGTTGGGCACTTGCGCGAAGTTCTAAAACGACAGAAATCGCTGGCCGCAGGCGGCGGCGCCGCTGGGCCCCAGTCCCTAGGCCCCCGAGGCCTCCCCGCCCGCACACCAACTGGGCTGGTCCCCCGGGAGCCACAGGCCCGGAGCCGAGCCAGTACCACTGACCCCCACGCGCCGGACGGGGAAAGCTGAGCGCAACGACGCAAGCATGAGCGCGATGAGCTGACGTGGATGCGCGTGACAAGAATGCTGATGCTGCTGATGATGGTGTTGCTGTTGATGATGATGGTGATGAAGATGATGATGATGGTGATGGTGATGGTGATGATGATGATAATGATAATGATGGTGATGATGACGATGCATATCATGTGTTGGTGGTGGTGCTTATGGAGATACTGATAATGCTTGTGTTGCTGATGATGCTGATGGTGTTGATGATGACGACGATGCTGCTGCTGCTGATGATGTTGTTGATGCTGATGTTGTTTGTGGTGATGATGGTGGATGATGTACTTGTTGATGAGGATGGCGTAGATGCTGATGATGCTGATGGTGATGATGAAGATGCTGATGATGTCGATGGTGATGATGGCGATGCTGATAATGATGATGCTGGTGATGAGGATACTCATGATAATGGTGATGATGGAGATGATTATTGTGGTGTCGATGATGACGTTGATGGTGAGGTTAATGGTGCTGATGACTATGATGAGGATACGGATGATGAGGATGCGGATGATGATGATGATGATGATGATGATGATGATGATGATGATGATGATGATGCTACTGATGATGATGCCGAGTATGATAATGATAACGATGAAGAAGAGTAGTCATACGAATGCAAATCATAATGACAATACTAATCATATGATGATGACGACGACTATGACCAGGAGGATACTTCCCGCTCCAACGAGGACGATCGATACGACAATGACAAGGACAAGGAGACGGGCAAGGACAGTCCGCCGACCCTGTCAGCATGTGTCAGGGGGAATTGTTGGCAGGACGTCCCATGGCGGAACTGGGGTCAACCTTTCACTCGAAGCTCAGCCTCCCTTCCACAGCGGCAACCTGTGGCTCTCCAAACTCGCCAACCCGAGTTGAGTCGAGCCAGTCTGTAGCTGAGGTCTCAAGTGAGTCAAAGGGAACTCCCCTTCCCTTTGGTTCCGTCCCCGCCCGGGGGGGAGGAGGTCTCGGGGGGGTCCCGGGTCAGAATACGGCCCCTCCCCCCCTCCCCGTTCGGGTCATGTTCTGGCAAGGGTTGTCCTTTTGGTCTGCAACTTGGGTCTCAGGCGGTCCAAGAAGGGCCCAAAACGGTCCAAGAACGCTCCAACACGGCCCCAAGAAATTCCCAAGACGCCCCAAGAGGGCTCCTAGAGGACCCAAATTCACTTTACCTCTCGCGTTCTCGCTATTACTTGGTTCGGACTACCCAAGACAGGTTAAACAGGCCCTCAAGTGCGCCTCAAGACAACTCAAGAGGAGAGGGCCACCAAACAGCCTAGACGGCTCAAGAAGCCCCCGGAGAGGGCCCACGAGGCTCCCAAAACGCCCCCTAAGAGGCCCCCGACACGGACTCCAGAGGGGAACCTGAAGTACAATGTCGAGCCATTCCTCTAAATATAGCCTCCGAGATCGGCAGCAGGCCCGCGGAAGACCCCCAAGAACACCATGGAAGGCCCTCGATGCACCCCCAAGAGGCCACAGGAGACCTCAGAAACAGACATTTAACGGGCCTCCCAAGAGAACCCCACAAATGAGCCGTTCGTTGACACCAGGCGAACAGTAGCGGGCATCAGCTCGGAGGGGGAACGGGGGGGCAACGCAACTCCGTGACGACAACGCCGAAGAGCGAGGAGCGAATTGCAACAGGTCAACAGGAGGGAGAGCAGGGGGGGCGTGACGACGACGTCGTTGTCGACGACGACGACGACCACCACCACGACAACGACGACTTCGACTACGACGACTACGACAACGACAACGACGATGAAGATGAGGAGCGAAGAGGGTGTGTAACGCAACGCCGTGGCGACGACGACTACAGTCGACCCGTATCATCAGGATGCGCTATAAAGATGCAAGGGCCTTGGACGCCCATGTCGAAGCTTCTCGAGCCGGGCGCGGCCGACGAAAGTGGCAAATTAGCCAATGATAGACCGAGGAGGCAAAGATGCAAGGGTATCCTTGGGAAGGTTGCCCATCCATACTAGGCGGGTTGACTGTATGTCGACGATGACGACGACGACAACGACGGCGACGACGACGACGACGACGACGTCAACGACAACGAACGACGACGCCAACGACGAACATCCTCCGGGGGAAGAAGCAAATACTTCGCCGCTTGGAGCGCTGATCCCCACCCCAGAGAGGACAAGGGACGCGAGAGCCCCCTTTATGAACTGGAACATCCATCACGAGTCCGCGACTTATCCGGGGCATTCCTGTCGCGCTTCCTGTAGATCCTCACGCAGGGCCAGCAGAATGGCCGTGAGGCCTCTCCAAGTAAGTAATGTGGCCTCGAAGGATGGTGCCTCGGCAAAAGGGGAAGGATATGGAGAAGGAGAAAGATACGGCCGGGAACTGTTGCTTAGCCTTAGGTCGGGCCTGTCCCCCTACAGGGGGATTTTGGACGAAACAAGTATTCCAAAAATGCTGAAAAGATGCCCAACAAAACTCAAAAAATAGTCCAATACGATTTTGAGACTATTTTTGAACATTCCCCTGTAGAGGGACAGGCCCGACTTAAGCTCAGCGTGTCGCGGCGGTGGCCCCGGCGACACGCTGTGCTCTGGGAGCGGGTAATTAGCGCGTCGCTCTCCTCGCCGCGGGGCTCGGAAGGCTCGGCAGGCTCGGGAAGCTGACGCTCGGGGACGCGGATAGCGTGTCGCGCCAGAGCGCTGGGGGCCAGAACCAGCAGAGCGACACGCTGCGTAAAAAATCCTGACAGCAAGTGCACTGAGGATGAGAAAGGGATGTTGAGCAGGGACCGACCGTCCCGGCAATCCTATAGTCCTACCACGAAATGTTCTTGGAACCCGGACATGTTCTAAGAACAAAAGCAATGTTCTTCGAACCTAAGCCCGATGTGTTAAAACAAGACAGACTCCGCCAGAAATGTTCCAAAAACATTTCGCGGAAACCACAAAAGGTTCTTAGAACATTTGCTGGTAGGCCTATAAACACGCCGGGACGCTTCGCCACTGCTTAGGGGATGAGGAGGGAGGCGCCGCCGAACACCCGTGCGCATATCGGCGGGCCGTCAGCGCACACGCGCACACACTGCACACCAGAGGGGTGAAGCCCTCTTTTTCTCGCCAGAGGGGCCGCCCTGCGCTGGCAGCACCACCGAGGGCACGGCCCGCTGGGGCGACCGGCAGTGCGCGGCGCCAGCCTCGATCGCCCCGCCGGCGCGGCGCGGAGGCGGCTACAGCACGCGCGTGAAGTTCAGCAGCGTCGACGCCTCCAGAGCCTCTGCAGCCTCGCGGCCCTGCGGCGCGCGCCGCGCCCGCAGCGCGAGCCAGTCCACCACCTGAGCGACAAAAAAGGGACGGGCCTTGCGCAGAATGGAACCGCCAAGCGACCCCTGCGCCGCGACTTCCGCGGGCCGCCAGCGTGGCACACCGCGCGGAGGGCACTTCCGCGCGACCCCTGGGCGGGCAGCTCAGTTACGCGCGCGAGCGCCGCGCACTCGAGCCCGTTGGTCTGCGGCGCTCGCCTGCTCCACCAGCGGGGCCTTCACCTGCCGGAGCACCTCCCTGTACGCGCCCCGCCCCTCGACGTACAGGTTGGGCCCCATGTTCACCTCCAGCAGGAAGGGCCGCAGCCCGGCGTCGAGCAGGACGTCGGCCCCGAAGAGGTCGAAGCACCCGTAGGGCCTCTCCAGCAGCCTCCGCGGGTCCCCGAAGGACTCCGCCAGCCGGTGGCCGAGCAGCTCCGCGAAGAGGGCCCCGATCTCCGACCACACGCGGCCGGCGGCCTCCCCGCCGATCTGCCCCCACAGCGCCGCCAGTGCAAGCGGCTCCACGTCGTCGGAGATGGCCGAGAAGATGTCCTCGTCGCTGCGCCGCCCCTCCGTGTACGCGCGGCGGCTGCGCAGCACGAGCCCCGAGTCGTACAGGAGAGCGCCCGCCGGGCTCCAGCGCGTCACCAAGAGGTAGAGCCTGAGGTGGAACTTCCTGCCTCCGAAGCCCATGTACGGGTCCAGGTAGGCCTGGGCCACGTCCCAGGAGTCCCAGGCGGGCTCCTGACGCTGACGCTGACGCTAGCGCTGCCCGCACCAGTGTCCACGCGAGGGGACTGAGCGGGATTCGGATGCGGGGCCGGAGCGCCCAGAATCAAGCGAAACAGAAGCGGCTGGAAAAGCGGGGGAATCGGGCACCCTTGGGAATGTCAAAGACTAGCCTCGAGCTCAGTCCCAGCTGGCGTTCTGGCCAAATCGGTCCACCTGCCGCTACTCCTTTCAAGGCGAATCCAGCCGTGGCGACGAGAGCTCTCCAGGACGGGACGCGGCATCGGTACCTTTCCCTCCTCTGAGCTCCGCGATGCCCGCGACCTCCGAACCGCTGAGCAGCCGTATCCCAGCCGAGCGGCCAGCCGCGCACGGCTTCACGATCCAGTGGAGGCCCAGGTCGCTCTGCGCGGCCGCCCTCCACGCGTTGAACTGCGTCTGGTTCTTCAGCTCGTACGTCGGCGGATGGCGGCCCTCCACGGAGCCGCCGAGCGCCGCGCGCACGGCGGCCACGTGTCGCGCCAGCCGGCACTTCTGGCCGGCGGCCATGAAGTAGCCGCACTGGCTGGCCAGGCGGTCGCGCCCGCCCGTCCGCGGTGGCAGGGCCATGCCGTCGAGCACCTTGTGCATGCTGACGTCGGGCGGCCCCAGAGCACGGCAGGAACGCAACCCTTCGGGGGTCCGAGAGCGGGGCCCCTGCCTCTGTCGGCGTGGGGCCCGCCTCCGACGGGGGCCCACCCCCGGCCACAGGAACCCGCGCGGACCCCCGAAGGCCTCGGACCGTGCCGCCTCCCGGCCTCCCAGAAGTGCGTCCACAGCACGTCCCAGCTGTCGTCCTCCACCAGGCGGAAGCCGCGCGCCCGAAACGAGGCCAGCGCGAGCTCGCCGCCGTAGGTGTTCCCGCTGCCCTTGCTTGGCGTGGGCTGCCCCCAGCCAGGGTCCAAAAAACTGCTCTGCCACTTCTGGCGGGGCTTCCCAAACCCGGCTCACCTCCGGGGCCGCGAGGGGCCCCCTGCAGACCCCGCTCCGCCCAGGACCGGCCTACTGCTCCCAGATCATCCGCTACCGAAAAATTTCGGTAGCGTTAGATCACTACCGATTTTCACTAATTTCCGAACAAAATCGGTAGCGTTAGCACCTAACGCTACCGACGAAAATCGGTAGCGGTTGGTGTTAACGCTACCGATTTTGGTGGTTAACGCTACCGATTTTCGATATAGCGCTACCGATTTCAAGACAAACGTTTGTGCCCGTATCGTGTGCGGTCGACAAACGTTTGCAAACGTTTGCAAACGTTTGTTGAAGAAAACTTACACGTTTGCAAACGTTTGCAAACGTTTGTTGGCTCGGATGTGCGTTCAGGAATCAGTACATAGTGATGGGAGGAGGGAGGGAGAGGAGGAGGAGGAGGAGGAGAAGGAGGAAGAGGAGGAGGAGGAGGAGGAGGAGGAGGAGGAGGGAAATGAGGAGGGAGGGGATTAGGGAGAGGAAGCGGGAGAGGAAGATGATGATGCAGCCATTTTGGCTTTGGGGAGCCTTCGGCTCCGTGTCTGCGGCGTGGCCGCCAGATCGATGCAGCGAACGCCTAGCCTCAGGGGGGGTCAGGGGGCCGTTCGCCCCTTTCCCCCCTTCCCCCGCCCCCTTCCCCTCATCAAACGCATTTCCATGGATCAATATACGGTCAGGGGGCCTTCCGCCCCCTTCCCCCGCCCCCCTCTCCCCCGCCACCACTCCCCTTCATCAAAACATTTCCAGGGATCAATGCGCCCCCCTCGCCCGCCCCACCACCCCCACCCCACTGCGTCCTTAATATGAGTTTGGGAGGTAACTATAATCGTGGTGCGGTGTTCGCTGCCACGATCTCCCTCCGCGATGTCCAGGGCCAAGGTTGACGGCAAAAAGCTCGGCGAGGCTCTTGTGAGCCATGTCGAGTGTTCTGGCGTCAAGCACGCCTTCAACCTCGGGGTGTACAACTTCCTGGCTCGGGACTCCGCGGTATCGGCTCCGGCATTGCATGATATGCGGGACTTGGTGGTCGTGCAACCAAAAGGGGATGGGCATGGGAGAAGGAGTAGGGGGAGTAGGAGTAGGGGGAGGAGTAGGAAAATGAGTAGGATGATGGCGGTGATGGTGATGGTGATGGTGATGGTGATGGTGATGGTGATGGTGATGGTGATGATGATGATGATGATGATGATGCTGATGATGACGATCATGCACGTTAGGCTCAAAGTCGATAGACTCAAATACGTTAGGAGTCATGTCGGCACCTCGCACTGTACACCTTCCGTTCTTTACGGTGAGCCCCGATCTCCACCCATGGGTACCGAAGGCGTACTCTGTCGGCCAGGATGTCGCGAGCGACTGCTGGATCGAGCACCGCGTTCAACCTTATCCATATTTCGAGTCGTGCAGGTGCTTGCAGCTTGTGTGTGTTGGCGGTGCTGTAGACCACTTGCGCCTCTGGTGGTCGTTTGGCGTCCTGACGGGGCGCCCCGTGTTTCAAAAACAAAACACATTCAGCGCATCGCTGTTTTCACTTTTTTCATGTTTCGCACTGTTTTCACAAATAATGAGATCAAGAAGCGATGCCATGTGCTTCGCTTCCAACCGCCCCCACCCAAGGTACCAGGAGTACCGCCAGGTGGGCACCACGGGCCTGTACGTGATCTTGGGTGCTTGAAGGTGTCTTCCACTAGAAACCGACGAGGACGGATGATGATGATGCTGATGATGATGATGAGGAGGAGGAGGAGGAAGAGGAAGAGGAAGAGGAGGCGGAGGAGAAGGAGGAGGAGGAGGTAGAAGTGGAGGTAGAAAATGAGGTAAAAGCGGAGGTAGAAGAGGAGGCAGACGAGGAGGATGACGAGGGAGGTAGAGAAGAAGGAGGAGGTAGATGAGGAGGGGCATGGGCATGGGAAAGAAAGGCCACCCCCTTCCCCCAGCCCCGTGAAGGTAGAAGTACTCCTGCGCTCGATCCCAGATGTCGAGTGCAACTTCACCATCATGAGGGCCGCGTGCGTCAGAGCGGTGTGCCGGTTCCCACCGCCCTTCACATTCCCCGACGTCATTCCCTCGTCATCGTCGTCACCCTCTTTCCCCACCTCCTATTTGTCCTCCTCCTCCTCCTCCTCCTCGTCTGCCCCCTCTTCTACCTCCACTTATACCTCATGTTCTACCTCCACTTCTACCTCCTCCTCCTCCTCCTCCTCCTCCTCCTCCTCCTCCTCCTCCTCCTCCTCCTCTTCCTTCTCCTCCGCCTCCTCTTCCTCCTCCTTCTCCTCATCCGCACCTCTTCCCACTCCTCAAAACGAGGTTCCCGAGGTGTGTGAAGGAGACGAGGACGGCGTCCGACTGCGAGCGCGCTGGCAGCCTCGCGGACAAGTTGCTGACGATCCTCAAACATCTTCGACGAGTTCGAGATAGTGCTCTCCGCCAGCGCCAGGCTGCGGATGGTTAAGAGGAGGATGAGGAGGCATGGTAGGAGGATGAGGATGAGGAGGATGAGAAGGAGGAAGAGGCATGGTAGGACTAGGATGGTTAAAACGTACGCTGGGTATGATGATGAGGATCAGGTTACGAGGATGCTGGGGAGGACGAGGAGGAGGATGAGGAGGATGATGAGAATGAGGATGGGGATGTGGGATGATGGCGGAGGTAGTGTCCCATCGTTTTGTTCGACCCACCCTCCTTCCTTTCTTTTCGATTCTCCCATCCCCTCCTTCAAACAACGTTTCCCTATCTACCTCATCCTCTCACCTCAGATTGCGAGGCTGTTTCGAGCTGCACGACGGACGACCAGGTGGACTCCATTCAGTTCTTCCTCCACCTGATGGGGAAGCCCCCCATCCCCGTCGACGTCGTCGAGATGGCGCGACGCGGCTCGCGTCACTCGTCAAGGGCGTCCTCGCGGGCTCCGAGCTTGAGGCGTTCTGCAAGCGCGATGTCGATCGTGCTGACGGAGACGCGCGCTTGCAAAAGGGATATGGTGATGGAAGTTTGGGTGAGGAGGATGAAGGGTGGATGGAGGATAGGATGACAGAGGATAGATGAGTAGAGGGTTGGTGAAGGATAGGGGATGGATGGATGGACGGATACGTGGAGGATGGATGGAGGAATTTGGAGTTTTTGTGTTCGACAGTTTGAAAACTGTGCCCTTGAGGGCCCGATTTGACAATACTTGGGCCCAACTGTGGCCCAAGTATTGTCAAATTGGGCACATCCGCCAGGACACTCCGAGGCCGTCGTGCAAGCCGCTCGACAAGGTGCAGCTGGACGACGAGGTGCAGTCGGACGACGACGAGGTGCAGTCGGACGACCACGAGGTGCAGTCGGACGACCACGAGGTGCAGTCGGACGACCACGACGAGGTGCAGTCGGACGACCACGTTGAGGTGAAGTCGGACGACCACGCCGAGGTGAAGTCGGACGACCACGCCGAGGTGAAGTCGGACGACCACGCCGAGGTGCAGTCGGACGACGACGCCGCCGAGGACGGGTCGGATTGCTGTTTGTTTTACCCTGGAACATCCCGTTTGCAAACGTTTGCAAACGTTTGCAAACGTTTGCAAACGTTTGTACACGTTTGCAAACGTTTGCAAACGTTTGCAAACGTTTGCAAACGTTTGTCGCCCTCATCATCAGCGTCCCCATCATCATCCTCCCACGCGTTCATCTTCCTCCTCCTCCTCCTCCTCCTCCACCCCCGTCTACTTACTCCTCCTCATCGTCCCCCCCTCCCCCTCATCCTCATTATCCTCATCATTGCCCCCGTCCTCTCACCGACGCCAAGAATCCGAGTGGGGCCAGGAGGAGAAGGAGATGGGGGAGAAGACGGAGGAGGGGGAAAGGGGGAGGGGGAGGGGGGGGAGGGTGACGATGAGGATGAGTAGAAGGGCGAGGAGCACGTGGGGGAGTAGGTGGAGGGGAGATGAGGAGGAGAAGGGGGAGAATCAGGAAGATGAGGAAGTCACCCTCAGCCAGGACGACTCGACCATGCGCACGCGCAAGATCGAGCAGCCGATCTCCGACAAGGCCATGAAGGACCCCCCCCCGACAGCCCCGACGATGAGGATGGCGGCGAAGGAGGAGGGGGAATAATGAGGTGGATGGATACGTGAACAGGGGAGGAAGGATGGAGGCGGATAAGGAGGAGGTGGATAATGTGGTGGATGGAGTGGACGGGAATAAGGAGGTGGATGGATGAGGAGGAGGAGGAGGAGGAGGATATGGAGGATAGGGAGGAATGTCGAGAGAGGTATGCGGAAAGTGAGGCCAGGGACGATAATGAGGACAGGGAGGAAATAGGGGCACACGTCGTCAGCGTCATCGTGGCACACGTCATCAGCGTCATCATCACTATACTTCCACCCTTCAACCTCCCATAAGTCAACCTCCCAACCTCTCTGTATCCAATAATTCAACATCCCAACCTCCCATCCTCGCATCATTGTCGTCCCAACCTCCCATCATCGCATCATTGTCGTCCCAACCTCCAATCCTCGCATCATTGTCGTCCCAACCTCCCATCCTCACATCAGTGTCGTTCCAGCCTCCCAACCTCCCAACCTCCCAACATCAACATCATATGCATCATCAGCCCATTTTGGCTCCACGCGTCATCGCCGTAGCGGCGACTGGGCACTCGCTATGCCAGATTTGGAGCTACGCGAACACATCGCGGCCAAGTTTTTCCTCCCAGACCGATGGCGGCGCCTTCAGCGAGCTCAATATGCGCTCTTGCTGTACCTCGTTGGTTCGACCGTGGAAGCGGTCCCTCATTTTGTGCCGACGGAGGATGAGCGCGATCTCGTCTTCTTGGAGGTCTTGAGTGGCTCAGGGCGGCTCGCCGACGCGTGCTGCTCGCTTGGGCCGTCCACGAACTACGACGCCTCATACGGGCCCGAGTTCGATTTGCTCAAGCACAGTGGCTATGGTCGGATCATGCACCTGGCCATGCAGATGAAAGTTGGCGCGGTGGCGTGGATGGCTCCATTGTACCACACGTGGGTTGGGAAGGCCAGTGCTTCGCGCACGGCCGATCTTCCTCAGGGTGATTTCCGTGACTTGGCGCAGCAAGAGGCCAACAAAGTGGCCAATCGCCTCACCGCCATCAGCGTGATCTTGTGGCTGCGTGGGGTTTTTCAGTGCTGGATCCACCCCCCCACGTCGTACATCTGGCAGTATGCGCCAGTCATCCGGCTGTCGTCTCTCGTGAACACGTTCGCGACCAAGACTTACCTCGCCCACTGGGGCACCAAACACTTGAAGGAGGTGCTCATTCGCCACAGCACCCCCGAGTTCCACGACCTTGAGCGCAGCAAGCCGAAGCCCATTGGACCTGCAGCCCACGACTCTTCGGATGATCGCCCCTTGGAGCTCGACAACGGCACGTACCCGTTTGCGTTCGCCCAGTCGGTGAAGTGCATAATTGCGAAGGTCATCAACGCCCCCCCGCAGAAGAACTTGTATGATTACATGACCCCGACCAAGCGCGGCTTGGCAAATACATTGACCATCTTCACCGCGTTCTCCCCCTCTGCCCCACGCCCTCCTTCCTCCTGCCTCAGCGGGGCGGAGGACGGGAGGAGGAGGAGGAGGGGGAGGAGGAGGAGGAGGAGGAGGAGGAGGAGGAGGGGGAGGAGGAGAAGGAGGGAGAGGAGGAGGAGGAGGAGGAGGAGGAGGAGGAAGACGATGATGGCATGAACGGTGTAAACGGATGGGGGAGGGGGAGAACACGGAAAGATGGCAGTGTGTTTTGCCAAGTCGATCTAGGCATCACGGCCATGCGAGTTCAGCCTCCTCCGAGTTTCTCGGGGACGATTTCGGCACGATCGAGCACCTCAGCGAGTCGTCGGGGGCAGAGGTTGATTTTATTGATTTATATTGGAACCCTCACCCCCCCAACCTCCCCAACCTCGCACTCCCCCTACCGAACCCCTCCTCCCCTTACCGCCCTCCCCCAACCTCCCGAGCCACCCTCCCCTTACCACCCCTCCCCAACCGCCCTCCCCTTACCACGCCTCCCCAACCTCCCTCTCATATCCACCCCTCCCATCCGTCCTCCTATATGCATATCCTCTCCCAGGGGTCATGCCAGAGCAAGCGCAGGCGCCTCCGCGTGAAGACGCCTTCCCCTCAATCGGAGATCGGGGGCGGCACCGCAAACGTCCAAACATCCCCCCCGATGTAAAAGTGAAAATACTTAGCAACAACTACGATGACTACAGTCGGTGCGCCAAGTGAGGGTGAACGTCGTTCTGTTGAACCCCTGCATCCTAGCTTGTTCGGTCAAGTTTTACAAAATCTAAGGTGTGCATCGACTATTCGAGTACCCAAGGGTCATGAATCCTTACTACGTTCATCCATGCAATTCGAAGTGGCTGCGCCTCTTAGTTTACTCCCTCAGGAACCCAAACCCTCTGCGACGGGGCTGCTGTGGGCCAACTATGGGCCAGCCGTGCGCATTAGAATGCAGGAGCTCACATGGTTGGCAACACGTGTGCCCCAACGCTCCCCCTTCTCATTGTTTACCACCCCGTGCCGTAGTTTGTTGTATCAGATCCGCTACAGGAGCTTGGATTCACCCCATCGATGTTCGACGATCGCTCTGCCAGTATGCCAGCATGCAGCGGCGGCAAAGGCTCGGCAGACGGCATCGTTCCACCTGCAGGCGGCGACGGCTCGGAGGACGGCACCGTTCCACGTGCAGGCGGCGATGGCTCGGAGGACGGCACCGTTCCACGTGCAGGCGGCGACGGCTCGGCAGACGGCGCGGAGGACGGCTGCGTTCCACGTGCAGGCGGCCACGGCTCGGCAGACGGCACCGTTCCACCTGCAGGCGGCGGCGACGGCTCGGCAGACGGCATCGTTCCACCAGATGCAGGCGACGGCTCGGCCGACGGCACCGTTCCACCAGATGCAGGCGACGGCTCGGCAAGCGGCATCGTTCCACCAGATGCACGCGACGGCTCGGCAAGCGGCATCGTTCCACCCGCCATCGGCGGCTCGGCGGACGACATCGGCGTGGCAGACGGCGGCTCGGCGGACGACATTCCTGATCTGAGTGACGATGAGTTGAGGTCGATTTCAGCGTGGCTGAAGCTGTAGGGAGGCGGAGGATGAAGAAGAGGATGATGATGAGGAGGATGAGGAGGAGGAGGAGGAGGAGGAAGTGGTGGAGGAGGAGGAGGAGGCGGAAGTGGAGGAGGAGGAGGATTGGGAGGAGGAGGAGGAGGTCAATATTGGCATGGCTGAAGCAGCTCGTTTTGCCCCAAGCGCCCGATACGGTGCTGGGAAGTTCGTGTCTAGTGAAAAGTTGATAAGAACGATAAACTGCAGAAATACACAGGTTCGGAAATTCGAAAAGTATATGGTGTTCGGCGGTGCCCTTGCCCCAGGTGTACGATGCGTTGCTACCATAAAAGGGCCCTTCACCGACACCAGAATACATTTCGAGCTTCTGGAACTGATGTATATGTAGTTTGTCGTTCTTCGGTTTTAGATTTGAGGGGTAGTCCAGACTCTGGTACTACAGCTGGTTGTCGCCTGCTAGCGCAAGGTATATACATTGCGAGCCAGGCGTGGGTCGATGGAGCTTGATACTGAATCGAACGATTCATCGCGAGTGGCACCGACGCTGCATCCATCAACCTCACCATCACTGAAGGGCTAATGCAGAGGAGTATGATGGGTAAGGAAGGAGGCGCCATCATATGGCAGGTAGTTAGAAACATACATGTGTTCATGCATGTGGAGTAAGTAGAAGCAAGTATGTAGGGGGAGGGAGGAGTAGAGGAGGATATCCTGGACCCATGGCTCTCGACCCCATCTCGGATCTCCTGGCCCCAGAGCTCTCGACCCCATCTCAGATCTCCTGGCCCCAGAGCTCTCGACCTCATCTTGGATCTCCTTGCCCCAGAGCTCTCGACCCCAGCTCAGAGCTCTGGGCTCTAGAATTCTGTCCCGCGTCGGCCGTACGTAAGACACGACTCGCGGGTTGTTGGTTGACCTGCCTCCTCCGACCCTTCCAACGTCCACACGCGTGCCCACACCCACTTGCGTCTCATGTGTCCTCTCCACCCCAGCCCCTCCGCCCTCACCCCTTTCCATTCCTCCTCGTTTCCCTCCTCCTATCATCTCATTCACCCTTCACGTCGCGTCCCCGCCTCCACCTCTAGCTCATCCAACCCATCCTCGACTTCACACTCCACGTTTGCTTATCCAGCGCATGCGTGCGCTTCGTCGCTGTTGCAATCTCGACCCCTCCCCCGCGCCAGGATCTCGCCCAGTGGTTGATGAAGGAGTCTGCACGACCCGCGAGCTCGCCGTGCAAGGGCGAGGAGGCGCGGAGGCGCCTTGGCGTGGCCAAGGGCGAGGTCCTTGGCGTGGCCAAGGGCGAGGAGGCGCGGCTCCTTGGCGTGGCCATGAACTCGAGCACCGTGCCTCCGAAGAAGCGGGAGATCAAGGACACCCCGCTTCTTTTTTGTTTCAGCCGTGTCGATTGTCTTCCGAATCGTCGACCATCGGAGGCATTGGAGGTCTGACGATCGACCCACTTGGCGACGTCTGTTTTTTTCAGTAAGCACCGTCTGGGCCCCTCGTGTCATACAGCTATTCGCTACCGCTTTTGTCGATCGGCCGTTTCGTTCCAGGCCACTGTGGAGACATCGCATGTCGCTATCCCAGGGTATTGCCACAACAACGTGAGGTTGAGGGCGGAGGTATGACATTCCCCATTTGATGATACGTGCAAACATCTACAGGAGATCATCATGGCCAGGAAGAAGAACCGCCGCGTCGCCAAGGAGGAGAAGAAGCGCGAGATCGCCGAGCACAACAAGAAGAAGCGCGAGCACGCCGAGCACAACAAGAAGAAGCGCGAGCACGCCTCCAAGGACGAGGAGAACCGCAGGCTGGTCCACCCGACGCTCGGGATCTTGCACGCGACATTCGGCAGCAAGGCCACGTACTACTGCTACACCAACCTCGAGACCAACAAGAAGGTCCTGCTGGTGGAGGTCAGCTCGAAGTTGACCGAGAGGCACGCCGAGGCGTGCGTGGAGTTGTGCAAGCAGAGCTGCAAGCGCAACCTGGACAAGCAGGAGACGGTTGCGTTGAGGTCTAAGGTGCTCGAGAAATTCTGAAAGCGAGCTGCTGTTTCACAGCAGAGCGTCTCGCGGGGGGCATGGTGTTTACAACTCTTGTGCGGAGGGGCCGCACGCCGCCATCGGCTGTGAAAGCCAATTCCTCCTCCTCCTCCTCCACCTCCTCCCCCTCCTCCTCGTCCTCCTCCCACGTCTTTCTGCTATTCCCTCCTTCCACACCGCCTCCGCCTGGCCCCTCCGCCTCGCCTTCCGGCCCCGACCCCCCGACCCCTCTCCGACAACGCCCACCCCCCTCAGGCTAGGTCACCCCTGCATGTCGCAGCGTCCCCCCCCCACACCACTTTGCACCTCCAAGACGCGGTGGTCGGGCCGTAGAGCAACGGGATGAGGGGGGCAACGATTGGGCGGGGTACGATGGGATGGAGGTTGGGGCGGCTGAGATCATGAGGATGTGAATGAGGATGGGAGGATGAGGATGGGATAAGGAAGGATGATGGGAGGAGGATGGGAGGAGGAGGATGGGAGGATTGGCAAATAAGATAGGCGGTGATGCTCGACACACCTTTCGTTGTCTGCTTGTGAGAGAGAATTGCGCGCAGGAGCCCTGCGCTCTCTGAGTGTCATCCCGCACCTTTCCTGGATCGCGCTCCGACCAGGATTTCGGGGCGGAGTGGCCACGGCGGTGAGGCCCCCCCCACCTCGGATCTCCTGGCCCCAGAGCTCTCGACCCCATCTCGGATCTCCTGGCCCCAGAGCTCTCGACCCCATCTCGGATCTCCTGGCCCCAGAGCTCTCGACTTCATCTCGGATATCCTGGCCCCAGAGCTCTCGACCCTATCTCGGATCGCATGGCCCCAGAACTCTCGACCCCATCTCAGAGCTCTGGGCTCTAGAATTCTGTCCCGCGTCGACCGTGCGCAAGGTGCGAATCGCGGGTGTGTGTTTGATCGTCTGGGCAGCCTGGAGTTGAAATACACAGGCGAAGCTTGATATTGACATAGGTTGTATTGAAGTACCCACCCGAGCTCGCGGGAGCCGCCTCGTATCCCCGTGGCCCCATCGTCGTTATCATGCCTCGTTCATGTGGTGGGCGGCCTCCCTATCCCAGACATCGTCCCCCGATCGGGCGGCGAACGTACACAAACAGCAACACAATATCACCCAATAATATAATTTAGAGTTGCGTAAAACATGCAAATGCACATTACAATTATTGGATTCAGACACACACAGAACATATATAATCGCGTAATGAATGAATTAAATAACTAAATGTTTACACACGTTTGCAAACGTTTGCAAACGTTTGCAAACGTTTGTAAAGTATGACAAACGTTTGTCAATTTTCGACAAACGTTTGTCATTTTGACAAACGTTTGTCAAAATTTGACAAACGTTTGTCACGAGCTACAAACGTTTGCAAACGTTTGCAAACGTTTGCAACCGTGTGAAAACGAACTGTTATCAATGTGTGCATTATGTGTGATTAATAATGTTCAATTGACTGCAGAATTCATTTTATTGTGCAAAATATGTCATCGGTTAGTGTTGTGTCATTACTTGTTTTTTACGAATGCAGTCCACTGATGTGTTTATATTACACACGGTTTGCCTGATTGTACACCATATTCTTAAGCATTCGCATATACAATGAACCTGAATCAACACATTATAAGTAACACATACACCAAAATGAATGACCATATCTGATTATGTGTCACATTATGTACTTTTACATGTGTAAACGTGTCATATCGGTCGAATGTGAACAGTCAGACACTCGTGTGTACTATCCTGGAACTGCTGCCTATCGCCGATGCCAGTCTCGAGCTCGAGATTTCTGGGGCGGTCCAGTTCTCGGGTCCCAACGGTGCTGCCCCTCCTGCGCGCCATGGCGCCGAAGAACGGGAAGCTCGCGAAGGCTGCGATCGACGACCGATGAACACGAGTCGACGACGTGATGCGTTCCGATTTGTTTCGGTCGATCTGTAGAAGAAGAACGTTCTTCTACAGATCTCAGGCTGCTGCGAAGAAGATGCGTCGACCCGCTGCAGCTTCTGCCGAGACGCGCATCGTGCCCTACGGCGCGAAGGGGACCCGATTTGTTCCGAATGCTTCCCCAATGATAGGCGAGCGCGGTTATTCATGACATATGGCGCTCGGTCTAGCGTCCCGACTCGTGATGGTTCGCGCTCGCCGTCAGTTTACATGTCTTGTTTCGGGATCCCATTTAGGAACAAGCTGGCCTCGTTGATGCAGAAGTCGGCGGGGTTGTCGTTCGACGAGCGC
The DNA here is from genome assembly GCA_963575745.1 of Prorocentrum cordatum. Classification (NCBI taxonomy): domain Eukaryota; class Dinophyceae; order Prorocentrales; family Prorocentraceae; genus Prorocentrum; species Prorocentrum cordatum. The sequence goes on from CAUYUJ010020849.1 coordinate 535,898, forward strand.
AGGGAGCTGTTCAGGCCAGATAGTCGGGGAGGATGAGGAGGTGGAGGGGAAGGAGGAGGCGGATGATGAGGAGGAGGGAGGATGCGGGAGGAGAGATTGGGAGGGAGGAGGGAGGAGGGAGGAGGGAGGAGGAATGAGGAAGAGGGAGGAGGAAACTGATGGGGACGAGGAGGTGGAGGCGGATGATGAGGAACACAATTTTGTTTTCTCTGACTCATTTCTGCAAGGCGCGAGGGCGACATCGGCGACGTGTCGCAGATGAGGGCGCTGTTCACGAGGTCGGAGATCCAGCAGCTCCACAACAAGTTCCGCAATGCCCGCCAGGAGAACGACCGCGCGCAGCAGGTGTTCGACACCATCGAGGCCAAGGGCCACAGGGTCGGCAAGAACGAGGCAAAACAGAAACTCTTGGCGAGCTGGATCAAGGACCCTGAGATGAAAAAGGGGTTCTGGAAAGTGGTTCAGTCGATGGAGATCGAGGAGAGTGTGACGCGCAAGTCGGCGTGGAAGACGAAAAAGCAGATGGACTTGAAATACACTGAGAGCGAGATCGAGGAGATGATAGAGAACGGCAGCGTGCAGGCTCTCGTTTCAAGCGCGCCTCTGTCTGTGTAGTTTATTTCTGCATCGGTTTAACCACGCGGGCGTCTAGATCGTGTTCGTTTCAGGCACGAACACGATCTATACGCCCACGTGGTTAACTCCTGATCTAGAAACTCCTGGTCTAGAAACTTTCTAGATCAGGAGTTGATCACGTGCGATTCGGTGCGCGCCCATCGCAAGACCCTGGGATCTTTATCCAATGTCCCCAAAGGCCTACGTTTAGTTATGTCAGTGACTACAAGTTTCCGTGTAGAAGGTCGCACTGGATAATTACTTGAGCTAGTGTTGCCTACCCAAAAGTAGCGTCGATCACCACTTAATTTTATCACATGCTCCAGCCCAGGTTAAGAAGAACCCGAAGTGCCCGAAGCGCAAGCTCTACCTGGACCACGACGACGAGGCCTCGAAGTCGCTGAGGAAGAAGCAGTCGCGCGCGCTCGAGGGGCACATCGAGGTCGAGGGCGAGACCTTCGCACGCCTCTCGACCGACATGCGCAAGAGCAAGATGGTCCAGGACATCCGCGAAGGAGACTTCGGTTCAAATGTTTAGTGCCATATTGTTTTGAAGATCGTACATCGGAGGGGGGGGGGCGTTTGGGGATTCGAGTAGGATGATCGAACCACTGGATGGCCGAATGCTGCCCAAGAGGATGCCCAAGCAGCCCCAGAAATAACGCGACAGAGTGCCAGATCGCCCCGAGACGCCCACAGCGAGTCTCACACATACGCCCAGAGAAGCCGAATATGCCTCCTCGACACACCAGCACCACAACCCAGGCAGCCCCAGGAGAGCTCCACGAGGATGCCAAAACAGCCACAGACAGTCCCCCAACGCTCTGTCGATGTATTGAAGTTGGCTCGCTCCCGTCCAGAGGAGACGCCCTGAACATGGGGATGGCCTTGTCCGACAAGGACAGCGAGGAGGAGGACGAGGACGCGGGCGAGGGCATCCCGCGGAGCGCCTCCGTGAGGGGGAGCCGCGGGAAAGGTCGTGGTCGCGGTCGCAGGTCGAGCTCCCACCAGGCCGTCCTCCCTGCTGGAATCCTCCCGTCCCCAGCTAATCGAGGGCGCCGCGACCTCCCATGGCATCCTTGGGCTTCCTGGGGCCAAATCACCGACATACTATTGCGTCCTTTCTCGGTACCCTTGCGTGTCGCACCTCCTGGGGGGATGGATAGTTTGTGTCACTCCTGCTCCCCCTTCTCCTCCTCCTCCCCACCCCGCCCTCCTCTTCCTCGTCTTCCTGCTCCTCCTCCTCCTCCTCCTCCTCCGCCTCCTCCTCCCAGCATCCGTTTCTTCAGGGTGTCCTCCCTGATCGGGCGTCAGTCTCGACTTTCGATAGGAGGGGGTGGTAGGGGCTCCCCCATCCCTCCCCAGCCCTACACCGTCCGCAATCATCGGCTCCGCCTCTCCTCCACCCGCGCCAGACGAGGGGTGGATGGGCGATGAGGATGAGGAGGACGAGGAGGAGGAGGAGGAGGAGGAGGAGGAGGAGGAGGACGATGAGGAGGGGGATGAGGAGGTGCATGATGAGCGAAGGGGGGGATAAAGCGGACGAGGATGAGGATGAGGAGGATGAGGAGGATGAGGAGGAGGAGGAGGAGGAGGATGAGGAGGAGCAGGCCGAAATCCGTATTCGCGTCTGGACTTTATAGAACCCACCTCGATCCAGAGGCCCCCATGCGTTGGTAGCCACCCTTCGATTCTAGAGTCACCCCCGTCCTTCCAGAGGGCCCCCCCCCCTGCGCTGGGAGGTGGGAAACATTTCGGGGCGGACTGGTCGGGCCACAGAAGGCCCCCGCGCAGAAGAAGCCCAAGAATACCGACAAGCACGTCTTCGACACCATCAAGCCCCTCGTGTCCATCACCAACATCAAGCGCATGAACTACGACGAGTGCCAGAAAAACGTCGATGCGTTCTACTCGGGGCTGCAGGCCACGTTTTGGTTGTTGCGCTTGGGAAGTTGTATGGGGGATGTGGGAGACCAGAGATGCGAGCTGAGACTAGAGAGGATTGGAGGAAGCGGTAGCGGGGGGGGGCTGGAGCGAGGATGCGATGGGGAGAACACGGATGAGCGAGGAGGTGAATGCGAAAGTAGTTGTAAGAATTGGGAAGGAGGCGGAATAAGGGGGGATGGGGGTGAACATCAGGAGGATGCGGGAAACGAACAATTGTTTTGATTGGGCCAGGGGGGCGGGGGCGGCAGTCTACATGTTCGCCCCCTCCCTCCTCCTTCCCCATCCTTCCCCTCCCCATCCACTCTCCGACCTCCTCAAACTCCTTCCTGTCGCACTATCCTCATCCTCCTCATCCGTCCTGCTCCCTCCTCATCCTCCTCCTCCTCCTCATCATCCTCCGTGTCCCCCTCTCCACGCGGTCCTCTGAAACACCTCCCTCACCTTGACGCGTTCCCGCCCTAGATCTTCATCGAGCACCTCCAGCGCGTGATCAAGGCGAAGCATGACACTGCCAAGATTGCCGACGTCCAGAAGGCCAAGAAGGCGCCCCAGACTTCGGCATGCGGGGGTGGGGGTGAGCTGTACACCTACATGGGGGATTCTGAAAGCCCCGAACCCAAACATGTTGACGTCTCTTGTTATGTCCGCCACCTTGCGCCGAGCTTCCGCAAGCTTCCGCCAACGGACCCCGCCGCCGTTTTATTACTGCCGCCTCCCGCCGGCCTTCAGGCGGGCGTCCGCCGAGGGCGGGGCGCGCCGAAGGCGAGGCCCTTTCGCAACGCCCCACGTAATACTACGCATGGCTACCAGTGCTCTACTCCGCCCCAAATACAAACTAAAACACATTCGGCGTTCGGGGGGGTCGATTTTACCCAACGGTCTAGCATCCTGACGGTGCGCTCTGAGACGGGGATCTCAATGCGTGCTTCGAGTTGATGCTCGTGTATTTGTACTTGTGTATCGGTACAGTAGTACGCGTGCGTACATTTAGACATGTGTAAGTATCAGCATGTACACACGCGTGTGTGCTACCAGCCAGGTGCTCTCGACTGCTCGCAAGCTGCACACCGAGCTGGGAGACATCTCGACCGAGGCTTCCCCGTCGCTCGTGAAGTGCCAGAAGGTGATATCGAGCTCGCGCGACGTGCTCGAGGAGGGCCAGAAGCTAGCGATGTTCCAGAACTGATGTTCGATATTTCGTTTAAGCCCAAAGGGGAAGTCCATATGCATTAACATTCGGAGGTCTGCGTAGATCCTCAGATCGCCCACAATTGCGCCCCACGTGTTTCAGGTGGAACGCGTAGTGCCGATCCAAGGATCTGAGCGTACCTCCACAATTGATGACTATGGGTTTCCCCTTCTCGAGCTGCAGCCAGTTCTGCAGCAACGTGCACTGCCGTTCTCGACTAATGACACCCCCCTTAGCCGTCGACTCATGACACCCCCCTTAGCCGATCTGGCCTACTGGTTTGCATTTCACAACAGTGGTGGGGAGCTTTTCGCTGGCATGAACGGCAGTGCATGTGCGACGAGGCCTCGAGTTGTTTGCATCGCGCTGCAGCGCGACATTTCTGCGCGCCTGTGGGCTCCGAATGAAAACCTAACGATCATGATAGGCTGGGCGAAGAGGTCCTGGGGTCCTGGGGTTACACGGAATGCAGGATGTCCCATGAGATTTAAGGCGCTGGCGCCCGAGATTGAACATAATTACTGTAGCGCATCGCCTTGGCTCGAGTGCCATGGCTGCCCCAGCTCGCGGCCGACGCAGGCGCCGAGTAGAGCTAGACGGTACCGATTCAGATCTAGCGCAATGCTCTGATTACGACGGTTTCAGCGAGGAGCTTTCGGGGTACCCAACTTGTTATCCAGACCCATTGCCCATCCCCACACCTCAAAACTGTCCTCGATCCCACTTCGAACACCGCCCACCTCCATCCAGATCCTCCGTGCCTATGGTCGTTCCCGCCCATTCCTCCAAACCAGGGGGGGGTCTCGGTCAGGATGATCAGCCAGTTTCTACATCTTCGTCGTTAGCAACGATGGTATTACATGACTGGGCATGGGGTAAAATACAAGCAACTGATGTCCAACGCTACTGTTGCAAAGCATTTCGCGATGGATTGCAGATTTCAGAGATACGTGTTCTAGCACAGTTGGGCGCCTGGGGGTCTTCCCCAGGCAACATCCACAGGGACCTGACAAAGAAATATCTAAAAGACAACGATTTCCCACTGCCTGAAACTGTCAAGATAGGTTGCAGAGCCCCGCGTACCCTGGAAGTGTTGTATGCTGACTGTGCTATTATATGTCCACGCGACATGTTCGCGTCGCTCTTCCATAACCACCCAGATCAGTTCCATGAGCTGTTCGGCACCGAGCATCTCGATATGTTCTGGCGGGGCGCATCGAGGCTATTGGAGGAACAACTTCCCACGGGGATTCGGGATTTGGGGGATCATGATGAGGATTTGGAGGAGCGGGGTGCCAAACGGAGGATAGAGAGAGTTCCGACAGGGGGGCAGAGGAGCAGGAGGAGGACGCGGAAGTGGGTGAGAGAGATGTCGTAAACAAAGTCAACGTTTCGAATGGGGCCGTTTCAAACCGATACCTACCCTTGCCCTTGGGTATGTCGTTTCAATCAACAGATTGTTGACGATTTGCGCTCCCGAGGGCATTGCATCCTGGTTCCACTGGCCTCATTTGCATTGTTGGCTTTGTTTAAAGATTGTCTGGCGCCAGAAGGCGCGATCCTCGATTAAACGGGCACCCCGTATGGAGAGTACGAGATTTTAAGAAATGGTGCCTACCATTGCGCATACATGGGGACGGGGCAGAATTTCAAACCAACGATTCAATGACAGCTGTAAGTTTTACGTCGCTGCTGGCTGTTGGGTCGACGCGAGCTCTGTCCTTTTATGTTTCGAGTTGGCCACTGTCTGCCACTGCCAAGCAACACGAGCACGGCGTTGACACTTGGAGGGGCATCTGGAGGGTCATTAAATGGTCACTGAACGCATTAGCAGCAGGCACGCATCCTACACATGATATCACGGCAGACCGCCAATCCGCCGATTAGTACATAAGGGATAGGGGACACGTATGCAAGAGTGGCCCTTCGAATTGAAGAACGATGTTCGGAGGGATGTGTACGGAATAAGTATGTTGAGGATAACGATGATGATGATGGTGATGCTGAGGATGATGATGATGATGATGATGACGATGATGATGATTATGATGATGATGATGATGAGGAGGAGGATGCTGATGATGATGGTGATGATGATGGTGATGATGATGGTGATGATGATGGTGATGATGATGATGATGAGGTGATTGTTCGCACAAGCTTCGCCCCGCATGCAATGCGGGAGTTGGATTGGAACGGTCAGGAGTTTCCAGAAGGATCTCGTAGAGCTGATTTGGCTGGCACACATTTATGTTCCAGGACGCTCCCATATCGGGCATGGATTCACAGCGTCCTTGGCGACATGGAGTTTTTTTCGCAGCACCTTGGCACTCCGGCGCCTGCGTGTGAGGAGATGTGCTGGTTGTGCGCAGCAAATCGTGACGATGGCGACATGCCGTGGAATTGCTTCCACAAGGACAAGCGGAGAAACCACTGGATGAACACGCCTCGTGACCCACCTTATCGCTTTACACACCCCCTTTTCGATGTGTGGGGGGTGTCGGGGTACAGCTTGGCCCTCGACAGCATGCACGTCGTCGACCTCGGAGTCGTGTCGCATCTGGTCGCTAACGTGTGCTACGAAATTGTCTACGAACAGTCTGGCAAATCAGCGATGGTCGCGACTCAGGAGCTGTGGAAAGAAATCCAGGCTCAGTACAAAGCTTTAAACATCCCTCATCGCACCACTAAGTTTGGGCGAAAAATGTTTACCCCAAAGCCTGATGCTCCGCACTCTGAATACCCGTGCCTCAGCAAATCGTTGAAAGCGTCGCAACAGAGATGGCTGATCCCAGTGTTTGTCAATATTTCGGCCAAGTGGGAGGGCGGGGAAACCGACAAGATTCGTGATATGCGGAAGATGCGAACTTTATGCCTCAAGTGCATAGCTAGATATTATGACTTGATTGACACTAGTGGCATGTATCTCACGCCTGAGGCAGCCAGCGAAATTGTCCGAGTCGTGGAGCACTCGTTGTTGTATTATTCGGCATTGGCCCAATGTGCCCTTGACGACAATAAGAAGAAATATTCATTGGTGAACAAACACCACATGTTTTACCACATCGCCCAGGGGGCGGCATTTACCAATCCAGCATACCAGTGGTGCTACATGTCGGAAGATTTCATGAGGCACATTGTCAGAGTCGGAGCAGCCAGTCTTATGGGCAGCCCAACTTTACTCCTATCGCAGAAAGTCTGCGAACGGTGGCGCATCGGTCGATTTTTCGAGCTCGACCGAGGCCTCGATGTGTGATTTAAGCTGGCTCAGCGCTGGAATCAGTAATGATGATATGATGAATGAGCAAACTGATGGGAGGAGTAAGAGGATGAGGGGAAACGCTACCTGATGATGAGGAGGATGGAGACGAGGAGGGGGGAGGAGGATACGGAGGAGGAAGAGAGAAACGAGCAGGAGGGGGCAAGAGACTCTGGGAATCCAAGTGCTGAGCAGGCAGGCCCGTTCTCGCTTCTAAGTTCTTGGCTGGCGCCAGGGCAGGCTCGTTCTAAGTTTTCGGCACGTCTCGATGATGTGCTGTGCCGCGGTCGACTCTGTTCGAGTCGTTGTGCTCTGTTGACGTTCCGTTCTGGGCTGGAGTCCAAGAACGCCGCGGCTCTGCATTGTCTGCGGAAACATCGTGCAACGATGGCGTGGGTTGGATCATAGTGTGTATTTGACGTTTGGCCCTTTTGGGGAAAATCATCGTTGCCGCGGCTGGATGCGACTCGAAATTCTGAATGATACCACCCTGAATATTCAATTGATCATGCGTTGTAGTTGACCCTTGGCCTTTTTGGGGAAGGTTATCGTTGCCGCGGCTGGTTGCGCTCTGAAATTCTGATACACCCTTTCCCTTTGGGAGGAATTGTATAGTTGCCACGGCTGGATGCGACCCGACATTCTGAACGATACCACCCTGGAGATTCAATTGCTCATGCGGTGTGTTTGACCCTTGGCCGTTTTGGGGATGGTCATCGTTGCCGCGGCTGGATGCGCTCTGAAATTCTGGTACACCCGTTCCCTTTGGAAGGATTTTTTATAGTTGCCACGGCTGGATGCGCTCTGAAACTCTGAGCGATACCACTCAGTAAAACCGCAGTAGCCTGGATACGACCAAACGTTTGCAAACGTTTGCAAACGTTTGAAGAAAACTGTTCCATCCATCGTCATCTGCTCTCCAGTGTCTCCCCACCCCTGTCGGAAGCGTAGGCAACGTATGGAGAACACAACATGCTTTGTTTAGAGTTGGGTTGATCGCCGTTGCCACAGCTGGATGCACCTCGGGATCCTTGGTCGAACGCGATCGGAGACAACGCACTGATCCCTGGGACCCGACACGTTTGCAAACGGTTATCGCCGTTGCCACAGCTGGATTCGCCTCGTGATCCTTGGTAGAACGCGATCGGAGACAACGCTATGACCCCAGGGGGCAAGCACGTTTGCAAACGTGTATCGCCGTTGCCACAGCTGGATGCGCCGCGGGATCATTGGTAGAACGCGATCGGAGACAGCGCGGTGACCCCTGGACGCCGACACGTTTGCAAGCGTTTATCACCGTTGTCACGTTTGCAAACGTTTGCAAACGTTTGCAAACGTTTGCAAACGTTTGCAAACGGTTGCGAACGTTTGCAAACGTTTGCAAACGTTTGCATGCTTTGCGAACGCTTGCAAACATGTGTAAATGTGTTCAAAGTGGGCGCTGCCCACCATGTCGCCACCCATGTCGTCATTATCGGCGACGGGCCACCCTTGCACTCGAGAATCCACGGCACCCGAGAGCACGCGATAGTATCTCTCAAACGGCGGCACATGTAGAAATGACGGAATAAGAGGTGTTTTTGATTGACGGTGAGCAGCCCGACAGTCAGCCCCACAAGCCCGATAACAAGCCCGACAGCAAGCCCGACATCACGCCCGACAGCAAGCCCGACGATTGGGAAACCCGACACAAAACGCTCTGTCAGAAAACGGACACGGCCTTGCAGAAACTGCGCGAGGAGAAGGAGGATGAGCTCAAGAAAATGAGGGAGGAGAGAGCCACACGCCAGCGCGATGCAGGCAGGATTTTGTTTTGGATCGGTAGGCGCATGAACTCTGCATCGGCCCTCTCCCCTCCCCCCCTCCTCCCCTCAGCCCTACCCTCCCCCTCCTCCTCCCACCATCCTCCCTCCAGCCCTCCCCTCGGCCCTCCAGGGGGGAAACGTTTGACTGGGGGGCCGAAGGGAGAAGGGGGGGAGGGGAGAGGGCCGATGCAAAACTCGTGCGTCCACCGATTCAAAACCGAATCCACCCCCCCAGATCTGTTTGATGTCGAAGTTCGCCAATCTGAAGTGATCAGGCTTCTGAGGTCCGACCCGCTCGCGGGCGTTAGTGGACCGATTCGAGAGCCCCCCCCCTTGATGGGCCGACCTTCCAGAGAGGCTACCCACCACCCCATCTCACATCACTCCTCCTCCTTACCTCATTCGGTGGTCTCATCATAATCTTCATCATAATCAAACATCGAGTCATGGTAAGCTCGTGTAAGGGAAACGTTTGCAAACGTTTGCAAACGCGTTGTTGCGCAGTGCTCGACCCATGCGCATTTATGTGACAAACGTTTGCGTCAATTTGGTCGCTAACGCTACCGATTTTGATGCTAACGCTACCGATTTTCGCTGCTAACGCTACCGATTTTTCGATGCTAACGCTACCGAAAAAAATCGGTAGCGTTAAGGTCGGTCGCTACCGAAATTGCGTGTGGTTTTTAGTGCTACCGATTTTTGCTAACGCTACCGAAAAAACCCGGTACCGGATGATCTGGGCTGGCCCCTGCAAGACCACGGGGCTCCGGCGGAGCCCCGCTGGCGCCGAGAGCCCCCTATTCCGCGCGCGCCCCGGCCTTGGAGCCCTCGTACTTCCGCACGCGCAGCCGCAGCGGAGGCACCAGCTCTGCCGCGGGGCCGTCCTCGGGGCAGAGGCCCGCGCCGGCGGCCCCCGCGGCGCCGCCGGAGGCCTCGCAGGAGGCCGCGGGCTCCTCGGCAGGCTGGCCCTGCCGCGGGGGAGAGGGGGAGCGGGTGCGTCGCGCGCCTGCCGCAGCCCTGCCCGTCCCTGACCCCTGCGATCCCCCAGCCCCTCCCGCCTCCCTCCTCCCTAGCGGCGCGCACCTCAGGGGGCTGTATGGGGGAGGGGAGAGAGAGAAGGCTTCTCGGAGGGAGGCGGCTTCTGATGGAAGGAAGCGGCCCTACAGCTGCAGACAAGGCCCGCGCCTTCGAAGAAGCAGGGGTGTTTCTGAGACGCCATCCCCCCTCTCCTATACCCTGAGATCCGACGTTGCAACACAAAATGCCGCATCGCATAAAATCACTGCCAGAGCCCTGGACCTCATCTTCCTGCATCATTTTTCGCGCCAGATCGATCTGGGATGTCCCGGGGCCCTGGGCGGACTGCGCGCTGGACAGCCGGGGGGGACAGAGGAGGACAGCCGCGGAGGAGGAAGGGGCGAGTAGAAGAACGAATACCGGCACAAACGTAAAATGTGGGCGGTCCGCGCAGATGTCTTGGATCTGAGCTGGACCTCCCTCCCTGGCGCGCGGAGCGCGCCAGGGGCGGCGCCGTAGGCGCCGCCAGGGCGCTCCAGCGCAGATCCAAGAAATCTGGGCGGAGCGCCAAACAATTGTATGTCTCTGATGTTCCTTCTTCGGATGAGGGCGGCGCACTCTGGCCATGGAGGTTTGGGTGGGCTGATGCCCCCCCCACACGCACGCGCTCCTCGGCGAACATGCGCTCTGCGATGCGCTGGTCGCAGCAGAGCAACGTAACGGCTGGGCGAAACGAGCCTCACGCCGTCAGTAGATCGCTGGCCGCGGGCGCACGGGCCGAGGGCTTAGAGAACACACGCACACACACACACACACTTTATGTCTGGGCGTTACCGTCGCGGGGCGTGGGCAGTCGAGCGGGAGAAAGCACGCGGCCGGGCCAGCTCACGCGGCGGGGGGACCACGGATCCGCCAGATCGACCGGGTCACTCGCAGTGTAAACAGACACACACACACACACACACACACACACTGCTTCCTTTCTCAGGCAAGCTATTCGACCTCGAGGGCCCGAAGCGTCAGACAGCCTGGGCTCGGGCGGGCCCAGGCGACGAGTGCAATGCATCCTCGACTCCTCCAGCGCAGACGTCGGCAGAGGCGGCCCGCAAATGCAATCCCAGAAAACCTCCGACTCACTGCTTCCTCCCCATCCCCTCCTCCCAGCCGCCCAAGAGATCCGATGTCGTGATTTTTTCAATACACGGTCCCCCGAAGTCTTGACCCATTCCCCAGGACCAGTTTTTCATCCTGAGTCGTTTTTGGACGGCCCCGAGGCCCAGCGAGGGCCCCTGGGGGCCGAAATTTGAGAAAAAACTCCGTCTTGATTTTTTCAATGCGCTGCATCTCTGGGGCAGCAGCTCGCCGGCCGTCCCTTGGGGCTGGGGCCGCCCCGCGCCCAGCCCGGCAGCAGGCGGGGTCGCTCCGCGCGCTGGCCCGCCCGCCCGCCCCCCTGCCGCAGGCCCGGGGCGGGGCCCGCTTCGGCGGGCGCCTGTCCGACGGCGCGCCTGCGACTCGGCGAGCCCCGCAGGCGTGGCTCCGGCGCGGGCTCGGGCCGGGGCTCGTGCTCTGGCGTCGGGCTCGGGCGTCGGGCCTCGGGCTTCGGGGGCTTCCAGGGCTTCGGGGGCGTCGGGGGCGTCGGGCGTCGGGCTGCTGCCGCGGGCAGGGCCGGGGGGGGCCATCGCTCCCCCACAACTCCGAGCCCCCTGTCTGACCTCCCCCAACCATCCCGACCCGTGCGTCCACCTTGTTCCTCAGCTCTTTCACAGAAAAAGGTGACACGGGCAGGTCTTAAGCTCCCCCCTGCTGTGCACGCTGCGCTCCGGCAGTGCGCCGCACGGGACTGTCAGCCGCACGGCCGCGGCTTCGGGCGAGGCTGTCCCGACCAAGGTGGCTGATGGACCCACGGTGCCGAGGCGCTACGGGCCTTCCCGCCTCCCACCCCATCGCGCCGTCCTGGAAGGGTCGGGCGGGCTCCGCTCCGGCAAGTCGTCTCCCCAACCCCCACCAAGCGGGGCGGATGGGCCCGCAGCACCGAGGTGCTCGGTCTGGACAGGAGCCCGTGGTCAGGACCAGGCCATGGAGGCCCAGGAGGCAGGGGAGGGGCATCGGGCAGCAGGCCCGAGCCCTCCTCCGCGACGGCCGGGCCGCGGTGACGGCGCGCGAGCAGCGCGAGGCGCAGCGCACTGCCGTCGCGCAAGGCGGCGGTCGGTGCAGTGGCCGACGCCGCAGCTGCTGACGGAGATGGCATGGCCCGTGCCCCTGTGGGCCTGGCCTGAGGCCATCTGCGGGCCAACGGGCCTCCCTGGCAGCCTCCCTGGGGGCGCCGCTCTGCCCGGGCCGCCTCGTCTCTGCCAGGCCTGCGCCGCCGTGGCCTCTCCCTGCAGCGGCGTGCGCCACCAGAGCTCTCGACAGCATGCCCCCGGAGCCGGCGTCCCGCCGCGGGCTGCCCTCTGTGGGCCCCAGGGCCCGAGAAAGGCCCAGAGGCGAGCGCACGTCGTGACCTGCTCGCGATGCCCAAAGGCCTGTGTCCGCTCCAAACAACGAGTCCCTTGGACCTCCTCAGGCACCCATCTGCTCCGAGGGTGCCCACGAGGGACCTTCAGGAGGCCCATGGGAGTCGCAGAGGGGCTGGCCTGGCGAAGGGCTCAACCGTCCGTACTTAGCCCAATGTTCCTCTCGTCGTTCAAAGTTACGTCTTCGACCTTGACTGGTTCCTTCTTCTTCCTCTCCTCCTCCTTCTCCTCCTCCTGATCATCATCACCACCACCACCACCACCACCACCATCATCATCATCATCATCATCATCATCATCATCATCATCATCAGCAGCAGCAGCAGCAGCAGCATCAGCATCAGCATCAGCATCAGCATCAGCATCAGCATCAGCATCAGCATCATCATCATCATCATCATCATCATCATCATCATCATCATCATCATCATCATCCACCTCCAACTCATCCCTCCTCCTTCCTCCGCCTTCGTCCTTCGGTTGAGCGTCCTCTCAGTATGATGAGAGCCGGACCTGAATGAAATAGGTCCTGGACCCCGGGGACCTTCCTCCAGGACCAACTTTTCGCCCTGATTCGTTTTCAGAGAACCCCACGGCCCGTGAAGGGCCAGGCCAAAACCAGCGACAAAAACATCAGGGCCCGTGTCCCTCAGGACCCGTGTGCTTCATGGCGACCCGAGTTCCCTAGACCCCAAACGTTGCGATGTGTTCGCAGTGTGGGCCCTCGGATGTCTAGACTCATTCCGCGGGGAGGGCTCTCTTCATCCTGAGTTCTTCTTCGACGGCCCAGGTGCTCGGCAAGGCCCCCCCCGGGCTGAAAATGTAAAGCATTGTCCGTCGTAGTTTGTACGCGACCTCTGGGGATCTGGAGAGGTTACCCAGGCCTCTCCAGGGGTGCGTTGTGGCCAGGACGTCGACGGGCATCCAGGCGTGTCGCCGAGGACGCCCCCAGAAGGCGCCCCAGCACGGCGACCGATACAAAACTCGACCCTCGATCCTTCGAATCGGCGAGGGAGGGTCCTCCTCAGAGGCCCTGGCTTTCGGGCCACAACTCGGGTCTCCGGGGGCCGCTCGGGATGATCGAGGCACACCCAGAAGGCCCTCGGCGGCCGGCAAGGCGCAGCCGCCGGAAAGCATCCAGAAGCTGAAGAGCCCCAAAGAACCAACGAGGAGGTCGGAAATAAAGAATCCCCACCGACTCACCACGCGGTGTGCTCACACGGGCTCCGATCTCTCCGCCTCCCCCCCTCCTCCTCCTCCTCCCCTCCTCCTCCTCCTCCTCCTCCTCCCCCTCCTGCTCCCCTCCTCCTCCTCCTCCTCCTCCTCCTCCAACTCCTCCTCCTTCCCCCCTCTCCTCCTCATCCTCCTCCTCCTAATCCTCCTGCTCCTCCTCCTCCTGCTCCTCCTCCCCCTCCCTACTACCACCACCACCTCCCTTCCACTACTACCACTACTACTACCACTACCACTACCACTACCACTACCACTACTACTACTACTACTACTACTACTACTACTACTACTACTACTACTAC
>CAUYUJ010020849.1:549877-562377 GCA_963575745.1 Prorocentrum cordatum
TACTACGACCGATATACCTACTACCTGCTCCCTACTGCCGATTACATACTACCTACTACCTACTACCTACTACTAACACGACTACTACGACTACGACTACGACTACAACTACTACTACTACTACTACTACTACTACTACTACTACTACTACTACTACTAGTACTACTACTACTACTACTACTTTTACTACTTACTACTACTGTACTTACTACTACTACTACTACGGAATACTACTACTACTACTACTACTACTACTACTACTACTACTACTACTACTCCTACTCCTACTCCTACTCCTACTCCTACTCCTACTCCTACTCCTACTCCTACTCCTACTTCTTCTTCTTCTTCTTCTACTACTACTACTACTACTACTACTACTACTACCACTACTAGTCCTACTACTAGTACTACTACTACTACGTGGACGACGACTACCACTACCACTACCACTACCACTACCACTACTACTACTACTACTACTACTACTACTACTACTACTACTAATACACTACTACTACTACTACTACTACTACTACTAATAATAATCATCATAGTAATAATAATACGACTACTACGACTACTGCTACTACTACTACTACTACTACTACTACTACTACTACTACTACTACTACTAACTACTACTACTACTACTACTACTACTACTACTACGACTACTACTACTACTACTACTACTACTACTACTACTACTACTACTACTACTACTACTACTACTACTACTACTACTACTACTACTACTACTACTACTACTACTACTACTACTACTACTACTACTACTTGCAAGCATCCTCGCTAACCCTCCACCTCCTCCTCCTCCTCCTCCTTAGTTATCCTTCTCCTCCTCCTCTTTCCCCTCCTTCCCCCTTCCTCCTCCTCCTCCTCCTCCTCCTCATCATCATCATCATCATCCTCCTCCTCCTCTTCCTCCCTCCCTCCTCGAGGAAACTGGCGAAATCTTCAGCCTCCCCTCTCCCCCGCGGCGCCGCAGGGGCCCCTGACGCCGCGAGCAGCAGGGCCAGCAGCGGGAGCGTCCCCGCGGCGCGCGGCGGCCGCGCCATCGCGCCGCCAGGCGAAGGGGGCGCCACAGCAGGCGCTGGAGGGGGAGGGGGGGGCACCGGATGGTGGCAATTGGCGCCTTCATGCGGCCGATCCGGGAAACCCTGAACCCAACAATGTTGTCACCTCTTTGGGGGCGCACCTCTTACTTCCGCCGCCTTCCGCGGGCCTCCCGCTGGCTTCCGCTGGCGGTAGCGCCCTCGCTCTACTTCCGCAGGCTTCCGCCGAGCTTCCGCCGCCGTCCGCCGTGGAAAAAGGGACGACTCCTTCGACCCGCGAAGGCGAGGTCCTTTCGTTGAGCAGGGACCGACCGTCCCGGCATTCCCATAGTCCTACCACGAAGTGTTCTTAGAACCCGAACATGTTCTGAGAACAACAACAATGTTCTTAGAACAAGAACCCGATGTGTTGAATCGCGACAGTTCCAGCCAGAAATGTTCTGAACACTTCGTGAAAACCACAGAAGGTTCTTGGAAGATTGTTTGGTAGGGCTATGGGCGCGCCAGGACGCTTCGCGACTGCCTGATTTCTGGAGCGCCCCATGCAAGGTCAGAGTTGAGGAGGTTGGCACCCTTCCCTGCGGCCGTCTTCGTTGCCCGGAGGACCGCAGGGAGTGCCGTGGCCTCCTGCGGTGCCTGCTGCCCGCATGTTGGATCGGTGTACTGATGGGAACGAGACCCCGGCACCCCCTGTGATACAGACTTGTACCCGTGTCCACTGCGTCTTGGAGTTTCGAGCTCCCTCCCACAGCAACCAGCAAAGCAGTGGATATGGATGAAAATCTTGCCCCTAGAAGCTAGATTTTCATCCGTATCCACTGCTTCCCAGAAAGTCCCAGACGCAGTGGATATGGATGTAAATCGTGCCCGCAGAGCAGGGGCCCATAGATCCGAGGCTCAGCGACTGGTGTTTGGACGTTTTCGGCCCCCGGAGACCTCAAAACGTCTCAGGATGAAGAGGTGGTCCCGGGGAAGGGGTCGAGACCTCTGGGGGTCACGTCATGAAAGACCATGACGTCGGGGGTCCAAAATGCCATTCAATTGAGTGGAGGTTGGGCGGAAGGGGGGGGAAGCGAGCTCGTCAACGCACCCCCGGGGCCTCCAGAGCCACCAAAAAGCCCTAAGTCGGGCAAAACGGCTGCCGGATCAAACGTCCTCGGGCGTCCCGTCCACCCTCGCCTGTGCGACTCTCCTGCGGTTTCTCTTGCCTCCACAAGAGCACGCTATCGAAACGCTGCTGCGGAGCTGCTCGAGGACAGCCAGGCCCGGGCGGCGGCACCGGCAGACCTCTTCCCCCTCTGGCAGCGAGCCCCCGCTGCGCCGAAGGCATACGCCGCGCTGCGCGCCACCGGGGCCCACTGCGGCGCCGAGGAGGGGGGCAGCAGGCTCACCCCGAGAACCGGGCGTCGGGTGGCAACAGCACGGCTGGCACGTCCGCCCCCGCTGCAGGCCCCGGGGCCCCGGTGGACCGATGCGCCGCGGGACGCGTCGCCCAGGGAGGGGATGCCGAGGGCTCCGTGCGCGATTTGCCCCACGGGGCCGTGCCATGCTCACGACGGTTGAGCTCTGGAGCGGAGTCGGCTTCGAGGGCCGACGGAAGGGACACGCACCAGCAACGACACGCCGCGGCTGGGAGCCCACCAGCGTGCTATTCCACCGTGTTGTGTCCGACGGCCTTGTGCTTCTTCAACAGCAGGGAGCCGAGGGTAGTTGGCCAGACGCGCGCACTCTTTCTAGGCAAGGGGGGCGAAGGAAGGGGGGAGACGGCCAACGTGGCCCTCCAGCCTGCGCAGACCCCCCTCCCCCGAAGCGGCGGACCGGGGATCGAACCAGTGAGCACCCAATGCCCGTCGGGCGAGCACATGGCGGGCCGACCGGAGTCGCCGTGGCACCCTCCCCACCGCCAATTTGCGCAGCAACTCCTGAGCAGGCTGCCCAGATCGTCGCAACATCACTGCTCGAGCTGGCCACCACTCGATCGCGCTCGCTTCGCGAACGGGTGCGCCAACGGGGAACTTCCCGCAACAGCGCTGGCACAGCACGTGCGCTGTGAGCGAGCGGGTATGTACTCGCACACGCGAGGCTCGGTGAGCCAGGGGATGAGGCCAGACACGCAGTGTGCGGTGGGAGACCGCCCGCACGCCCAGCCGGGCCGCCCCCCTCAACAAATGGCAACGTGCAGACCCGCCGCGAGGGTGCCGTCGAGAGCTGGCCGACGCTGGGCCACGTGAGGATGGGCCGAAGAGAAGCGGACGCCAGCGGGTGAGCATCGTTTGGCCGATCACTCTTCATCCCTAGTGGCGTGGCCTTGGCACCGCTGGGCGACCTTCTCACTCAGATGGGGATGCATGCCTGGTCCTCCGGGTTTCGCGTGGCCGATCCCCAGCCAGCTATACGATGACTCAGTGGGCATGGGGATAAATCAAACTATGCTAAAGGGTACCCTTGGAAAGCCACCTCGCCCTTGTTCTCGGCAGTGACGGACCCAAAATGCCCACCCCAACCAAAGACTAGCTCCCCACCCCACACCTGGCCGAGTCTTCATCGCGCCGCGGATCCGTTCTAACACAGTCAGAGGACCCGAAACGGGCCCCTCCGGGGCCGACACTGCAACCCCGCAGAGGCACTCCGGGCGCAGCTTGCTCGAGCCCACGCCCCGGTTTTTCCTTCCCTGGGGCTGGCGGCTTTCCTCAACCCCGAGCTGCGCTCTGACGGCCCTGGGCCCAGGAGGGCCCCCCCTATCGAGGCCGAGAAGGCCAACATAATGCCTGCTGCCGCGGCGTGCCGCCTCACGGCGCCGGGGGGTCCCGGGGCTGGCGCGCCGCCGCCGCGCCGAGGCCGCGGCGCGGTCGACCGCCGCAGCGGCGTGCCAGGCCCGGTCGGCAGAGGGGGAGGGCGAAGGGGCCGGGGGGCGGGAGGGCGGGAGGGGCGCCTCCACGACGTTCCCGCCGTTGGCCATGAGCGCCTCGCGAGGGCGCCCAGAATGTGAAATGCCCCATCTTGCCTCCTCCCCCCCTTCCTCGTGCTCCTCCTCCTCCTCCTCCTCGTCGTCGTCCTCCTCCTCCATTCCTTACAATTAACTTCTTCCGGTCGCACCCCGAGGCCAGTTTTGGGGGCGGGCCGGGCGTTTCGCCCGAGACTTTCTCAATACTATTTATGACCCTGAAGCTGAACAATTGGCAACAGCTTTTCCCATGTAGGGCGGGTCGTTTTCAAAATGTGGCTCTCGCCACGGCGCCGCGCACATTAGTTTTAAACAAGTTGCAAGAGCTTCACGGATTGAGGGCGGGCCGTTCAAAAAGTTTAGCTCGCCGTGGCGCCGCGCACTTTCGTTTTAACAAATTGCACGAGCTTCACGGATTGAGGGCGGTTCCTTTTCAAAGTGTGGCTCTCGCCTGAGAGTCGAGCACATTCGTTCCTGAAAGTTGTAAGAGTTTCACTGAATGAGAGCGGTTCCATGTCAAAATGTGGCTTTCGCCTTAGCGCCGCGCACACTCGTTTGTAGAAGTTGCAAGAGCTTCACGGGTTCCCATGACAAACGCACCAGAAATGGTTCTGGAAGGACCAAGATTATGAGGGTGCAACAGCTATGTTGACTCGCGGTGTTGAAGTCCCAGGAATGGCGTTGTGGCACGAATCAGGGTCGTGAGGACGCAACAGTCCAGCTTATCCGTGGCGTTAGCATCCCGAGAGCAATGTCTTGACATGCTTCAGGGTCTTCAAACGGCTGTCTTCCAACGAGGCAGATTCCTCAGTGGAAATGGACCGTTGTAGGGGCCTATGAAAAGGAGCTTGGAGGGAGGGTTCGTTCCAACATCGTTGATGACTCTTGGGTTTACAATGCTCCTCCTCCTTCTCCTCCTTCTCTTCCCTCCTCCTCCATTCAACTCCTTCATGCTGCTCCTCCCTACTGCTACCTCCTCCCTCTTCCGTCCCCTTGCCTTCTGGATAACTTCTCCTCACCTGACCACCAGATGTGTCGATAGGGACAGCCGGGCGCTTCACCTGAGACTTCCGCACAATGCATCTGATCCTGAAGCTTGAGAAAATATAACACAGCTACAATAACGTAGGGCGAGTTGTTTACAAACTGGAGCTCTCGCCTTGGCGCCGCAAGCATTCGTCTCACGACATCCTACCCGATACTGCTTGCGATCACCTCGGGCACCACGTCGTCGCGACTGGCTTCGCGCTCCCCCAGCCCGCCTGCAAGAACAAAAACTGCGACCGGCTGCCCTGTGCAACGACCCGCGCAACATGCACTTCTCAATGTGTTGGACGCGCCGACCACCTGGGCCGCCGACAAAGCACCCAACCAACCCGACAACAAACCAACCGACAAAGACGCAACGTCAGAAAGCACCCAGCCCTAAGTTTGCAGAGTGCCAGTGGTCGGGATATCTCATCTCCCTATCTCTCTCTCTCTCTCTCTCGTCATCTGTATGTTTCTGTAGCTCGCTCGCTCTCTCTTTCTCTCTCTCTCTCTCTCTCTCTCTATATATGTATACATGTAAATACATACGTAAATGCATACATACACATGCATCGATATTTGAAAAAGCGTGTTCTACCGCTGCTGGCGGAAAACGGGGGGGGTCACTGGGGGTCCCAACCCGTCCCCCCCCCCCCTCCCCTCGAAAACTGGGGAGGGGTCACTACCGGTTCGAACCCCTCCCCCACCCCGTCCATCATGAAAAGAGGGATCACTACCGGTTCGAACCCCCCCCCCCTCGAAAACCGGGAGGGGGTCACTACCGGTTCGAAACCCCCAACCCCTCGCCGCCGGCAAACGATTTCCGCTTCTCGGGACAGTTGGACAATGATGGGGATACCGGGACAATGGTGGGAACGGTGGTGGTGGGGACTGTGGTGCGGGGACAGTGGGACAGTGGTGGGAACTGTGGTGGGGACGGTGGTGGTGGAGACAGTGGTGAGGGGACAGTGGTGAGGGGACAGCGGGACAGTGGTGGGGACAGTGGGACAGTGGTGGGGATGGTAGTGGTGGGGACAGTGGTGAAGGCGGTGGTGAGGACGGTGGTGGGGACGATGGTGGGACAGTAGTACAGTTGGGAGAATGGTTGGGACAGTGGGGACAGTGGGACAGTGGTGGAAACAGTGGGGACGGTGGGACAGTACAGTGGGACAGCGGCGGGGACAGTGGGACGGTGGTGGGCACAGTGGGGACAGTGGGACAGTGGTGGGGACCGTGGGGAAAGTGGGGAGAGTGGGACCGTGGTGGGACAACGGTGGGAACAGTGGGGACAGTGGGACAGTGGTGGGGACTGTGGGACAGTGGTGGGGACGGTGGTGGTGGGGACAGTGGCAGTGGTGTGGGGACAGTGGGAATGTGGTTGGGACAGTGGGACAGTGGTGGAGACAGTGGTGCTGGGGACAGCGGTGAGGGAGGTGGCGAGGACGGCGGTGGGACAATGGGACAGAGGCACAGTGGGGACAGTGATGGGGATAGTGGTGGGAACAGTGGGACAGCTCAGTGGGACAGCGGCGGGGGCAGTGGGACAGTGGGACAGTGGGGACAGTGGTTGAGGCCGTGGGGAATGTGGGGAGAGTGGGACCGTGGTGGGAACAGTGGTGGGGACAGTGGGGACAGTGCGACAGTGGTGGGGGCACTGGTGGGGACAGTGGGGACGGTGGTGGGAACAGTGGGGACAGTGGTGGTGAGGACAGTGGTGCTGGGGACAGCAGTGGGGGATGTGGTGCGGACGGTGGTAAGGACCTGGGAGTCGTTTGCCGGCGGTGAGTGTGGGGGGGGGAGGGGGGGGGGTCGAACCTGTAGTGACCCCCCCCCCGGTTGTATGGAGGGGGTTGGGGGAGGAGGGGGTAGTGATCCCCTCCCGTTTTCTGGGGGGGGGGGGGGGCAGGGTTCGAACCCGTAGTAGCCTCCGACGGTTTTCCGGAAGAGGGGGGGGGCGGAGCTCGAGGGGGGGGGGGAGGGGGGGGGGGCCTGGGGAAGGGGGTGGTGTCCAGCAGGGGGGAGAGGGATTTTCCAAGGGGGGGGGACCCCCTGGGTTCCGGAGGAAGAGGGGGGGGGGGGGGGGGGGAATTTTCCACAGTAAAGCAGCGGTGGATCACGCTCTCTCCGATAGTTCTGCCACCGCGCTTTTGGCACGAAGTGGAGCGCCCCAAGGCTCATGCAGCACTGAGAAGCGGAGGCTGTGCTGCTGCTGCAGCAACGAGAATTGTACGTCTTCAAGGGCCCGGACCAGCCGTTTCCCAGACCGTCTTGGGCCGTCCTGGGCCGTCCTGGGCCGTCCTGGGGTTTCCCAGGCTGGCTCTCATGGTTTCTGGGGCATTTCCTGTGGATCCTCTGGACGCTATGACCGCCCAAAACGGTTCAAGAGAGCCCCGACTCGCCGAAATATAACTCAAAAACATTGTCAATAGCCTCGAGACGGCCCCGACACCTTCAAGACGGCCCCAGAGACCTACAACCAACAGCACCCCACGAGGGCCCTAAGAGGCCAACATCATTGATTTCCCTTTGGTTTTTGAAGGATTTGGGCGTTCTCGCATTTTCGGCTTCCCGACGCTCCCAGGCGGCCCTAGAGGCCCAAAGACCGCCCCAAGAGAGCCCAAGAGCCCTCCAAGAGGGCCCCACAACGGCCCAAGAGGCCCCCAAGACGGCCCAAGAGGCGCCCAAGATCGCCCAAGAGGGCCCCAAGACGGCCCCAAAAAGGGCCCAAGAGAAGGGAACACGAACCAAAGATCCGAGCCTTCTGCTCAAAAGGCCGTCAGGAGGCCCCAAGGCCCCAAAGAGGCCCCCAAGAGGTCGCAAGAGGCCCCCAAGAGGAGCAACCGAAGCCTCAAGGGCTCCCGAAAGGTACCCCAAGAGGCGCTCAGACTGCCTCCAAGAGGCCCCCGACGGGCCTCCCACGAGATCCCAACGAAAATCCAATAGGCTTCGTACCCACAACCCAGGCACCGTGACGGGATGGACCGAAGGCCAATCGATTTGTATTTACAGACGGCCAACTGCGAAAACCCATCATCGAACACGATAACGTGCCCTGGCTTGCTTCCGCCGCCTTCCGCCAGCGGAGCCGCCGCCGTCCTACCAGGAAGCTGGACACACGTGGCCGGATTCACATGCGGAACACCATGATCGGCCACACGCAAGAGTGACCCTGGGTAAGAGTGACCTTTGGTGCGCGGCTTGTTGAGGGCCGCGGGGGGACCAAACACAAGCGAGCAAGACGCTACTGTCGCACCGCACGCGACGATCGGGGGCCCCATTGGCCGCGCACCAAAGATCACTCCAGCGAAGGGTCACTCTTACGTGTAGTCGACAGGAGGAGGGCACGCGATACAAGCGCGAGGGCCCAACCTACAAGGCCACCAAAGGGCCGAACGCTGGAAAAACACCTGGCCACATGTGTATCCAGCTCTCGCCCAGGCCGGCCGCACCGCGTGTACCCAGCTTCCTGGTACCTCCGCCGGCAAACCCTCCACCCTCCGTCGAAGGCACGGTGCCCCGAAGGAGCGAGGCCCGCTCTGAGGCACCGCTTAGCCGATCCCCATCCCCCCTGGCATGCATGGCGTTGGGTCCCGCTGTCCCAGCTACTACCGCCCTAGATGGGGATACAGTATAGGGGCCCGACCACAAGGAACCTTCCCCAGGAAACCCAACCCTGAGACCCCAGGACGTCCATCGATTTTTGGTGTGGGAACGGCACGCTTTCAACGGCAAAACCATCGAAACCCAAGGAACCCAGGGCACCCGGGAGGCAAGCAGGGGGTTTCTTGGCATTGGCCTCCTCTGTAATATACATGCTACCTTCCTCTCGGGCTCCGCGGGCCCCATCCCCACTTTGGGGGGGGAGGCCAGTGGGGAAGAGATACCACGGTCTGGAGAAGAACGGGATGGGCTCAAATTGGAACGCCCCAGACCTTTCCTATCCCGCCCGTCAGAAGTGAAGGGGCCCCGGGACACACAAATGAATCCACACAAATAACAGGATTCCCCATATTTCCCAATATTTTATTTTCTTGGCTTTTATCTTCCCCCCCACGTCCCATATTTTCCCGCAGTTTCGGAGGAATCGACGATTAATCGTGTCTGTGTGTTTCTTCCCCTCCTGAACCTTTCCTGTCCCGCCCGACAGAAGTAGAAGCAGAAGGGCGGCCAGCATGGCGCTCTTGCGCTCGAAGCCCATCTCGACAAGCCTGCGGGCGCCCGGGGAAAATAGGGCAGCCTCGACCGAGCTTGTCCTCGTCGTCCTCCTCCTCCTCTTCCTCCTCCGCCTCCTCCTCCTCCTCCGCCTCCTCCTCCTCCTCCTCCTCCTCCTCCTCCTCCTCCTCCTCCTCCTCCTCCTCCTCCTCCTCCTCCTCCTCCCTCCGCCCTCTCCTCCTCCTCCCTCCTCCTCCTCCTCCCTCCTCCTCCTCTCCTCCTCCCTCCCTCCTCCCCCTCCTCCTCCTCCTCCTCCTCCTCCTCCTCCTCCTCCACCTCCGCTCGAGAATGCCAACGCCGTGCAGGCTCAGAGGCACAAGCACAGGCACGGCAGAGGCGCGAGAGACGGCACGCTTTCAAAGGAGGCCTCGAGCCCTCTTTCGATCGTCGCGCGCCGGGTCTGGGCCCAGGTGGGCTTCGCCTCACCCTTCAAGAGCATACGTGCCGATGACTGCGACGAGCCGCGCGTGCTCCGATGCCGCCCGCGTCGTCTCCGTGGTACGTGGATCTGGCACGCCTGCGTTGCGATATCGGACCGGATCGGAAACGGACCGGACCGCCCCGGAATCGCCCCGAACAGAATGGAAATCGGTTCGCCGCGCCTGGCTCTGGCTGGCTCTGGCCGACGCCGAGAAATCGAACCGAATCGAATCGAAATGCCGGCAGCAGCCAGCGACTGGCATATCATCGAATCCAGATCGTAGGCGAAGTCGGATCGCATCGAATCGAATCGCAACGCCTGCACACGATGATCACGCAGCTGCTGAGGCGAGTGCCCCGCACACATGCCGAATCCTCGGCGGGCATATCGCGCTCGGTCGAGTCGGATGAATGCGGCGCCCCGAGCTCCAGGAATATCATGATCGGATTCCTCCTCAACCCCAAACACTGCTCATCATAAGTCTGGCTTTTGCACTCTCGAATCCGATTCACGCCCTTGAGCAATATCCAGCTCGGTCCTCCTTTCAGGCAGACCCATGGAGGTACACTCATCGCACCAAGCCGCCGTCAGAAAGAGGGGGCCGAGCGTTCTCACACTGCCCCTGGGTCCGTGGCTGCCATGGCGCGGATCGCGCCCCGCGACCCACCCGCACCCCACCTCACGACACAACCGAGACCCACCCGCGGCCCACCCGCGACCCACCTCGCAGCCCACCCGCGACCGGCCCTCAGACTTCCCTGCCTTTCCGAGCCGGCACCCGACCAGACCCCGCCCCGAGACCCACCAACGACACGACGACGACGACCCACCCGGGACATGCGGCGAGCTGCTTTGCACTGGCATCGGCGCGGGAGAGATCCGTTGTTCGTCCTCGCCCACGTGATCCGTCCACGACACGCTGTGATCCGTTGACGGCACATAAGTACTCGAGGCCGAGGTCAGAAAAAGGCAACAGAGACCCAAAAAACCTCGATTCTCGAATCGTCGAACTTCGATGTCTTCACGGAGATGCTGCTCGGGTGCCTCGCGCGGGTGATATCTTTGTCCAGGGCGGCAGAAGTCTGCGCAGGGCTCGGAACGAGGGCTCCGCTGGCGCGAGTCCACTCCAGACCGCACGCGTGCTTGCTGGCCCGAGGCGAGGCTCACGCCGCTGCGTTTCTCTCATCATCCTCCCCCCGCCTTCTCCGAGCACGACAACGGCGGTGACAACCAAACTGCCGATAGCCGCCGCTCCACGGGCCTCCCCTGGGGTGCCCTCGGCCAGGATCGTAAGGATGCGCGGCAAGGATGCAAAGGGCCCTGGGACGCCATGCTGACGATCTCCGTGCGGAGCGCAGCAGCATGCCGAAGGATGCCGAATATCGAAGGGGCAAGGATGCAAGGGTGGCCTTGGAAGGTGTCCACATCCTTACTATAATTGTGGATGCCACGACAGTGGACGCCCTAACAATCCTATCATTGAATTTGAAATCTGTCGGAAACATGTTCTAAACATGTTTTAAACATGTTGTTTGCCTGGTTGAAACATGTTTAACACATGTTTAAGACATCTGGAAATTATTGGGCAACATGCTGCCTCTTCATTGATCGTCCTCCACAATACTATCATGGATCATGGTTGACTGTACGTTCTGGCAGGAACTTCGAGGAGGATCCAGCCGTAGCGGCGAGGGGCACGAGCAGAGCGGCACCGGTGATTCTCGGCACCGGTGCCCTTCCTCCGACGAGCGCCGGGAAGGCGGCCCCCCTGGCCCCCACCGGCTCCGTGTGCGCGCCGCCAGGGGCGGCGGCGTGCCGGAGATCACCCGGGCGCGGTGGACAAGAAGGGCGAGGAAGGGGCGGGGGCTATGCTGTTCCCACCGTACTTAAGGACCACATCCCAAGAAGAATGTCGAGCACCCGGAAAAGTTTCGAAGGAGTGTCGAAAGAATGTCGAAACAGTGTCGGACGAGTGTCTCCCGGGGCCCGACACGTCAAAACCCTCGTTTTTTGTGTGCTGTTTCAGGGGTGCTCGAAATCCCTTTTGGTGATCTAGGCTAAAATAGGTTGGAACATCATAAGGCGAACGAGGAGCACGGAGCATGGATTGGCCTGCCTCCAAGGAGGCAGGTCCGACAAAGAAGGCGGCTGAGGCAAGAAAGCAGAGGCTGTCGCCACGGGCAGCGAGCGGGACAGGACAAGCGCGGCATGCGCCCCCAAGGAGTGGTCCCCCTCTAACCCGCTGGCAACAACACAGCCTTTCAACAACAGGGGAGAGGGAGATGGGGGAGCGATCACGAAGGGTAAGCGTATCCATACCCTCGCGATCTGGATGATTCTGGGGCGCAATCCCGTGGATACGCGGTCGCACGGATACGCTCCGCGCGGGCCATCCGCGAAAAGACGCACCGTACATCCACGGGGTCGCGGCCCAGGGGCCCAGCCCGCGAGACCATGGATACGAATATGTTTGACGCCCACAAGGGGGGAGTTGCGAAGGATCGAGGACCGATGGCCGCGCTTTTCTTTGGCGTGAAACGGGGGTGCCTTCTGGAGGAGGGGGAAGATCGAGGCAGGAGGCTCGATGAGCAGGAGGATCGAAGAGGATGTACCAAAGACCCCAAACTTCACCTCGCATGCTTTTTCGCCCAGCGGCGGCGCTGGCTGCCGCCGACCGGCAACGGGCTCCGCTCAGGCTGCCGCGAGGCGCCGCGCTTCTGGGCACCTACACCGCCATGTTACCCTACGTCATGTAATGGCATGACACATCATGCTACGCTATAAAGCGCAATGTCACGATACAGTATACACTGCAATA
>CAUYUJ010020849.1:567377-689877 GCA_963575745.1 Prorocentrum cordatum
CCGCCGCCCGCCTTCACTCGTTTACTTCCCCTCCCCCACATCCCACCTCCCTCGTGCGTCTTCTCTTCTGCTCCATCCTCGTCTGGATCCTCAATATGTTCCCACCTCCCTTTCCGACCAACCCGCCCCCCCCTTCCTCCCCCATCCCTCTTCCTTGAACGGATAACTCCATCCTGTCGCACCACCAGACGCGTCATTAGGGCGGGCTGGGCGTTTCGCCTGAGAACCCCTCACCACATATGGTCCAGGGCTTGGGCCCCCCCCCCCAATGCTGATGCCATTGGGCCCCCCCCCCCCCGCGCGATGGTCCCCTCCGCCCCCCCCTGTGGGCGTGGCGTGGTGCTGCGCTGCGGTGCCCCCCCCCCCCCCCCCCTTGTGGATGTGGTGTGGTGCTGTGGTGGTTCAGAGGTGGGCGTGGCGTGGTGCTGCGCTGCGGTGTCCCCCCCCCCCTGTGGATGTGGTGCGGTGCTGTGGTGGTTCAGAGGTCGTCGTCGTCGTCGCCGTCGTCGTCGTCGTCGTCGTCGTCGTCCTCGTCGTCGTCGTCGTCGTCGCTCGCCGTCGTCACCGTCGTCATCGTCGTCGTCGTCGCCGCCGCCGCCGCCTGCGTCGTCGCCGCCGCAGCCGTCGTCGTCGTCGTGGTCGTCGTCGTCGTCGTGGTCGTCGTCGTCGCCGTCGTCGTAGTCGTCGCCGTCGTCGTCGTCTCTGGGACCATACCATCTGGGGGGGGGGGGGGCCCGAGGAATCCTGGGACCGTACAATCTGGGGGGGAGGGGGGGGGGCCCGTGGGCCCGGAGCCCGGGACCATATATGACCTCGAAGCTTAAGCACTCCAACAGCAACGCAGATTCAGCACAGCTCATGTTTGAAATGGATGCGATCGCCTTGGCACCGTGCACACTCGTCGTAAAAAACGACAACAGTTACGCTGATGAAGGGCGGGCGGCTTTCGAAATGGGTCTCTCGGCATGGCACCGCGCACATTCGGATTGAAAGCTTGCAACAGCTAGCTATACGGATGGAATGCAGGTCGTTTTCCCGGTGGGGCCCTCGCCTGAGCGTCACGCACATCCGTCTTAAAACCTTGCAGCCAGTACCATGATGCAGGGCGACTAAACGAGGATCTAGCCTTGGCGCCGCGCACATTCGTCTTACATGTTTCAGAAATGAAGCTCCCGCTTGAGATGCCTTGGACCTGTATAGCCCGAAATTTAACATTGTGGCGCAAATACACGGCTGGAGGGCGGCTCCCGTTCAAAACGTAGCTCTCGCGTGAGACGCCCTCGAATGTGGTGGCCCTGCGCAAGAAATTGCGCAACCCTTACGCGTATGGAAGGTCGACTCCTTTCAAGCGGAGCTGCCGCTGGCCAGCGCTCTGGACTTGATGACCATAATTGAGTCGGGCCTGTCCC
The DNA here is from genome assembly GCA_963575745.1 of Prorocentrum cordatum. Taxonomy (NCBI): domain Eukaryota; class Dinophyceae; order Prorocentrales; family Prorocentraceae; genus Prorocentrum; species Prorocentrum cordatum. The sequence goes on from CAUYUJ010020849.1 coordinate 568,787, forward strand.
CCTACAGAGGGATTTTGGGCGAAAAATGGAAAATAGCAGAAAAATAGCCCAAAAGGGCTCCAAAATTATCAAAACATCGTCCCCAGACTATCTTTTGACTATCTTTGAATCTTCCTCCTGTAGAGGGACAGGCCCGACTCTAGAGACCATAACGCTTTGCGGTTCTTCCTGCTGGAAAGATGGAGGGCGGGCCCGTCACGAAGCGGGGCCTCGCCTGCAATGCAGGCCCACGGGCCGGCCGTCCGTCCAGGAGAGCAGTGGACAAGACTGGTAGGAACTTAGGACGAGGGGGCTTGGGGACGGGAAGGCGTACTGCAGAATCGCTGACGCACGTTGAGCTTACTCTGGCCGTGCTCCTCCTCGTGGACTTCCTCCTCCCGTTCCTGCCCTTCCTCACCCGTCCTCAGCCACCCTCAATCCTCACCCGGCCTCACCGTCGTCCGTCTCCCTCCACATCTCTCCACCTTCGCCGCCTCCCGCCACCTCCGCCTCCTCTCCCAGCACAAAAAAGGTGGGGGCGGCAGTTCCACCGCGAGTCCCCTAAGAGAGCTCGCTGAGGAAGCACACGTGCCGGGAAAATGCGAGGTAGCGCTGCTTTGTCCCAGAGCACGGTGCTGGCGACTCTACGAGGCCACCTACCCTGAGACAGGACGCCTGCCCAGCCCCCTCTCCAGCCACAGACCCGCGCACTGCCTATGTGAGGGGGAGGGAGCGGGGGACAGCGGTGCGCCAGGCTGTCTGTACGGTGGGCATTCCCTAAGTTCACGGCAAGCTGCGCTTGGAATTCGACTGGGCGGCTCCCTCGACGATGCCCCCGGCCGTGTACATGGCACCCTTCACCGCGAGTTTCCCCACGGCCTTCTTGCCAACCAAGTCCTTCAGTTCCTCCTCCTCCTCCACCTCCTTCGCCTCCTCCTCCTCCATTCCATGTCCTCATAGAGAACTCCTCCCTGTCTCACTCCGAGGCTGATCGAGAGGGCGGGCCGGGCGATTCGCCTAAGCCTTCCTTACCACTTAGGATCCTGAAACTTAAGATTGGCGACATGTTCACGGATGGAGGGTCGGCGGTTTTCAAAATGTGGCTGTCGCCGTAGCGCTGCGCACCTTCGATTTAAACATGTGCAACAGATTCACGGATTCAGGCCGGGCCGTTTTCCAAATGTGGTTCTCGCCTCAGCGCCGCGTGCACTCGCTTTAAACATGTGCAAGAGATTCACAGATTGAGGGCGGGTCGTTTTCAAAATGCGGTTATCGGCCCTAGTGTCGCACACATTCGTCTCATGTAAGAGCTTCACGGATTTGGGGCGGTTCGTTTTCAAGTTGTGACTCTCGCCTTAGCACCCCGCACATTCATTCAAAAAACTGCAAGAGATTCACGAACTGGTGGCGAGCCGTTTCCAACATGTGGTTCTTGCCTTAGCGTCCCACACATTCGTCATAAACAGGTGCAAGAGTTTCACGGATCAAAGTTTGGTTCTTTTTCAAAAAAAGGGCCCTCGCCTCAGCACCACGCAGATTCGTTTACCACACTTGCAAGAGCTGCAAGGATCCCCATGGCTCACGTAACAGAAATTCTGTTTTGGGGACATTCTGGAATGTCTGGGCGCAACAGTTACGTTGATTCGCGGTGTTGTAGCCCCAGGGATCGAGTTCTGGCACGATTCAGCATCGTCAAGACGACATAATCAAATGGATTCGCCGAGCTGGCAGTTCCGAAAATGCTGTTCCGGCAACCTTGAGGATCTTCGAACGGTGGTCTCCCAACGGGGCACTTCCCTCAGAGAGGAGGGAGGGTTTGTGAAGAGGGAGTTTGGAGGGAGGGTCTATTCCAACGTCGTTGATGAGTCTTGGGTTTGCACCTGTCCTCCTGCTGCTCCTCCTCGCACATCCTCTCCATCTGCTCGTTTCGTTGGTCCTCGCCTCGGGTCGCCGCAGCGCTGACTACTCGCCTCCACGATCCCAGCCCCAGCACCAGACTCTCTCAGAAAGGGCCCCCGGCGCCCCCTGCACATCTCTTCTGCGTCGCGCGGCACAAGTGCACTCCTCCGCCCTCCACGGGGTCCTCCTCCGACGTCTCAACTGTCTCATGCCGCGGGCCCTGGAGCTCTCGAGTCCCCGATCCCGACAGCCCCTGGGGCCCGACGCGCCTCCGAGGACAGGTGACGTGGGAGGACCAGCCGTCGTCATCGCCAAGAGGCCTGAGCCCCTCCCCGACATTCTGAACCATCACCTGCCCTGCGAGTGCGCGCTGGCAGGGTCTCCGAGGCGAAGCCGGCCGTGGCGACGAATGCGACCCCAGAGGCCCCGCCAGAAAGGCGCCAACAGCTGGCCCCAAGCTTCGACGACCAGAGTCGCCGACGCACGGCGACGGCGCACGTCGGCGGCGACGCACGATGCGACGGCGGCGACGAACCCCGACGTCCGACGATGTGATGTTTGTTCAGTCCGGGGCCCCAGAGGCCCCGACATGCCCCTCTGGGGGTGCGTCCACTCCTGGGCCCATTTTTGACAGCCCCTGGGCCAGAAAAGATGGGCCCCAATCACCAGCGGCGACCATATCCATGTCCGCGCCCTCGTGGTATGGAATCCTGGGCGAGATCCCGCCGCGGTGTCACGCGGTCGCACGGATGCGTTCCGCGCGGGAAGCCGCGAAAAAACACCCCGTACCCGCGGGATCGAGGCCCGGGGGCCCGTACCGCGAGGCCGACAATACGACTTACGCATTTCGCCCGCGACCCAGAGCTCGAAATCACGGACACACGCCCGAACGGAACACAACACATATCGTCAGATATCTGGGGTACTTAGCTGCCCGATACGTAACACGTAACCCGAAGCGTGTTGGCACGGAGCTCAACAGGCAAACCAAAAACGTTGGTTTTGCGCGCAACGATCCGTTGAGCAAACACGCAGCTTGTCAACACGGACGCTTTGAACACGGCACGTGCTGCACTGCCAAAGCGGCGTACCCGGGCAGCTAAGCTGGGGCAGCTGCTGCGGCGATGGCGCCGACGGCGGCGGCGACCGCCCGCCCGCGTCCTGGAGCTCGAAGGCCGCGCCGGCGGTGGCCAGGCCATCGCGCGCCACGCTGCCCGCGGCGGCCCCGTACTTGTGGCCTACGATGCCCGCGGTCTCGTCCGCGGCCGCAGTTTGCAGCCTGTCTGACGCCTCGGGCAGGCTTACACTCAAGACGCTGGCATAAGCACCGCGTTGGGTCTCTGGGCCGTCCGTTACTCTTGTGCCGTGGAACCCGCTTGTGGCCCAGGCCCGCCGTGGCCAGAAAAAACCAATGCGTTCTATGTGGTCGCACGAGGACTGTACATATCGTGGTGTTGGGTCTTCGTCTTTTGAAAAGAAAACGCCCCGCGTGTCATTCCCTCGTCCTCCCCCCTTTCCTCTCCCACCCCGCTTTTGCTTTCCGCATTAGTTTGCAAGTTGAGCTCACCTCTCACACTCCGCGTGGCCCCGCATGGGGGCTCCACCGAAGACCCCAGGGTCCACATGCGGGTCCCCGCCCACCGTCTCTATTTCAGCACACCCCTCACATGCTGCGTGGCCTCGGTGGGAGTTCCACCGATGGCCCCAGTGACAAGGTCCACGTGCGGCTCCCCACCCACCGCATGTCCCATTCGTCACCCCGCTCACGCGCTTCGTGGCCCCAGGAGGAGCTCCACCGAAGGCCCCAACTGGAGGATCCACATGCGGCCCCCCGGCCACAGCATGTGATGTTCGGCACACCTCACACGCCTTGTGGCCCCCATAGGGAGCTCGACCGAAAACCCCAGTTGCAGGATCCACGTGCGGCCCACTGCCCAGTGCATGTCCATGTCGGCACACCCGTCGCACGCATGCTGGCCCAATCCAGAAATTCCACCGAAGGCCGCACTGGGAGGATCCACGTGCGGTTCCTTGCCCACCGCATGTCGATTTCGGCACACCCCTCACATGTTTCGTGGCCCCATAGGGAGCTCCGCCGAGAGCCCCTATGTGAGGGACCACATGCGGGTCACCGCCCACCAAATGTCAATTCCTGCACACTCCTCACACTTGTCGTGGCCCCATAGGGAGCTCCACCGAAAGCCCAGAGGCGGGATCCACATGCGACCCCCGCTCATTGCATGTCATTTCGGGCACACCCCTCACACGCTTCATGGCCCCATCGGGGGTTCCACCGAAGGCCCACGTTACATACGTCGTGACCCCAGAAGCTCGCAGGGAATCCCCCACGCTCTGCCTCCAAGAGCTGCCAAACGCTGGCGCGCTCTGCCCAGCGCCTCACCCGTTGTCAGCCACCCGTGTTTTCTTGTTCAATGCCGCGGACAACCCGTGCGCGTCGCTTGGATTCCTTCGGGGCGGCCGGCGCGCGTCGCGCGGACTCCGCGAGGCGCGGTGCCCAAGGCCGCAGCCACTGGGGCGCAAGGACACAAGAGGCGAGAAACACGAGAGGAGGAAATCCGGAAATCCAGATCACCTCGGGCCAGGCGGGCAGGGACGCAACGCCGCACACTGGGAAAAAGGAGAGGAGTGAAAAAGCTGTTAAGAAAGTGAACGCGAAGTGGAGGCGCACGGGGCTCGCGATAAACAGTACATTCCTCCAGAACCCAACGGCTTTTCTATCCCAGTATGGGTCCTTCGCCCGGATGATTCTGGAAGCCTGTCTTAATCAAGCTGTTGGCGGACTAGGGGCAAACAGCGGCAAGCGATCAGCGGCAAAGAGTGGGTCACGCCCCGTGCCAGCCACACACCAATTACCCCGCACTCGCCGCTAATAGCCGCTGAACGTAAAAAAAAACAAGTGTCGGTGGAATTCAAGCTTTCCTTCAAAACAAACATCAGGCAAGCTAAGACGGGGCCAAAACAAGGCCAACTTTGGACCACGATACATCGGGGATCTCTGAGGTTCGGCGGTTCTGGAAAATTCGTCTGGCGCCGCGGCCGCCCCTAGAGCGCTCCAGAACGCTCTGCGAACACTCAGGATCGCTCTGGAACGACTTGTCCATGTGCTAACCCCACCGGGCAAACGCGACCATGCGATCCTCACGTCCTGGGGAAATCACGACGGAAGGTGTTTGGTGGCTGTCGGCCTGCTGGGGGCCCTCACCGGGCCCCAGGGCCGCCAAGAAACGGCTCGGGATGAAGAGCTGATCCCAGGGAATGGGTCGGGACTTCCGAGGGCCCTGCATCGAAAAACAACAACAACAACAACAACAACAACAATCATTTTACCCGAACGCGTGGTGTTCTCCCCAGTGCCAGGGTTTTCATACGACACCAGGCAATACCCCCACTTCGTGGGGGGGCATTACAAGCTCTACCAAATATCCAAACGACTCTTCGCGACCACCCAAACCCAGCTTCCCGCCCTATGACGTTGGGACACTTCACTTCGTGGCGTGCGGACGACCGTGGCTACTACACTGGCGTGGGGTACACACCCACAGAACTTAAGAACCCAATGGTTTTTGGAGATTTCGGCGTGCGCGCGCGAAGAAAAAACGAATGTGTCCCGCATGGTATTATTTGACAGGGATGATGGCCCTGGCAGGTGCGCAACCGTTGTCGCAGAAGTTCGAAAAAGTTGCTCGCAAAAGCCCGTTTGACAGAAATGTTTAAAAAGTGTTGGTTTTCCTACGAATCCGCAAGAGCGCGCGGGATGAGATTTTGACATTTTTTTGTTGAAAAACCATTGGTTTTTTGATGTTTTTATGTTAAAATCGCTCCGAACACTAAGCTTTTGGAAGGATTTCGTCTTGCGCGCGCGAATGTCCACTTTACCTTATTTTTTGCAAGGGATTCTTGAAATTTGATTATATTAGAACAAGAAATGTCATTTTATAGTGTTTTTTGCAAGGGAAAGCGGGGGGGAACAAAACAACCGGATCTTGATCACATCGAATTACCTGAGGCTTCCTCACGAAAATGATGAAAATGTAGCTGCGGCCTAGGCGGCGCAGGGGGGGCGCGCACCAGGGGGCCCAACAATAATTATTCTTTAGAATTAATAATGTTCAACAACAACAACAACAACAAGATGTCGAATATGGCGGCGTCGAAGGCGGCGGCGGAGGTGACGGCGGCGGCAACAACTGCGGCGGCGGCCTCTTGCCCGACGCCGTGTGGCGGCGCGCCAGCCCGAGCGAGGGAGGGGCGGGCTTCTGAGAAGACAGAAGAGGCGGGGCTGCTGCAAGGGGCCGGCGGCCACTCTGGGGAAACCAAGAGGCCGACACCGCTGCCGCCCAGGCTTCTTCTGGGGAGCGTGCTGGCCACCAGGATCCCGCGGAGAATCCAGGCGTGGCGGCTAGAGCCTCGGCGCGGGAGAGCGAGAACAAGGAAAGCGCACCAGCGTATCGGCAAAATCTGGCTCCCAGAGCCCTCTGAGAAGCACTCGTCGAGGGCAAGACGGCCCACGACGAGGCGGGGCGCCCTCTCGGAAAGCCGTCTCCGCTCGGCCTGTCCTGCGGCCAGAGTCCGCTCAGAATCAGCCCCCGGACGCCTCCCAATGGTCCGTCCTGGCACGCGCAAAGGATGGACGAAACTGACAACCCTTCCGTATATGCCCATCCCCGGGGTGCAGGGAGCCCGCACTGAAAGTCGGGACGCCATGCAGATAGGTTGTCAGGTTCGACCATCCCGTCCATCCTGGCCCGTTGGCCGAGCCTCGCCCAGCCGTGGCGGAGGGACAAGGAAAAAGGCAATGCACGACACGCCCGCGCACGCGCACCCCATGTGGGGTGCTGCAACATGGCGGCGCCGGGCCGTTCTGACAGCTGTTCGCGTGCAGCGCGTGTTGGGAGGGGCGCTATGTTTAAGGTTGGGGCGGTTGCTGCCGCCTGGGCCCGGGCCGTCGCAACGAGGGGTGCCATCTGGCTTCTGAAGGCCCCCGAGTCCGTGTCCAAGCTGGTCTGCTCAGTTTGGTCCACGTGGGCCCCTTGCTCGGGAAGGTGGCATTGTTGCGCCACGGTGGCTTGAATGGCCTGGCCCGTCCTCTCACGCGCAGCGCGAAACAAACTCTGACCCGATAACACTCCAAAGCTCTGTTGATGCACTGCTCGAGGCGGCGAAAACCTTCGGAAACGCCAAGAGGCCTCCAGAACGACGACAACGACCCAGAACCCCCCGGCCCACGAGCGGCGAACCTATCCGTATCCGCGCCCTCGCGGTTCGGATTCCGGGCGCGGTCCCGCGGATACGCAGTCGCACGGATGCGTTCCGCGCGGGGCATCCGCAAAAAAACGCCCCGTGCCCGCGAGGTCGCGGCACAGGGGCCCAGCCCGCGAGGCCGCGGATACGGAGATACTTCGCGCCCACGGAGAGCCTCGGGAAACGCCCAGGAACCTCCGGGACGACGACGCCGACCCAGAACACCCCGACGTCGTGGCTCTTCCGCAAGGTGCTCTCGGCCCCACTTCCCGGGACTGGCCTCTCATCCCGAGCCGCCTCTGCGACGGCCCCTGGGGCCAGGTAGGGGCGCCCCGGTGGCCGGAAAACAACATTGCTGCAATCGAACCATCTACGCGTTGCAAGATTACGATGTACATGTAGATATTCAGACATACACCTGTTGCACATGTCCATGCATGTACATACATATACATACATACATATATATACATATATCCCACACGCACTTTTGTCTAGCTTAGTAGCCCCCCTGCCTGGGCCGCCCCTTTCTCTACCTCTCTCTCTCTCTCTCGCTCTCTCTCTCTCTCTCTCGCTCCCTCGTGTGCGTTAGGCTTCGGCTCTAGGGTTGAGAGATCTGCAAGCAACTTTCAGACCCTGCGAGCCCAGCACCGCAGGTGGCGGGCGCGCGCGCGCGCCGTTGGGAGCCATTCAGCTCCACTGGTACTTCGTGGTGGGCCTGCTGGGGTGGCAGGCAGGCGAGCTGTCGGAGAAGGGAAGCTATTTGCTCGGCGTCGCTGCTGCGGAAGACGGGCAAGACGAGTTCGACGCGTACGTCGACAACGGGGCCGTCGAGGGTTGTGTCATAGGTGGCGTTCGAGCTGGCATCATGGCTCCGTGGGCCCGATGGAATCGGGTGTACAATCGTGCCAGCGAGAAGGCAGGCAGTTGTTTCTTGCTGGTTTCAAAAATGGGAAATGCATCTTCGACGATCTGGACGGCCTGCGATCCCACCCTACATGTTCAGCCAACTAACCTGGGAGACAAGCCGATGGTATTCTCAAAACCGAGCGATTACACTTGGACAGAGCATCCAGGAGTTTCTGGCAAAGGACGAGATGCAGTACTGGCCGCGAGTGAACGTCTCATTGCACGCAGGGAGATGGATGATGCTGGTGCCAAGTTGAAGGGCGCCCCCAAGAAGAAGCAGGACCCGCCGAAGCGCAAGAGCAGCAAGAAGGACGATTTCTTCTGGTGGATAGCCAGCGCTGTTATGAACATCGGAGGTTACGTCTGGCTGGATCGTATGGGTGGCTCCATCGTCGCGGGGGGGCTCGTGGCCTGGAGGGCTTGGAAGTGGCTCGGGCTCGGCACCGTGATCGGGGCGGTCTGCGAGACGTTCGAGTCGATCTACGACGCGACGGAGACGGCGCAGTCCTGGCACGACACGGTTCAGGATATGTGGGAGTCGGGCGAGCTGGAGGGTATCTTCATGGGCGGCATTGCTATCCTGGCTCTGCTTTACCTGTCGTGGCGTGGCTACCACGCTGCGAAGGAAGGCTCGGAGGCGGGCAGCGATTCGGACTCGGATGGTGAAATAATCCAGGGCACGCAGGCGGCAGACTCGAACGATGAACCCGGCGCAAAGCACTTGTTCTTGGAGCTCTCGAGAGGACAACAGCACCTGCAACGCAGTATCGCCACGCCCGCCGATGTCCTCGCCTCAAAGGAGTCGCAGCGCGAGACGCCGAGGAAGAACCTCGACTTTGCCGACGCCGAGGCCGCGTCGGCCCCGCCCGCGCCGTCGTAGGCGGCGGTCGACCAACTCGTGGCGTAGTTGCAGGATCAAGGGGAGATCGCGCAGGCTGGTTCGGCGAAGGGCACGCGTGGAAGTTCATCCACCCCGCCGTCTCTCCAACGGGATCGTGGGAAAGGGTTTCGACACCTGGCGACACTACCGCGAAGGAGACGCCGGGCCAGCTGATGGAGAAGTCGAAGAACCCAGAGGAAGGGCCTCTTGGCGACGCTGAAGAGCTACAAGTGAAGACCAGGGTCGTACCCAGAATCCTGGCCAGCCTCTACAAGAAGGGGAGGTCGGCGCACGTCGAGATCGCACAGTGGCTGAAGGATAAGGAGCTCACAACATGTTCGATCGCAAGCGAGGTGATGATGCTCGCCTGCGTCCTGGATAGGATGGTGATGAGCGGGGAGTACGACGCGCTGATCAACTCGCAGGCGGCTGAGCTGACGCGCCTCAGGCAGCACTCGATCTGCAGGGCCTGCCAGGACGTCGAGGTGGAGAGCGACTGGAAGAGGCCGAAGAACACCAACGGGGGCAAGTGGAAGAGCAAGGTCAACTGGCCCTACGGCGAGGAGTTCCTGAAGATACACGGTGGGACTCGCGCGCCCGCGGGCGCAGCTGATGATGAAGTAGCCGGGCGTCTGAGGAAGAGGGCCACGATCGCGAAGCACCCGGCGGTGGTCGGCGACGGGGTCTACGCGGACGAATAGGTTGCGGCTGAGGGCTGCACGGCAGCCCTTAGCCACTCCAGCGCGATGGGCGCCAGTCCGTGTAGCTTTGTTTTCTTGGGTCTTAAGAAGTGCAGGTCGGCTACGGGGAGGAGGACTGTGCTCGCTGTCTACCTGTGTGTGGTGCTGATTCTGAACGGTTGGCCTTGCGCTTTGCATATCAAGGCCAACCGACTCTGGACAAGTGGTGACCATCATCGGGACGATGTCGAGGTGCTCGTCGGGCCCACAGTTCAGGTTAGACGAGAGGGAGAGGGATCCTCTTCGACGCCTGCCATGCCCGACCTTCGGGGTCGTCTGCGACAGCAAGAACGAGTTCTACTGGGGGGTGTGCATCGAGGAGGCGGGCGAGACGGAGCTGAGGGTGACTTGGAGGAGACTAGAGCGGGCTCTAGCGAGCATCAGATGCTCGGCGAAGGGGAACGTCAAGGTCGACGACGAGATGCGCTTCAAGCCTACGCACGACTCCTGGAAGAAGGCGACGCCGATCCAGGTCCGGATCGTGAAGGATTTGTGGGCGAGCCTCGCGCAGAGAGCCAGCTGGGGGGACATCGCCGATGGCAGGGCGGTTCTCAGCCGCCCGGGTGGAGGGTTGAGTGGACGCGAGAAGGCGAATGTGAAAGAGAGAGAAAGAGAGAGAGAGAGAGAGAGAGAGAGTGGCAAGGTGTTTCTGAGCGACGTGGAGGGGCTGATGCTGTGGATGCACGACGAGGTCGACTGGGTGAAGTACGAGGCCACGTCGAACTCCACCGATGCAGGGTGGAAGCTGAGCACCGATCGAAAGAAACTGGCGCTCAAGATGTGGCGCGCGGGGATGCTGGCCTACACCAAGGAGGCGAAGGAGAAGGTGGGCATCTTCACGGTGGTCAAGTCGATGGTGGAAGGGGTCCCCGAGCAAGGAAGAGAAGTCGAGGCTGGTCTGGGATTGCCGCCGCCTCAACCTGCGCGTCAGGAAGCCACCGTGGACGGGCTTGGGGTCGCCGAGCGCGCTCGCCTCACTGGACCTGTCGCAGGAGGTGCTGAAGGACCAGGAGCTGATGATTCTCTCGGGGAACATCCCAAATTGGTTCCACCGACTTCGATAGCCGAAGGAGCTCGCGGCGCACTGCACGCCGGAGCTGCTGTCCCCGAGCGAGCTGTGGGAGTGCGCGATGGAGCAGGGGGTGCAGGTACCCAAGCCCGACGCCGACGACGTAGGGGTGGGGGCGATCGCGCCCGTGACGGGTCACTATTGGGCCGTCTTTTTTGGCCCACTCGTGCCTGTCCGACTCGCTGCAAGGTATCAGCCCGCTCAGGTCGGGGCAGCTTGCGCACGGGCTGGGCGTGCCGTCGTTTGTGAACTGCGACCTACTGCTGCTGCTGCTGTGCATCGACGAGTCCATCGGCTTGAGGCTCCACGACCAGGGCTCCGAGCAGGTGCAGATCGACTAGGAAATGAGCAAGACGATCCTCGTCGGGACGGGGCTGGCGGTCCACAAGGAGACGTGGGGACCTGGGCTCGGGAAAGATTTGGGCCCATCGATTGTCGGCAGGCCCCACCGCGTCATCGTCCACGAGGGCAGAATGAGAGAGAGAGAGAGATCGTTTTGGCGACCGAAGCGCTCATATGTGTTGGGTCTTGCCGTCCCTCGACATCAGCATCGCTTCTGGGGTTGTGGACGTGGGTCCTGATGTTCACGAGGCCTGGGTTTGCTGGCCTGGAAGCGGTCTACGCGCGGTTGAGGGAGGTGGAGGGCCCGACCGACGACGTGAGGACACTCCCCCAGAGGGTCATCTCCGAGCTTATCTGCCTCGCCTCGCTCTCGGTCTACATCGAGTCGGACCTGGAGATGGAGTGGCTCGCCAAGGCCTTCATGACGGACGCTTCGGAGCACGGCTACGGGGTGGTCCAGACGCCAACGACGAGCGAAGAGGGCAGGGGGGAGACGGCGAAGGGGGAGCCACAGACGCGGGCAGTGCGAGCGACGGAGTCTTTCGAGGACATCGAGGAGGAGGTCGCGAAGGCCAGGGAGGGAGGCGACGAGAACATCGCGCCTGCACCCGGGCGTCCTGGGGTCGTGGAGCTCACCGCTGGAGTTGCTCGCGCCACGCCCGCGCTGCGAGCTTCGACGTCGCCCCGGCGTGTGTCCAGCAGCTTCATGAGGGGGGCCGGCTACGACATCTACGACATCAGCGACCTCGAGAGGTTGTTCTCCAGGTTGAGGCGTCGGCGGTGGTGGCTTGTGCATCTGATGCCGTCTCGTTCGCGGCTCACCAGGTCTCTGTGTCTGGCGGTGGCCAAACTGCGTGACACGTTGGGGCTGTCACACGTGCTGCTCTTGCTGGAGATCCAGGGCGGGGACGACTGGGGGGCAGCTTCGGGAACGCCAAGGGACCTTCAGCTTCGAGGCGAAGATGGGGAACCAGAAGATCAGCATCATTACCAACGAGGAGTCTTTCTGCGAGCTGGCCAGCGGGGCAGACGTCACGAGGGACCTGGTCGGCGCCGACTGGACCTCTTTCGAATTCGACCCGCACTTTCTGAACAAGTACGGCCAGGTCTGCAGGGGGGTCGAGCCAGACTGGAGCCTCCCGCCTGGAGGCGAGGCGCGGGGCGGGCAGGCCGCAGGCGGTGAAGGCGCGCGGACAAGCGCGAGCCGCAGGACGCAGCTGGACGAGCCAGGAGAGGCGGTTACCGCTTTACTCGGGGAAGTGGGAGGAGGACGAGCACAACGACATCCTCGAGTTGCAGACCATCGTCGGCCTGCTCGGACACGCTTCGAGGTCTACGAGGATGTGGCGAAGACGGATTTTGGTTTTCAGCGACTCGCTGGTCTCCATGGGGGTGCTGGCGCAGGGGAGGTCGTCGGCGGCGGGGCTCGTGCACTTTGCGAGACAGGCGTCGGCCGCGCTGCTCGCGCGCCGCATCAAGCTTGCGCTGCGCTGGGCGGCGTTGGAGGACAACGTCGCCGACGGGCCCAACCGGGGGCTACCACTGGGAGCAGCCGAGGCGACCAAGGAGGAGCATCGCTGGAGGTATACGCCGAAGGCAGCGAGGTCTTTCCTCGACTCGGCGAGCAGGGCGACGACCTTGATGACGGCGGCGACGCCAACGACTGCGACTGCACATACTACATCGAGGGCCAGGTCTTCTGGTCTTTAAGCGAGGGCGCCCCGATCTCCCAGCAAGCGACCCCATGCGGGTACGAGGCCTGCGGGAGTGAGGACGCACACAAGGATCGTGACGATACCATTCGACTGCAACAACTGTGCTGCCATGGAGTGCGAGATCATGTGCAGCCAGGACCTGATCTACGCCGGTGGAGGTGATTACTGCCGGCCTCGGTGGTACCTGATTATTGGCCTCCTGTGCGTGCATGGCGTCGGTGGCGTGAGGCAATATTCAGGCTCTTGCATGGGGCAATGCCAAGGGCCAGCCGCTGCTGTACAACAACCGACTCACATTGCGTGCTGTCGATGTGACCAACAGAGGGTATGAGCGGGCACTGCGGGAGTTTTTAGTAAATACCAAGCGTAATGCCCGACTCAACTGTCCATGATAGACATCGCGACGCGAATTAGCTTCATATGTGCCGGACATGTGCTACGCCAGGGATTTGGGCTCTTCGAGAGGTTCATATATGATCAACGGTTTCATGCATATCTCCGAGGATCATCCGAACTTCTTACAGGTATCGGCGATGGCTCTGAAGGCATGGGAAAGGCAGCAGGCGATAGGCGAAGGAGAACCCATCCGATTTCAAGCCACGGGACTGATAATACTACAGCTGCGCAGTATGGGAGCAACTCATGAAGCATGTGTAGCAGTTGTTCAACTTGACGGGTGGCTTCGTGAACATGACTGATCAATTCCCAAGCGTGCAGGCATATCGTTTGATAACTGTGGCGACGTGGCACTTACCCTGGGAGAACGCTCAAGAGGAGAGAAGGTCAAGGCAGGCGCGGGCCATGGAGTGCGCATAGAGCTTGCGATCCCCAAGCGCATGTTGCGAGCAATGGTCGAGGGCTTGAACTCCGACGAGCAGGGACTTCCTCTTGCCACAAACAGATTGAGCAGGGGCTTCCTCCTACCACAAACAGATGAACCTGACCCACATGGGACCACCGCGTGGCATACGACATGCAGGTGTTGCGCACTACGTTGCCAACAATGGAGATTTGGATTATGCTCGATGCCGTGGTAGGTGGAATACCACTTCGACCCTCCAACTATATACCAAGACCCATGTGTTCATACGTCGCCGTGCCGAGCTCCAGCCTCAACAACTTTCGGACGGCGAAGCGTTCTGGGCACTTCCTGGAAGGGCGATGTCGGATGTTTTGAGTTCCTCGCCTGCAGCCAACACCACGTTCGTCAAGCGCCTCGTGCAGGCGCTAGGAGGGGACCAGGAACGACGCGGTGGACCTGGGCGCGAGCTCGAGCAACGCTGTGAAGTCGGAGGCGGGCCGCCCAGTTTCAGGACTGAAAGCCTCGAACAGACGCAAGAGCGCGAGGTAGTTTTGTATAATTCGTCATGCCTGTGCAATCGAATCACTTTTTGGGGGACTTCGAGATCCCCGTGCACACCAGCTTATGAAGTAACTCTGGGCCGGACGACCCGCACTGCCGCCCTTGCTGGAAAGAGGGGATCATCGCCTGTGATGGTTACGATCGTGTTCTGGTGCTCTGGCTTTTGTTCTCAGGCTGTTGCCAGTCCGTCGGACCACCCTTGCTCCTGGCTCAGGTGGGCCCCGTACAGCTTGCGAGCAATTATACGATTTCAAAACGCACTTTTATCTGCATAGTACCACCCTTCCTGGGCCGCCCCTTTCTCTCTCCCTCACTCTCTCTCTCTCTCTCTCTCCCTCGTGTGCGTTAAGTTTCCACCCACCCACCCCTGGCGGGGGGATCAGCTTCTGTGTTGCGTGTTTTTGATGTGGCCCCACGGAGTGGGGGCCCTGCAAGTCAGATACCGTGGACCTCACTTTTGGGGGGACTTCGAGATCCCCGTGCACACCAGCTTATGAAGTAACTCTGGGCCGGACGACCCGCACTGCCGCCCTTGCTGGAAAAAGGGGATCATCGTCTGTTATTGTTACGATCGTGCGCTGGTGCTCTGACTTTGTATCCCTAGGCTGTTGCCAGTCCATCGGGCCCCCCTTGCTCCTGGCTCAGGTGGGCCCCGTACACGTGGTGATAAACAGGTGTGCTTGCGTGTACGTGCGTCGATAGATGCACAGATTCAAAGAAACTGGTTGTGAACTGTGCACGACGCAAGGGGATCCAGGGCTGACTACGTCGACGACGGCGACGGTCCCTGGAGGCCTCCCCAGGGGGCACCTGAAGGCCTTTGGAAGCCCGACACTGCGAAGAACTTCCCGAAACCTCCATCCTCGAGATCTTCGATCACGACGACGACGAAGACGACGGCGACGACGACGGCGACGCCGCCGCTGCCTCCGCCGCCGCCGCCGTCGCCGCCGACAGAGACGACGACCACCAGCCTTGAGGAGTGCGTCGAAGACGATCAGTCCGCCCGCCAAGGCGGCCTGGCCCGCCTTCGAGGGGCTCCGAGCCGCAATCCGACGAGCCGTCCCTCGCACCCGCCCTGCCCCTGTAACTGCTGCTGCTTCCTCCCCCTCCCTCCCTTCCCCTGCTGCAGCTCCTCCTCTTCCTCCTCGTCCTCCTCCTCCTCCTCCACCTTGCTCGTCCTCCTCCTCCTAAATCTTGCCCCCTCCTCATAACCCCCTCCTCTCAATCATAGTTATCATCGGCAGCATCATCAAACTCAGAAACATAAGCATCAGCATCAGCATCATCCTCAAAAAGCATCCACGTCTTCGTCCACATCCTCATCATCCGCATCATCCTCATCATCAGCATCATCATGATCATCAGCATGACCAGCATCACCATCATCATCATCATCATCATCATCATCATCATCATCAGCATCATCATCATCATCATCATCATCATCAGCATCATCATCCTCATCCGCCTCCTCATCATCATCATCAGCAGCATCATCATCATCATCATCATCATCATCATCATCATCATCATCATCATCATCATCATCATGATCATCAACATCATCATCATCATCATCAGCAGCATCATCATCATCATCAGCATCAACATCATCATCAGCATCATCATCATCATCATCCTCATCATCATCAGCAGCAGCAACAGCATCATCATCACCATCCTTATCATCATCATCATCATCATCATCATCATCATCATCATCATCATCATCCTTACCACCACTATCAGAAACAGCTGCAGTTGCAACATCGCCATCATCACCGCCATCGCCCTCACCATGACCATCATCATCGTCAGCATCGTCAGCCGCCTTGCCATCATAATCATCGGCCTCGTCGGTGTGCTGACATGGGCGCAGCGCCAAAATGCGAGTGCCCGGAGTACCCCCCACAGAGGCCATTGTTTGAGCCCCCATTATAGGGCGCGATCCGCGTAAGGGGTGTGCAGAAATGGGCACGGCGCCGCCAGGACACGGTCCGCATGAGGGATGTGCCGAAATGAGCGCCCATGCGAGCGCCCCCCGCTAGAAGCTCAGGCGGAGAACTCCCTATGGCGCACGATGTACGTGAGGAGTGTGCCGAAATGAGCGCGGCGCCGCAATGGGGGCACGATTCGCATGAGGGGTGTCGAAATGAGCGCGGCGCCGCCATACGAAGAACTCCGCTGGGGATGTTAATGGAGCCCCGTATGGGGAAGATCGGCGTGATGGGTGTGACGAATCGGGGGCGACGCCGCCATGAGAATACCTCCACTGGAGCCGCACGCTGAGCCCCGTATTGGGCCACGATCCGCGCGAGAGAGGTGCGCAAATGGGCGTGGCGCCGCCATGCGAATACCTTCACTGGACATGTAAGTGGAGCTCCATCTGGGGGCACGATTGGTGTGATGGGTGTGCCGAAGCGGGAGCGGCGCCGCCATGCGAGCACCTCCACTGGAGCCAGACTCCTCAGATTCCCCCTCCCCATTCCCATCCCCGCCGCCCTCTAGATGCTGCCCCCCACTCGCGATCTGCTCCCCACATTCCTCGATCGTCTCCCCCGTCCGCCCCCTCCTCCTCCTCCTCCTCTCCTCCTCCTCCTCCTCCTCCTCCTCCTCCCCTCCTCCTCCTCCTCCTCATCCTCCTCCTCCCATCCTCCTCCTCCTCCTCCTCCTCCTCCTCATCCTCCTCCTCCTCGTCTTCCTCCTCCTCCTCATCGTTCCTCCTCCTCCGCCTCCTCATTCTCCTCCTCCTCTTCATCCGTATCCTCCCTCCGCCTGCGCCTCCTCCTCCTCCGCCTCCTCATCCTCATCATCCTCCACCTCGTCATCCTCCTATGTCTCCTCCTCCTCCTCGTCCTGCTCCTCCCCCTGCTGCTCCCCCCCTTTCTCGGCCTCCCCCCTCTCTCCGTATCGCCCTCCTCCTCCTCTTCCTCCTCCTCCTGCTGGTCCTCAGCCTACTCCTCATCCTCATCATCATCCGCCTCGTCCTCATCCTTCGCGTCATCCCCCTTCTCCCCCTCCTCTTCCACATCCTCCTCCTCCGCCTCCTTCACCTCCTACTCGTCCGCATCATTTTCCTCCTCCCGCTCCTCATCCCCCTAGTCATCCTCCACCCCATCCCTTTCCGCCTCTTCCTCCTCCACATCCTCCTCCCCCGCCTCACCTTCCTCCCGCCTCCTCCTCCTCACCATCATCAGTATCAGCAGCAGCAGCGTCACCCTCCTCATCTTCCTCACCCTCCTCCTCTCCATCCCCCTCCCCCCCCTCCTCCTCCTCCTCCTCCTCCCTCCTCCTCATCCTCATCCTCCTCCTCCTCCTCCTCCTCCTCTCTCCCTCTCTCCTCCTCTCCTCCTCCTCCTCCTCCTCTCTCATCATCATCATCATCCCATCATCATCATCACCATCACCATCATCATCATCATCATCATCATCATCATCATCATCATCATCATCATCATCATCAGCATTGTTCCTCTTCCTCCTCCTCCTCCACCTCCTCCTCCGCCGCCTCGTCCTCATCCTCCTCCGCCGCCTCCCCTCCATCCTCCCTCCTCCTCCTCCTCCTCCTCCTCCTCCTCCCCATCCTCATCATCCTTCGCCTCGTCATCATCCTCCGTCTAAGCTTCCTGCTGCGCATCCCTCATCCTGCTCCTCATCCTCCTCACCCTCCGCTTCCACGCTATTCCTCAGCTTCCTCTTCCTCCTCCTACTCCTATTCCTCTTCCTCCTCCTCCTCGTCCTGCTCCTCCTCCTCCTCCTCCTCCTCCCCCCTTCTCCTGACCATTAGTACCATCCTCCTCCTCCCCATCACCATCATCATCCGCCTTCACCGCCTTATACTCCTCCTCCGCCTCATCCTACTCCGCCTTCTCCTCCTCCTCCTCGTTATCATCCTCATCCGCCTCCTCATCCTCCTCCTCCACCTCCTCCTCCTCCTCTCATCCTCCTCCGCCTCCTCATCCTCCTCATCCTCCTCCTCCTCCTCCTCCTCCTCCTCCTCATCATCATCGTCTTCCTCCTCCTCCTCTCCTCCTCCTCTCCTCCTCCTCCTCCTCCTCCTCCTCCTCCCTCCTCCTCTCTCCTCCCCCCATAGTTCGCCTCCTCCTCCTCCTCCTCCTCCTCCTCCTCCTCTCCTCATCATCATCATCATCATCCTCATCCTCCTCATCCTCCCTATACTCCTCCTCCTCCTCCTCCGCCTCCTCATCCTCCTCCTCCTCTTCCTCCTCCTCCTCCGCATCCTCCTCATCCTCCCCCTTCCCCTCCCCTTGCTCTTCCTCCTCCTTCTCCGCCTCCTCCTCCTCCTCCGCCTCCTCTCCTTCCTCCTGCTCCTCCTAATTCTCCTCCTTCCTCATCCTCCGCCTCCTCCTCATCCACCTCCTCCTCCTTCTCCTCCGCAGCAGCAGCATCACTACCACCACCAGCAGCATCACCACCAAAATCCGCATCTTCGTCATCATCATCATCATCATCATCATCATCATCATCATCATCATCATCATCATCATCATCATCATCACCATCAGCATCAGCATCAGCATCATCATCAGCAGCAGCATCATCACCAGCAGCATCATCATCACCATCATCAGCATCATCATCATCCTCATCATCATCAGCACCACCATCAGCACCATCATCATCATCATCATCATCAGCATCATCATCAGCAACAGCATCATCAACATAATCAGCATCATCATCAGCATCAACAGCATCGTCAGCAACAGCAGCACCATCAGCATCGTCAGCATCCTCATCAGCAACATCATCATCAGAAACAACATCATCGTCATCAACAGCAGCACCATCATCATCAGCACCGGCATCATCATCACCATCAGCAGTATCATCATCAGCAGCAGCATCATCACCGTCATCATCGCCATCATCGTCATCACCATCAGCATCATCATCAGCATCGTCATCATCAGCATCATCAGCAGCATCATCAGCATCAAAATCATCATCATCATCATCATTATCATCATCATCATCAGCATGAGCATCATCATCATCGGCGTCAGCATTAGCTTCATCAACACCATGGTCATAATCAGCATCGCCATCATCATCAGCATCAGCATCAGTAGCATCGTCAGCATCATCGTCATCAGCATCATCAGCAGCATCGGCATCATCATCATCATCATCATCATCATCATCATCATCAGCAGCATCATCGTCATCAGCATCATCAGCATCATCATCAAAATCCACTTGATCTTCTTCCTCCTCCTCCGTCTCATCCTACCCCTCCTCCTGCTCCGTCTCCTCCTCCTCCTCCTTCTCCTCCGTCGCCTCCTCATCCAGGCACTCCTGCTCCTCCTCCTCCTGATTAACATCATCATCAACGTCATCATCATCATCATCATCATCATCATCATCATCATCATCATCATCATCATCATCATCATCATCATCATTATCATCACCATCATCATCATCATCATCAGCATCAGCATCAGCATCATCATCAGCATCAGCATCAGCATCATCATCATCATCATCATCAGCAGCAGCAGCATCACCAGCACCAGCATCCTCAGCATCATCATCATCAGCATCCGCATCATCAGTATCAGCAGCAGCATCGTCGTCATCATCATCAGCATCATCAGCAGCATCAGCAGACGCAGCATCAGCATCAGCCTCATCATCATCATCATCAGTGTCATCATCAGCATCATCATCACCATGATCAACATCATCTTCATCATCAACATAAGCATCAGCATCACCATCATCATCAACATTGTCATCATCATCAGCATCGTCATCATCATACTCCGCATCAGCGTCACCATCATCATCAGCATCATCCGCATCATCATCATCGTCGCCATCAGCATCATCAGCATCATCACCAGCAGCAGCATCTGCGTCATCGTCATCACCATCATCATCATCATCACCATCATCATCATCATCAGCATCATCATCATCCTCATCCTCATCCTCATCCTCATCCTCATCCTCATCATCATCATCAGCATCATCATCATCATCATCATCATCATCATCAGCATCGTCGTCATCCTTAGCATCATCATCAGCAGCAGCATCATCAGCATCAGCATCAGCATCAGCATCATCGGCGTAACCATCATCATCCTCAGCACCATCACCATAATCATCATCAGCATCAGCATCAGCAGCATCATCATTGGCATCAGCATCAGCAGCAGCATCAGCATCATCATCATCAGCAGCATCATCGTCCTCCTCCTCCTCTCCTCCCCCTCCTCCCCCTCCTCCCCCTCCTCCTCATCCTCCTCATCCTACCCCCCCTCCGCCTCCTCCATGTCCTGCTTCTCCTCCTCCTCCTCCTCCAACTTCCCCTTCCCCTCCTCCTCCTCCTTCTCCTCCTCCTCCTTCTCCTCCTGCTCCTCCTCCTCATGTTCCTCCTCCTGTTCCTCCTACTCCTCCTCCTCCGCCTCCTCCTCCTCCTCCGCCTCCTCCGCCTCCTCCTCCGCCTCCTCCTCCGCCTCCTCCTGCTTTCCCTCTCCCCCCAGCCTTGGAGCTCGAGCTCGGTGGCTCGGCGGCGGAGCCTGGGGGGAGAACAGGTAAGCCCAGCCATCCCCAAGCCCTCGGCAGGGGGGCGACGGAAGGGGGGGGGAGGGGAACATCCAGGAGGAGGAGGAGGAGGAGGAGGAGGAGGAGGAGGAGGAGTGGCCAGAGGAGGAGGAGGGGGAGGAGGAGGAGGAAGAGGAGGAGGAGGAGGGGAGGAGGATGTTCGCCAGGCAGATTATGGGCGATTGAGCCCGATGGAAGGACGACTAAGCCGGATTAGGCCAGATGAAGCCGGGGATTGAGCGGGACTAAGTGGAATCCAGCCAGATCTACGGCGGTTGAACCAGTTTCCGCCCAGGGACCAGCGCCGATTCAGAATTAACCTCCCAGGAGCTGCATCCTCAGGGGGGGGGACGAGGAGGACGAGGAGGAAGTGGTGGCGGCGGCGGAGGACTGCCGTGCTGCCCGCACTGACCTTACGAGTGGTGGGGTGAGGTTGAGGCAGCGGCCAAGAGCCAGCGTGGGCGTCGTTCGCCCACGCCTGCCCCAGCGTCCGCGGCGCTGCTGCCTGCCTCCGAGGCCGAATCATCCGAGGCGTTCGCAAGGAGGCTCGCGCCCGAGGCTCTGACCGAGGGGAGATCGGCCTCCTCGAGGCGAACGACCGTGAGGTTGGAGGACGGGGTTGGAAGTAAGGGTGTCGGTGGGGGCGTGGCGGAAGAGCCACAGCGCACGCCCGTGCCATCGCCGCAAGAAATAGTACTTACGCCATTGCGGGTGTCTCCACTGATCCGTCTTCAATCAGACAGCCTGTGCCGCTTAGTCTGCACCAAGGTGATACGAAGTCGAGGTCGGTCGTGCTCGTGTGCTCTGCCTGAGCTGCAAAACAAGATAGCTGCAACAAGAACTGACAGTCTCACGCCGCCCAAAAGTGTGCAGCGTGACATGGAGAAGGATGATGATGATGATGATGGTAAGGAGGAGGAGGAGGAGGAAGAGGAGGAGGAGGAGGAGCAAGAGGAGGGTGAGGAGTGCGGAGGATGAGACGAGAACTTAGGAAGAAGTTCTAAGAAGAGAAGGGAACAAGCTCGGTACGCTCGCGCCACATCTGACATCCCATCCCAACCTCCCATCCCTTCCCACTGCGCTGACTGTTCCTCTGTCCGTGGACCGTGGACGCGTGTCATCTGCTTGCCCCTGTGTGACCTGTGGGGCAGACCCGTGGGACTTGTGTGGCATGTGGGGCCTGTGAGATCTATGGGGCAAGTTGGAACTATGGACCTGCGGGACCTGTGGGACTTACGCGGCTTGTGGGACATGCGCGACCTGGGGGAACTATACGGCCTGTGGGGCCTGGAAGACCCGTGACACCTGCGGGGCCTGTGGGGAATGTGGCCCTGCGAGACCTGCGCGACCTGCGGGACCTGTGGCTCCCGCGGGACCTGTGGGACCTGTGGGACTCAGGGGTGCCTCTGTGAAGCCTGCGAGACCTGCGAATCCTGGGAGACGCGTGGAACCTGCGGGGCGTGTCGGACCTGTGGCCCTGTGGGACCTGTGAGACCCGCGAGGCCTGCGACACCTGGATCCGGGAAAGTGACACCTGGATCCGGGAAAGTGGCCCACGCTGGAGCGAGAGCGCCATTGCGAACGACGGGAGCCGAGCACCGATCCGACACCGAGGCCCACTCAGCAGCGAACGCACCGTTGTTGACAACCATAATTCGGATGGCAAAAAGCATAGGAAAGACCAACTGATGAAATCCTGTGCGTGTGACAACTATACGCGGAGAGGGCGGAGCCACGAACCGAACAACTTCGGGGGAAAGAAGAAAGTATCCATATCGAGAAATGCTTGAGGAAGACGGCAGCGGAGGGTGGAGAGAACGATGGGAAGGGGGTGAGAGAGGAGGAGGAGGAGGAGGACGAGGAGGACGAGGAGGAGGGGGAGGGGGAGGGGGAGGAGGACGAGGAGGGCGGTCTCGCGGCCCCGGGAAGGGGAGGGAAGGAGAGGAGCGGCAGCAGGAGTGAGGGAGGAGAGCGAAGAGTGGGAGGAGGAGGAGGACGAGGAGGAGGAGGAGGAGGGAGGAGGGGGGAGGAGGGGGAGGAGGAGGAGGAGGGAGGAGGAGGAGGAGGAGGAGGAGGAGGAGGAGGAGGAGGAGGGCAGCGGAGGGAGAAGAGAACGGGGGAGGAGGGGAGGGGAGGGAAAGCGAGGCGCGCTCGCGCCATATATGACGCCCGACACCTCTCACCCATCCCTTCTCACAGATGCTGATTATCGGTCGGCGGGTGTCCTGGCGAACCTGGATCCCCCAAATGGCCCCATCAGGTGGTACGCAGTCGGAAGGGAGATCTGCGCCCACTGGTGGAGGAGGAGGTGGCTGATCAGACAGTGGCAGCAGACGAGAAGGATGTGAAGGATGAGATAGCGGAGGATGACCAGCAGCAGAAGGAGGAGAGGAGACATACTGAGATGACCAGGGAAGGAGGCGGAAAAGTGGGGGCAATAGCGGCGAGCAAGAGAGCGGACTCCAGAGCTGGGGCCCGCGCTGGAGTGACAATTCTGACCGACGGGAGCGAAGCGCCAATCCTGTCACGGACCAGCGCTGCAGCGGGAGCACCACACGTCCTGAGCGGGAGCACCATACGGCGTGGCACCTCAGGGGGTCCAAGGGCCTCCGCGGACCTCGGGGCCCCTGGGAGACCCCCCCGAGACCTCCGGGGACCCTGGTCGGCCTCCTCCCCCCCGGAAAGCCTGTCGAGGCCCACACCGGCCTCGCTCCTCCGCCCCCTCGGCGTGACTCTCGGGCCAGAGGTCGGGCCTCTGGCGGCCGTTCGGGACGCTTCCGGCGCCCCCCGTTTCGGGCAGGGGCGGGGGAAAACGGCAGCATGGGATGCACAAAGACGTGCTAGTACTAGATGTTATCCTTGGAGGCGCGCGTCCGACCCGAGCATGTAGTATACCCATCTTGTAGTATATTGTTTCCCGAGCGGTGTGGCCAGAAAGCGCCCGCCACGACGCATATACTATAAGATTTCTCGGTGCGCGCGTCGCCCCCAGGGGGGCGACGCACATATAGTATAAGTATGTTGGGGTGACGCCGACAGCAGCAGGTGCAAGATGGTCAGAAGTAACCGCGCAGGGAGGCCCCCTCACACGCAACAGGGGGCACCCAAAAACTGCGCCTGGGGGCGCCCCCCAAAAGCTGCCCCCCTGGGCCATCGGATTTCATCCAAAAACCTCCCCTGGGGAGGGGCAGGTTCCATTTAAAAACTTGCCCCAGAAGGCCAGCCAACCAAACATCCAAAACCGTATCAGAAACAACTCAGCCAAAAACCCAACGCAATGTCCAATCCAACGACTCATCCAATTTGTTTTACAGTTTGTTTTGCACAGAAACAGATATGTGAACTGTTGGACTTCCTTTTCTGGCGACGTTCCCGGGTGGCCCGCGAGCATGGGCCCGCGCGCGCCTCCTCCGGCAGCCTCCCTCGGACCCCCGACGGGCCCCGTGTGGCCACCACGCTGATGCAAAGGACACCGAGGAAGCCACCGGAACCTCTCGGGGCATCCCGGACCGTCTCGGGGCCTCCTGGGGCCTCTGGGGGCTTCCTGGGGCCTCCTGAAGCCTCCTGGGGCCTCGCGTGGTTTCCTGGGGCCTCCAGGAGCCTCCAGGTGCCTCCTTGGCCCTCCTGGGGAGAAGCCGTACCCCAGAAGAACCGCACAATACTTCGGGTTGAAACCGCAGGAAAAAGGCAATCTGTAGGAACACGCGTAAAACACCAAGAACCTGTGCCCCAACGGAGGCCCAGTCTGTAGGAACATACATATAACACTGAAGAATGGACACGCGGAAAAGAAGACAATCTATGGGAATTGACGTAAAACACAGAGAATTCGCGTTTTAGGAGAACCCCCATCTATGGGAGCATACGTCAAACAACAAGGGATTGGAACCAATCTTGAGGGTTTTTGGGGCCTCCTGCTCCCGGAACCCCGTGGGGGGTCCTGGGGCTTTCCGGGGCACCCCGGTGCCTCCTGATGTTTCCTGTGGCCTCCTGTCGCCTCCTGGCGCCTCCTGCTATTTCCTGTGGCGTCCTTCTCCTCCTGTGGCCTCCTTGTGCCTCCTGGGACCTCCTGTGGCCTCGCGGGCCCTCCTGGGATGGGACTTGGCGGGGCCTCCCGTGGCATCCTGAAGAAAAACCATGCCCACGAGTCTGGCCAGCAGAATTAGCAAACCGCTCGGGACATCCTCGCAATCTGGGCCGCCAAGGGTGCGAAAACCACCGCCTCGCCCGAGACATCCTGCAACTATGCTCCGAAAGCGGGTGACGTCAGGAACCAAAACAAGCACCCCGCCCGAGACATCCCCGCCATTTTGGCGCGAACGGAATGCGACACCCCCTGGCGGTCCCCCTCGGGAATGCTGACGCCCGCGCTTCAGTAGGGACATCCCCCGAATCAGCTCCGACAGCGGAAGACGTCGGGGACCAAAAACAGGCACTCCGCTCGAGACATCCCCGCCATTTTTGGCGCGAGCGGAGGAGTGCAATACCCTGTACCGGTTCTCCTTTGGGGGTGTTGAAACCCGCGCCTCGCTGAAGACATCATCGAACAGTTTTCCGACAGCACCATCATCACCAGCATCAGCATCATCATCGCCACCACCGTCATCATAACGTAACATGGCTTAACATGATATGACACTAAAAGCAGAACATGACATAACAAGCATCGCATGCAATGACATACCATAGCACGCCATAGCAGAACGCATCATGGCACAACAGGTCGACAACAGACCATCACATCGGAGGGTCACTCTGAGAAAGAAAATAGGACATGAGTGGCGCCCGAACCTCGATCGTTTTCGAACCATGAAAGAAACGGGCCCTGACGGAAAGCCGCGGAGCCCAAAGAATCCCCTGCAGACCCCAGGACCAAATCTTCATCCTGAACGGCTCTTTCACAGGTTCCAGGACCCAGGACCCAGTGAAACGCCCCGAGAAGCCGATAGCGCCAAATGATCGCAGCCTGCATGCATGGAACAGACGCCTCACCCCGCACCCGCCGCCCCCCGCCGCCCCCCTCCTTGACCCGCCCTGCCCCCCCCCCCCCCCCTCCTCTCTCACCCCTTTTGGTTTTACATACATCCTTCCTTTCCTCCTCCACCCACGCACACGTCCACTCATTCCTTTTGTTGTTGAACCGCTTAAGCAACATTGGAACAGTGCAAACTCAACGAACAAGCGGGGACAATGCACAACCCGACTTGGGATAGGCGAGCCCACGCTTGCAAACGCGGCTCGTGGAAACAAGCGGCGACGCAGGGCGAACGCCAAGGTGGCCCAAGCGGCGATGAGCATCAGCCTCGCGCAAAGACACCGAGGAGGAATGATATCATAGATGCACGACGCCTAGAGAAAAGAAGAAGAACGTCACCACGCAATTCTTGCCTGCGGTTACCAGGCGACTCCAGACACGAGGGGGGGCTGAGGACGGCAGGGAGGAGGGAGGAAGGAACGGGGCCAAACACAAAAAAAGACCAGGAAAACGGGGCCTCACGGCTTGGGGGGGGGGACAAGAGGCTCGGAGGATGCATCGACATGGAGACGGGAAACTGGAGGAGCACAAGGAAGATGAGAGGCAGGAAAATAACGCTAAACAATACGGATCTTAAAAAGAAGGGGGAAACAACTCTGTGCAACTCGAGCGAATCCGCGGACCTCGTCCGACCCCGCCCTCGCTCCCATGAAATGAGAATTGGTTTCGGCGGACCTCGGGCGGGCCGCTCCAAAAAACCCGTCTCGCCGCGGCACTCCGCCCGGAGCAGTGCTGAACCCAAGGCCGAGCCTCGCCACTCGCGCGGGAAGTGCGCCGCGATCCGCTCCTGCCGCCAGAAAGCAAAACCAGAAGATAGCATCCCCAAGAAAATCCAGCGCAATAACGCAATGTTTGGGGCGCCCGGCTTCGATGCGAAACTTCTTGCGCTCAGAAACCACCGCCATGATCATGCAAGGCTGACACGACATGTGGGTTTGGGACATAGAACAACTTACGTCCGCAAGCCTTTCAAAGGATCTCAAAAGGGAGAAACAACAATCCATAATTTGCTATACGACTTACTGCTATTGGTCAGAGGCGACGAAGAAGAGGACGAGGACGCGGAACACGACGAGAAGAACGACGACGACGAGGACGATAACGCCAACAACAACAACAAAAACGAGGACGAGCAAGGACGACGAAGACGACGAGGAATAGGACGAGGACGACGACGACAAAGACGACAACGACAACGACGACGACGACGACGACGAGAATGAGGACGAGGACGAAGACGACGACGACGACGACGACGACGGCGACGGCGACGAGGACGAAGACGGTACCCTCTAAAGACAAAAATAACGGCATCAACAACGACGACGACGAGGACGAGGGCAAGGACGACGAAGACGACGAAGAATAGCACGAGGACGACGACGCCGAAGAAAACGGCGACGACAACGACGACGGTGACGAGGACGAGGACGACGACGAGGACAAGGACGAGGACCAGGACGACGACGACGACGGCGATGAGGACGACAACGACGACGAGGACAAGTACGAGGACGAGGACAACGACGACGACACCGACGACGACGACGACGACGACGACGACGACGGCGACGAGGACGAGGACGAGGACGAGGACGAGGACGACGACGCCGACGCCGACGACGACAACGACGACGACGACGACGGCGACGGCGACGAGGACGAAAGGCGAGGACGAGGGCAAGGGCGACAAAGACGACGAGGAATAGCACGACGACGACAACGAAAACGTCGACGGCAACGACGATGGCGACGAGGACGAGGACGAGGACGAGGACGACGACGACAACGCCGACGACGACGACGACGACGATGTCGACGCAGACGCCGACGCCGACGCCGACGCCGACGCCGACGCCGACGCCGACGCCGACAACGACGACGCCGACGCCGACGATGAAGACGACGACGACGTCGACAGGACGACGACGGTGACGACGACGGCGACGACGACGACGACGATGACGACGACAACGACGACGACGACGACGACGACGACGACGACGACGACGACGACGGCCGCCTCTGGAGGCGTCTGTAGGCTATCTGATGCCAGTCAGTACCACATCCTGCCTGTGAGCACGGCGCTATAGCTGTTGGGAGCCGGCCCTCCCCCCTCACCGTACGTTCGTTTCCGTGAGGGGGGGCGGGGGCGGCTCCCCGGTCATGGACGTCATGGGTTTAACGAATGGAAAAAAAAATATCTTGTTCCGTGTTCGATGACGTTTCTTTCCGGGTCCGAGGCAAAAGTCGTTGCGGATCCGACTCGGGCATCGCTTTTATACTTCGGTGAATATATCTGTATATATATACCTATATATATATAGATATATTACATTCGTGTCGTCAAATTCAAGAACCATTTTTCGCAAACGGTACAAAACCGACTCTGCCGTGTCCAGGGCACAATGGTGCGCGACTATCTGCCCGGGACCCGGCTTCCCTACACGAAACGTGATCGAAACGCGGCCGTAATGGAACCGCCAGCCAGTTCGCAAAGGCCAGAAACCCACCGGAGATGCAAAGAACGAGAGACATTCCAGGGCGGAGAGCACAAGCACGGAGAACACAGGGGTGCCCCCCCCCCACACAGCTGGGGTTGGCCTTAACCCTCATACCAGCTGTAGCGCAGCGACCACCACCACCACTGCGGAGCCCAGGGGCGGACAGTGGGCTCAAAGGGCCTCCAGAGGCAAGGCACGAGCACATCCTGGGGACCCGGGCTGCCGCCTGGGCCTTGAAGATGCAGAACCCGCCGCACAGGATATACATACAGCCACGGTATTGCCACAAGAAATCTCGAATGAGGGATGAAGCCCCTCTTTGACCCCAGCGACGCCTAGATTCACCGTAGACAGCTTGATGCACCAAATGTTCCGCACCTTGACATGTTTACTTCAACGGACATTACCCGCTCCTCAGGCTTCTGAGCCCCCCACGGGCTCCCGACACAATGTTGCACCACCGAGCTGTCTCGACTAGCCCAGACCCGAACCCAATATTCAGATCGGGGGAGGGGGGGCAACTGACGTCAGCTACAAAGGCGAAGCGCTCAACTGTCAACGCCAGGTGGTGCAACGTGCTGCTGGTGCACCGTACGAGGGATGCCAACCTCGAGCCCCTTCCAAAACCGAAGCGGCCCTTCCTCCAACGCTCTCAATGGACAAAGCCAGCGGACAGGCACCCGCGAGGCAGGACTATTTTTCCCGACCAGGTGCACACGAACTGTGCCGTACCTCGCTAAACTCGCGCGCCCGCACGGCGGCCTCTCCAAGCAAGCCCCGCGGGCAACGGCGCTGCCCCGGGCGGGAGGAGGGAAAGCGGGAGCAGGCTGGGAAAGGGGTGGAGGGTGAGGGGGGAGGAGAGGATCGAGGTTCGAAAAACCTATGTTCCTCAGCGTTTCTGACCCGTTGCCGACCTCCCGGAAGCCTCTCGCCGCCACGGCCGGATCAGCTCCGAGGTTCTGGACAGAACGCACCCCACAGCCCGGGGGGCCGATCTTCACGAGGCGACCAGGGCCAAGGAGCGGAGGGGGGCGGAGGAGGTGGCCAAGCGGTGCGTGGAGGTTGCCGAGACGGTCGAGGCAGAGGAAGGCGAGAACCCCGTGCAGGATGCACCAAAAATAAAAACAGGCCCTGCGGGGTCGAACGGGCAGCTGACGCGTGAACCGACGCTCCGCCACCACGCCGCCGACCCCCCCTCTCGTGGGGCCACCAGGCTGCCGAGGGCCGGCCGCCTTGCCAGCCAGCGCGTCTGCCCAGGAGCGAGCCCTCCAAGAGGGTGCCCCCGGCGCACGCGCGCGCTTCGAGCCGCCTCTCCCGCCGAGCCCTGCCTGGCTCGTCCGCCTGTCCCTCGCGTGCTGGCCTGCCCTTCTCTGCTGCTTCGCCCTCCCTGTTGCTGGCTGTTTGCCACGAGCCGTCTCGGGCTGCGCGGTCGATCAGTCCTGGCACCGCCGAGCATGGCTTCCGCGATTCGTGGGGGGAAGAACGTCCTCCAAAGTGACCAGCAACTACTCAATGTTACTGAGGTCGTCAAGTCGCTGTCAACTGGTGAGGGGCGAGCGACCACCGCCAACCCTGATTACCAGGAGCGTCTGAGGCAGTCTTCGAGCCTCTGCAGGGCCTCTTAGAAGCGTCTCGGGCGCTTCTCGAGAGCCATTTGTGGTCCTCTTGGGGAGGTCTGGGCCTTTTCGGACTGCCTGGGCGTGTCTTGGGGAACTTTGGGGTCTCTCGAAGGCCGTCTTGGCGCCTCCGAAGCATGTTTTGTGGCCTCCTGGGGCCCTGTTTCGAGAATACTGGGGCCGTCATGGGGCGCTTTTGGGCGCTCGCTGTGTTCCCTGCGGGGGAGTGGCTCTGTTAATTCGCCGACCCCTTGTGGGTCTCTGGGCGCGTGAGATTCCTCCCCCCCATAATCCCGCCCCTGGGGACCCCACAAACCATGAGTTTGACATCCCCCCCGGGGCCCCCGACGACCCCCGGCCGAAATCACTGGCCCTCCCCGGGCTCCCGTTGGAGTTCCAAGACAGCCCCTGAGGTCTCCCACCAGGCCCCCAAGACGGTCCAAGACGTCCAAGATGACCTCCAGACGGCCCAAAATGCCTTCAAGACGCCCCAAGAGGCGTCTAAAAGACCCTCCAAGAGGGCCCCAATAAGTAAAGATCGGCCCATTCCCTCAAGGAAGAGGACGTGTTTAGCATGGTCGCCTCTTGTGCTTTCACTCGACGTCCAAGAAATCCCAAGAAACCCCAAAGAGGGCTCCAAGACGGCCCAAGAGAGCCCCAAGACGGCCCACGAGGGCCCCAGGACGGCCCTGAGAGGGGGCCCAGAGGGGGGAACCCGAGAGGAAATTTCGAGCCTTCGGCCCCAAGACGCCCCCAGGTTCCCCAAGGAACCCCCAAGAGGCTCCCATGGAGCCCCAAGAGGGCCTCAAAAGGCCCCCAAGAGCCCTCCAGGAGGCCTCCAAGGGGCCCCGAAGCTGCCTCCAAGACGCCCCCGAGAGGCCTCATACGAGACTCTATCAGCCATCCGAGTGGCTTCAGATCCACAACCAGGTCACGGTGGCAGCCTGGGCCAGTGTTCATGCTGCCTGGAGACCTTTTATGGGCACTTGCACTGGCCCCTAGGCATGACTTTGGGCCGCCTTGGACGGCTTGCGGGACTTGGCCAGATCCCTGGAACCCGCGGTTCAACGAGCACCCATTCGGGTCCTCGGAACCGCCGGCTCAGCGAGCACCCCCGAAAGGGCTCGACGGAACCGACGGGTTCAACGAGCACCCCGCAAGGTGCTCGGAACCCACTAGCTCAAAACCCAGCCGTCAAACCACAAACCATGCATGCTTCAGTGCGGCGCCCTTGCCGTCGCCGACGCCGTCGTCGTCGTTGTCCCCGAGGCTCGACTTTGAGCCCTAGGAGGAATGACGACGACGACGACGACGACGACGACGACGACGACGACGACGACGACGACAACGACGACGACCGCGCGGCGGCGACGACGACGACGACGACGACGACGACGACGACGACGACGACGACGACGACGAGGACGAAGGCGCGACAGGCGACAGGCGGCAGCCGATAAGCATCCAAGAAGCTCGAGGAAGCCTGATGAGACCTTCCGATGACCGCCCATGGAAGCCCCAAGACGCACCCAGAAGCAAAAGCGACGCTCCCCAGACGTACCAGAAAGACCCTGGGGAACGAACTACAAGAAAGTGGTCAGCAGATATGCCATAGACCTGTTGAATCAATGATGAAGCCCTCCAGGAACGATTCCAATACGGTGTTGGATGTTTACCAGCCTAAGAAGCAAACGCTTAGAGGGTGTCTCAACCGAAACGTCAACTGTTGAGATACAGTTCTGCATGCGAGCAGGAAGCGCCTGAAGTTGAAAAGCCTGCGCAAGAGCGTACAACAACATCGAGATCGCATATGGTCTAGGCTAGCTCCCTGAACGTTCACAACTAATAGCCATGGACACACGCTCCCCGAACGACCACAAGGGAACAACTATGAACACACTGATCCGAGCCCGAAAGGACTGCGAAACCGCCTCGTGAACAATCTCCTGGTGCCCAAACAAGACCTCCAGCTACGGCCGACAACGGTGAGCGCGGAGGAGTGAAGGAGATGCGCGGCTGAGAAAATCATAATAATGAAAAAGGTTGAGAAAGAATCGCAAAAGGCCAATGCAGCCCAAGTGTTCCCAACTGCTGCACATAGGCGGGGCCCAGACTCATACAGATAAGATGGACTGTAATCCTTTGTAAGGCTGGGACCCATGTTTAAAAGCTATTGTTGAACTGACCTCAGAGCGAAGACATAAGTGTCGAACAGTAACTGATACACTAAACGGATAGGGAACAATTCAGACACATGTGAACCCTGGACCATTGGAAACAACTATGCCTCGGGCCTCATACGGATAAGAGGGAATACGCATAGTTTGCTTGAAAACACTGATGTTGAAAACATGCCCTGGTCGGACCTCCGACGAGATACAAAAAAACTAAAACACTATGATTAGAGCTTTCCGAACACAGGTGAACCCCCAGAACAATGGGAAACCTGATGGTGTTCGCAAACTTCGATATGCTCGCACAGCCGTGTCTGTGAGGATGGTTCCTTGGATGGTCCAAGAGAAATGCCTTCTGTTCAACGAAAGTGCTGAAACATCACGGGTCGTTCAATGCCGTTGCCTCTTTGGCTGCCTTTGGGTCCTCCGAGAAAGCTTCAACACAACATTGCAAGACACGAAGAGTATACGATTTGAATATCTCGATGATCTGAGGATGTCTGCAGCGAGAGCCTCTGAATTCAGAAACGCCGTTGTATAACATATCCTCCAGAAGCTCCATGATGTGAGCTTGTCTCAGGCGAAACGCATGTTTTCAAACCTGGCACGTTCCCATCGGCGAGCGATCCCGAGCCATTCCCCGCCTGGACCTCCCGAGTTGATATGATTCCCCTGGGGCCGTCCATCGCGTGCCTCTCCCAGTCTAAGCGCGCTTGCCATCATCCGCCCCAGCGAGCTTCCCGGTGCGACCCCGAACCCACCAGTCAGGGAAATCTGCTACCAGAGAACAGAAAATCCCCACGCCCAAGGCGCTTCCTGCCGTCCGTCAGTATGGGGGTCGGCGGCAGGGGGCGACGCCCTTTAGATCAAAAACGGACAACTGTGCAGGGTCGAGCCGGCAGCTGACGCGCGCGCCGACGCAGGTGTCAGCCTACAAAGCGGCCGAGGTGCACCAGCGCCGGCGCTCACATCGGCCACGTTGGAGGCTCCTCCCAGTGAGGCGCGAGACGCACCCGAGAGCGCACTGAACCCCCAAGCCGGCGAGACCAAGCGCTGATGAGCACCCAGGCAAGCCTTCTAATGGCTACCGGTGGCTAATGCACCGGGGGGAGTGGATTGCCAAATCGGAGTGGAGGGTCGCCATGTCCACCCAAGACGGGGGAGGACTGGCGGACTACAGGGGAAAAAGAAACGCTGTCAAGGATACCAGTTCAGTGCCAGATTCGCTGAGAGCGATCACGTCAGTCAGTGTGGAATCACGGCGCCACGTGGCCCGTCCGTGCGGCAAGTGGCGGCGGAATCCGAAGACTGATGCAGCCAGGAACTGTTCCCTGAGGGCAGGCAGAAGAGCCAAAAGTCACCACACCCGATGGGGACAGCTCATCCGTGGCCAGGCCGCGAGGCCAGGGCCCCAAAGAAGATCGGAGGAGGGCCAGCTGAGACGGTGGCAGCCTGCAGCCCTCGCGCCCCGCCCAAATCCGCTCGACATCGGCTCCAGGGCCCATCCCGGGGGTCCCTCGTGGCTAGTTTTCCGACGCGGATGCGGCCGTGGCGACGAGGAGCCTCCATGGAGAGGCAGGAGGGTTTGCAGGAAGGGAGGAGGAGGAGGAGGAGGAGGAGGAGGAGGAGGAGGAGGAGGAGGAGGAGGAGGAGGAGGAGAAAAAGGAGGGCCGCCGTTGTCTCGACCGGCCCTGCTCCGAGAAGAGCCCCACCGCTCCTTCCGTGGCCGCGGTGCGCAGGCCCCGCGCCGCGGCAGCACCCAGCATGCAGCGGAGCCCCGGGCGCCCCGTCGGCCACTCAGCAGAGCACGAGCCGCGCGTGCGCCTCGGCGAGCACGAGGTCGTCCGGCAGCGGCTCGGGCTTCTCCCCGTCCTGCGGGGCCAGGGCCAGCCTTTGGGGAAGCAAGAGCAAGAGACAGCGACGCAAACACGGGAATGTTCGGAGGTCCACGGGGG
This sequence comes from Prorocentrum cordatum, assembly GCA_963575745.1. Taxonomy (NCBI): domain Eukaryota; class Dinophyceae; order Prorocentrales; family Prorocentraceae; genus Prorocentrum; species Prorocentrum cordatum. Next base: position 602,808 of record CAUYUJ010020849.1, read on the forward strand.
TCTCTTGGACTGTCGGGTGTTGCTAGAAGTGCCCCTGGCCCAAGGTGTCCCCAGGATTCTCGGGGGGGCCCGGGCGGCCTCCAGAGCACCCCTCGCGAGGCCCAGAGGGCCCCAGGGGCTCGAAAATGGAGCGACAAGGCGGGGGGCACCTTGGGCCAGGGGCACTTCTAGCAACACCCGAGACTGGCGATGGGCCTCCCCTTCCCACCTGAGCGCGCCAGGGGGGCCCAGCGCCGCTCCACGAAGTCCACGCTGACCTCCGAGGGTGCACGGGTGTGTTGCCATTTGCTCCTCCTCGAGGCCTGTAGTTGCGCGCCTTCTTCTCGTTGCCGTTCGCGAGGATCCACTTCAGCTTCCTCACGGGGGTGCCCCTGTCGATGTTCATCTCCTTGGCGACGCCGCCGAGGTCCAGGGTGATTGACAGGCCGAGGTCGCACACCTCTTTTTTGCTGTCGCGGGCCGTCCAGGGGGGGAGGGGGCGTCCCACGGGTGGGAAGGGAAGGGGGGGGGCCGAAAGTTATGGCACGAGGCACGCGCGCGGCCCAGCTCGGGACCAAGGGAAGTACTCAAATTGAGAAGGGGGGGCACGAACTCCAGGGAGATGACGTGGCCATGGCCATGACATCCACCCCCATCCAGTCATCCTGTGTGTGTGATTGTATTTTGTGTGTGTGTCAGTGCGTTAGTGTGTGAGTTTGTGAGTGTGTGTGTGCGCACATGTGTGTGAGAGAGGTGTTGCTGTTGCTGTTGTTGTGGTGTGTCTTGCTTGTTGTCTCTGGCTGCTGCCAGAGGCCGCACACCTGCAGGAGCCAATTCTCTTCGGTCAGGGCGGCGTCGTCCTTCAGCGGATACTTGATCACCCCCTCCGTCTCCCTGTCGTTCTCGGGGAACGCCGTGGCCGGGCAAATGCCGAACTCGTCGACGCTCCGGCCCGTGATGTCGGCGATGGCCCTCTTCAGCTCGAGCACCTCTGTAGGGGCAACGTCAGGAAGGGACCGCTTGAGGGGGAGAAATATCGACCTGGAATCGGCGGCACATCGCCGATGGATCGGCGACAAGTCCCTGATGGCGAATCCGCACTTGTCTGGGCGTGGTGTGGCTATCGAGCCCCTATCGGCGAATGGGCGACTGGGGTTCGATGCATCCCCCCCCCCCTGAGCCTACGGTGGCAAGCTTTTGGATAGCGTGTCGCCGCGGCGGCCCCAGCGATACGCTTTGCCTTGCGAGCAGATAGCGTGTCGCTCCGCTCCGCGGGGCGTAAGTAAGGCTTAGAAAAATTCTGGACGTTGACGCCCCGGGACCGGGAAATGGATATCGTGTCGCGCCGAAACGTGGTGGGCCAGAATCGGCGGAACGACACGCTAACACCCTCGCAACGCAAGGCATGGTTGCAGAGACAGAGCCTCAGGCAGGCCCAAGAAAACTTATAACCCCAAACGTTGCCCCTGCATGATTAGCAGTAGAGGGACCCCATGACCCTGTCGGAGGGAACCTCAGCAGGAGGGCCAAAACATTAGGGATAAGGGGGTCTCTTCTGCAGACGTATCGAACCAAACCGCCCAGATTAAATTTCCCTAATACAAGGATGGAGACCTCAGTGAGGCCACCACGTCTTCACGATGTTATTACGATTAGGGGTTCATTTATCCTCGATATCTGCACCTTGGTGCCCCTCTTCAGGGTGTGGATCGTCGGGCGGTAGCCCTCCAGCTCGTGGTCCTCGTGATGTGCCAGCAGAACCATGAGGCTCATCATGGAAGCGTCGGTCGCCTGCAGCGTCGGCGGCGGCGCGGAGGCCTTCTTGTCCTCCAGGCATGCGTCGAACTCCAGGAGGTCCTTTTGGAGGTCCCCAAACCGTGTGATGACAGGACGTGCGGTAATCTCGAAGTCCCGGAAGTCATCACCGCACAGTACGTCACCGCACGGCTTGGGGACCTGGAGGCCCCAGCCTCCCAAGACATCGTCGGGGAATGTGCCGAGTCCCGAAACCGTACCGTCACCACGAACCCCCACTGACTCATCACGCGGTGTGGTCACCGCACGGTCTGGGGGCCCCCGAGTCCTCGGTCAGGGGCGTGTCGATCGGCAGCGGGGTGATGGGCTGGGCCTTCTCGCCAGGCTTCGGGTTCGGCCGAAGCCCGACCTCGAAGGTGTTCGCCTTCTTGGCGTCCATGTAGATCAGCTCCGCGGCCCTGATCTTCAGCGCCAGCACCGGGAGCCCGGGGCGCAGCTTGCAGAGGGCGGCCTTGTCCCAGGGCCTGTTGGCCACGACGTGGAACTGCACCGCCGCTGGGGGCACGGGGATGCTGACCTGAAGTGCCGAAGAAATGTGGAACCGATTCTCTTTTGGGGGGCCAGCAAATTGCTCTCCGGTTCCCCACAAGAATCTCGGCTCCAAACATTGCTTTCCGGAGTGTTGACCTGCAGGGACACACCCAGCTCCTGCCCCTGCGCGACGCCCTGCACCGTCGCCCCGAGGTGCCGCTGGAAGGCGGTCACCGCCCGGCTCACGTCCGCGTGTATCTTGACCAGCGCCAGCTCGATCGAAAGGGGCGCGGAGCGGGAGGGGACATCGATCTGGAGCAGCACGAGCATCTCGTGGTCCTGCGCGCACTTCGCCAGACTGCTCGTGAGGCAGTCGCGCACGTCCTCATTCAGCGCGCCGCACTCGTCCAGCCGTCGGACCTGGCCCAGGTACACGGTCTCTGTCTTCATCTCGGGCGGCGTCGGCTCGGGCTTGTCCCAGTACCCCATCTGCTCGAGCATCGCCCTGTGTGCCGACGTGTCGACCTTCATGGGCTCCGAGTCGAAGCGCCACTGGCGATCCTCCGGGACAGTGTGCTCTGAGAAGAAGGTGGTGAAGCCCCACATGGGGTTGGAGATGATCCGGAACCACACGAGGTGGTTGTCCAGGCCAGGCCACATGGGGCAGTTGTCCGCCATGGGGCCCTTGACCCAGAACAGCTCGAAAGGATTCTTGGTGTCCTTCCAGACCCACTTCGTCACCGCAGTGTCCATCTTCGTGACCATGTCCCAGCCGAAGGGCGAGACGTCGTAGCTCCGCTCCTCCGCGGCGTAGTAGGTCAGGGACTCCATGTCATGCTTCGGCGGGGGGGCGTACGAGTCGGTGCTGCAGTGGGAGCAGCGGATCGGACACAGCTTCAGGTTCTGCATGGCCTCCTCCGTGGGGGAGGAGGAATGCTTAGGCCACGAGTTGCTGGGCCACTCGCACCTGCCGCCCATTGGCTGACAAGCGGCGATCATGCTGCCGTACTTCACTGCCAGCCCCCAAGCGCCCACCGCGCCCTGTGAGGAGCCGGCCACGTAGAGCCGCGAGGGGTCGACCTTCTCTGGGCCGAGGCGCCTAAGGATCTCCGTGAACAGGCACCAGACGGCGTCCTCGGACCACTCCCTCTTGAAGCCCTGGCCGAGGTAGTAGATGAGGCCGGTGCGGGTGTCGGGCTTGGGCACAACCTAGGACAACCCAAAGATACCGATATCGCTTCTCCCCAAACCTCTCCCAGGGTACGTTCTGACCAGAATCTCGAGGCGAATCCAGCGGTGGCGACGAGGGCCACCCAAGAGGCGGAAAAAGGCAAAGACGAGGGGAGGGTAGCGGTAGCGGTAACGTTTTCCTCCCCCGACAACCACGTAGTAGTCCTCCCTGAGCCGCTCGTTCTCCCACAGAACCGCCATCTCGCCCCCGAGGAAGGACTCTCGGCTGTTGAACTTGCCCGCGCCCAGGAGGTACAGGATAACGGGCGCTGGGCCCTGGGGGTTGTTCGGGGGCACCACCAGGGCCTCGCCGTCCTCCGGGTACGCGGCGTCGCAGTCGACCTTTTGCGAGACGGGTATAGATCGATATACACGCTTGATGAGAGATCGGAGAATTCTGGGCGAACTCAGCGGACTTCCCTCCAAGAGTTCTCTCAAACAGCAGCCCAGGTCCAGATCAGCGAACACTCCGAACAAGAGTTCGGTCCACATTCGTGATTTGTTGAACCAAATATGGAGCCCATGCATGTCCAATATTTGGCTTCGAATCTTCGATGTGTATACGCAGCCTGGGGAACCGATGTCATTGGACCCCAGCGGGCGGTGGATGTGGGTATATGTTACTCATTGGCCCCGAATGTGTACAGATGTGTGTGCGTGTGTTAACCAGCGCGGTTCCGAAACAGTGCGTCGCTAGCAATCTCAGCTGTGCAACATATGTTGTAAAGCTATCCATGCTGTGCAACAATGCCACTCTAATATCTATATAGATGTGGTGCAAACGTGCTGTGCACTTTTAGGTGGTCCAATATATCCTGTGCGTGTACGTAGCGCGATCCATGTTGTCAGCGATCAAGGAGAGCGCCGCAGGCGAGAAACCAAAAAACGCACCACCCAGATACTGCAATACATGTGGGACGATATATGTGGTGCAGTTCACTTCGACCGTCTTGAAGCTGTCCTCTCCACTGCTCGTGCAAACATCCCACCCTCCCACCCGCAACTTGGTCGCAAGACCTCTTGAGACAAGACCGTGACGGTAGGTGCTACATGGCACTTGACCACGACACCGACGCCGACGACGACAGCGACAACGACGACGACGGCGCCGCCGACATCGACTACGACGACACCGACGACGTCGCCAACAACTCCGACGACGACAACGACGACGACGACGACACCGACGACGACGACGACGACGCCGGCGACGACGACGATGACGACGACGAGGGAGGTGGGAGGACGGCGACGACGCGAACGACGAACAAGGAGGAAAGACGGCGACGCCGACGACGACAACGACGAGGGAGGAAGCGAGACGCCGACGACGGACGACGACGACGACGAGGGAGGAGGAGGACGGACGACCGCGGCGACAACGACGACGGAAACGACCACGACGCCAAAGAGGACGACGACGACGAACACGAGGAAAGACAGAGGACGACGTAGGCGACGACGACGACGACGCGGGAGGAGGGAGGACGGCGACAACGACGACGACGACGCAAGAGCGCGCGCGCACGCTTTTGTTGAAAATCCGTGTTGCGAAACCGTGGGTTTTTGTAAGTTTTTTAGACGCGCGATTTCGAAACCCTTCCGAAACCGATGGGTTTGAAAGGATTTCGGCGTACGCGCGCGACGACGCGCGCGTCTGCACTTCGTCCCGTTTTTTGCAGAGGATTCTCGCGACTGCACACGCGCAAGGGCGTTCGACAGATTTCGACATGCGCGCGCGACGCCCGTTTGGTAGCATTTTGTGAAAATCTCGAAAAAAAACTATGGTTTTCTTAAGATGTCGCGCGGAATTTTTTTTAGCAAATCAGTGTTGCGAAACCCGGTATTTTCGTAGGTGTTTTGGAAACTCGATTGCGAAATCCTTCCGGCACCGAAGGTTTTTGAAGGATTTCGGCATGCGCGCGCGACGACGCGCGCGTGTGCACTTCGTCTCTGTTTTTGCTATGGACTCGCGAAAAAGTCTTATGCCAGAGCAAAAAATGTCACCGCATAGTGTTTTTTTGGGGAAAAAAATGAACCCTCAGGGGGGGAAACGGGCCTAGCTGGGATGATACGATTTCATATTTAGGATCGACGAATGTGCATAATATATCTATATATATACATATATATACATTGCTACATACATACATACATACATACATACGTACATATCTATATATGAAACTATACTATCCCAAAGGAAAGCGTTAAGTCCAGGGGGGGGTAGAGTCTATTCCCTTTCTAGAAAAGAGAATCTGTGTGGTGCAACGAATGAACGTTCAACTTGAAATTGTCCACTCCACGGCTCGCGCAAGCATCCCACCCACCCACCCGCAAGTTGGCTTGCAAACCCCATGCGGCGGCGATTGCGATGAGTGATCGGCGCTGGCTGGTGCATCTCTGCGGCCGCGGCACCCCGCACATGCATGCGCGCGCTGCGGCCAACTACTTTGGCGCGACCGACGCAGCCGCAGTGGTGCTGACCGATAGGCAACACCGGGCACTTTCATGCGAGTCGGCGGCTTGGGCGGTCGCGGTATCATGGCAACGTCGGCGACGGTAGACACGGTGGTGATTGTAGCGATGCGCGCGGCGATGCTAACAGCGACGAAGTCACGGCCAATGACGGCGCGCATGCCGATCACTCCGACGACGATGACGGCGTCTTCGCATCGGTGATGAAGGTTTTGGAAAGACTTCGACACGCGCACGTGGCCGACGCGCGAGTGGCCCGCATAGTCAGAATGAGGGGGCCGAGCGGTCAATCATTGCCCCTGGGTGCGTGGCTGAAGTGGGGATTCGTGGTGAGGATTCTGTTTGTGACGTTGAACTCTCACTTCTGAAGGAAACATATGTGTGATACCCCCACCGGTGCACACTGTTTTTTCTCAATCAAAGTGTGCCCATCGACGCTCGCACCCTGTTTTTTGTAAGTGAAGCTCTCGATGCTCAAACTAAGCCCCTGGCCCGCCGGGTTACCACAACAACGGCTCCCGCCTCAGACTCCCTTACAATTTAGCCAGGACCCCCGCTCCCGCCCGAGACTTCCTCGCATGTTATCCCGGATTCGTGCTCTCGCTTTGGACTTCCATACAATTTTTTCAGGAATCGCTCTCCCGGCGCTCTGGAGTCGCGCTTTCGCTGGAGACTTGCTTGCAATTTACTGACGAATAGCCCCCTTGCGTTGGAATTTCCTTCAATTTACTCAAGCGGCGCGCTCCCGACACCCAGGCACCCAGGAGTCGCGCTCACGCTTAGGATTTCCTCACAGATTACCTTAGAATCAGGATCTCGCTGCCCTTCGTGGCCCCGTTGCATCCCTTCGTGGCCCCTTCGCTTTGTTTCGTGGCCCCGTTGCAGCCCTTCGTGGCCCCCTCGCTTTGTTTCGTGGCCCCGTTGCAGCCCTTCGTCGCCTCCTCGCTGCTTTGCATGGCCCCGTTGCAGCCCTTCGTGGCCCCCTCGTTTTTTTTTCGCGGCCCCGTTGCAGCCCTTCGTGGCCTCCTCGCTGCTATGCATGGCCCCGTTGCAGCCCTTCGTGGCCCTGTCGCAGCCCTTCGTGGCCCCCTCGCTCCTCTTCGTGGCCCCGTCGCAGCCCTTCGTGGCCCCCTCGCTGCCCTTCGTGGCCCCATATATCGGAAGTGCGGGGGTGAAATCGAAGTGGAACGGAGAGCCCCCTACCGGGAAATCGATTTCGGTTTCGTGTTCGCGCGCGCCGCGCGCGCGGGCGAGAGGAAAGTCTCCTGCGGCTGAGGCCCGGCCGGACCAAATGATTCTCCACCGGGCGGCCGGTGGCGCGCGGTGCCCCGCCGGTGTCCCGGCGGCGTCCTCTGTGGCTGAGGCGCGGCCAGACCAAATGATTCTCCACCGGGCGGCCGGTGGCGCGCGGTGCCCCGCCGGCGCCCCGCCGGTGCCCCGTCGGCGCCCCGTTGGCGCCCCGATGACGATGTTGATGATGATGTTTTTTTCCAACGGGACCGATGGCAACGAGGGATGACAATTGGTGCAGTGCGCCCAGTCCTGGCAACGGGCGCATTCGAAGCCGAACCAACTCAGAGGTTGGGCGCCTTAAAGGTCGATCTACAAAAAGTCAGGCCCAGTAAGAGATAAAAGCCAAGAAATAAAAAATTAAGGCATCAAAAAAATAAAAGCCCACAGAGCGCATACCCTTAGAGAGGGGGAGGGTCGATCAGAAGCTAAGCCCGTGGCCAGGCGACGACCAAGGAAAACGGACCCTGCCCAAACAAAATCTCTTTCTAGAGAGCACGCGGGGCCTTGCGGCGCTTCATCGGGAACCTGGCGGCAACAAAAATAAAGAAGAGTTATCGGCGGCCAATGCAGCTGAAGCAATGCTTGCCACTTGCAACAGCCAGTGGGCGCCGACAGAAGCACTGACTGGGGAACATCGGGCCGAACGTAGAAACCCCGAGAGAAGCACAGAGAGCGGCTTTCGGGGAACCCCAACAAGGGCTTCAGCAGAGAGCGATGCAAAGTCCGCTGGCCCCAGAGGGGCACGATGAAGAGAGCGGCACCGAGACGGCAGAATGGTACATGTACAGCATAAAACTCCGCTGGCCCCGAGAGGGACGGTGAGCCGCTGGCCCCAGGGGGGCAAAGGTTATAGGAGACAGCTAAGAGGAAGACACAGACCAGGCACGGGCAACCTTCGGATGCCGCAGGGTGTGCAAGTGAATTCGGCCTTTGAGAAGATCCTTCGGCGGCTGCCTTGCCCCCTCACGAAAACTGGCTTGGACGAAAAGGAACCCGTCCAGAAGACTCGCACAAATTAAACGCCGCTCAAAGAACGGGGGGGGGGGGGGGGGCGATCAAAGTTAAACGTCGGAACCAGGACTCTTCGCTAAAAAAAAGCTGGAGGCAGGGGGCGAGAGCTAAACTCAGGCGTCGAAATTCAGGACATACGGCATAGCGCTCCATTGAGTCATTGGCCCCAGGGGCTCCTCAGTTCCAGATGCATCCTTCAGGCCCACGATGAAATCTGGCACTGGTGCAGACACCCCTCGCCAAGACACGTAAGACAGCGAGTCCCAGGTAGAGAGAACTTCCCTTGCATACCTTGCGGACAACCTGAGCAGCAGCCGAAACCTGGGCGACAGAGACCCCTGGGACCCATCGGACCACCCGGGCGCGGAGGCAGCGGACAGGAGAGATCGGAGGAGCACGGGCCCGAAGGATTCGCGTGAGCTTCATTTGACAACCCGAAGCCTGAAGGAATCCAGCGCACAGATGGATGTGTCCATTCCACGCGTCAATGAGAGACCGACAGAACGCGTACTGCCACCGCGGGCGCCGCATCCGAGCAGGGTGAAATTCGTCTTGCTGGGAAAGACCAAGAATCAGACCACGGATCTTCGTGAGTGCAGCACTGTGGTGGGCAAGACGAACCTGTGTAGCAATGCCGATCTGCGCCAGATGAGGGAACTCCAACGATAGGCCGAGGTCGCACATCCTGGTACACATCAGTCTGTTGAAGGCAAACCGAGGACCCGCCATAAGCTTCTGTTGCATGTTCCCTTCACATTTCAAGACAGCAGAGGATGGAGGATAGAACTGCATCACGAACCTGAGTACCGAGAATGCAAAGATCACATACGTCCTAATGGTCATAGCGAGCCCACCCCGGAGCCTCCGAGTCTCAATGCAACGCCGATGATACTTCTGCAGGGCAGTGTTCCAGGCGTGCCGCCAACCTTCAGGACCGATCTGAATCCCCAGATACCGAGCATGCCGAACCAAGCCAATTGCATCAGCACCATTCCCAAGACTAGCGAGCAACCTGCGAATCAGCCGAGTCGTCCGCGGAGAGAGACACAGGCCACAGTGAACCAGGACACATTTCTCAAGGTTCAGTGCGAGACCGATCCCAGGATGCAGACGCTGAAGCAACGGGAGAAGAATCGGTAGTTCCACGATCACATCACGAAGCCCGAACCACAGGTCACCAGCATACGCCAGGATTTGCCGAGGGAGACGACTGCAGAGCCAACGTATGCAAGGATCGAGAGCAAGAGCGAAGAGCAGCATACTGGACGGGCCCCCTTGGCGAACACCCCGTAGCAGTCTGATCGCCCTATGACGCTTCCCTCCAAAGCAGACGGTCCCAAGATTATCAGAATACAGCGCCTCGCAGAAACCCGCCACTCCAGGATGAACTTGCATCAAGACCAGCACCCGAAGAAACCAGGAAATCGCAATGCTCGGAAACGCAGCAGCAAAGTCGGTCAGAAACATGCAAGACAGGTCCCTCCCCAACATGCACTGCTGAACTCCCCAAACCTCAGCTTCAAGAATCTGGTCAGCCATGGAACGCCCTCGGATACAGGCCTGAACCTTGTGAACACGTTCGCGCGCTTCCTTCTCCAGTCGGGAGGAGAACGCCACAGACGGCATCTTACAATCAGTATTGGCCATAGCAAGAGGACGGCAGGCATCAGGAGCACGAGAGGGACAGGCAGTAAGGTCCGTCGGATTCTCACCCTTGGCTAAGAAGACAAGGAGCATTTCCCGCATAGAGCGAGGCACGTCACTGGCACGATTGTCAAACAGGTGGCAGTAGAGGCCATGCAGGATCGCAACCGGGAGAGGGGACTTCCAGCACGAGTAGACAATCCCACCGGGCCCTGGCATCGAATCGCGTCGCCCCCTAACCAATTTCTCAAAGTCCTCAAAGTCTAGACGCCACTGATCATCAGGAAGGGAATGGACAGGAGCGATGTGGGCTTCAAGATCTGGCCAGAGAGACGCGTCGCAATCGAACTCATCAAAGACAGTTGCCCAGTGCCGAGCCAGCTCCTCCCCCGCCTCATCAATGGTGCTGCGCGGGGCGCCACCTGGGTCCAGGATAGTCCCAAGAGGGATCCGTTTCTGAAGAGGCCTCCAGAGCTCACGACGCCTTTGCAACCTAGAACGCAGCCGAGCCTTAATCTCCGAATATGCCTCTTTGTCGGCTTCCTGCCCAAGCTCAGTCAACCGAAGGTTCTGAAGCAACTGGATGCGATCACAAAGCGCAGGAATATTACGACAGGTGAGAGGGTCGAGGTCGAAGAAGCGGGACAGGTGTGGGGTGGCAGGAAATGGCTAGACACCCTGTGCGTGCTGTGCACGTAGACCCCTCAACGCAGCCAAAGAAAAGTGAATCTTCTCATCTGCAGTCCGCGCAACTTGATGGGAGAGGAAGTCACGCGCCCGCTTGCAAGCCTCAAACATCCACTTCTTGACCAGGGCAATCTGATCGTTAATGGGCGCAGTCCGACCCAATTCACTCAGAAGAATTTCAAGCTCAATGCGAAACCGAGGGTGTTGCCCGACCCAGGAAGGAATAGACGGATTCTCAGATGGCTGGTATCTCCGAAACGTGGCCAAGACTGGAATATGGTCAGAGACATTCTGAGTGGTCGTGGATTTGCAAATAACCGAGCACGCGATAGAGAGATCAGAGAGCACGGCAGTGGGAGAAGCGAGATGAAGACGGTCAAGACGGCTCACGTTGCAGATTTCCCCACTGACAATCTCCCGACGGGTCGGTTCAGGCTGGTAGACCTCAGCCCACCGCGGGAAGAACGAATGGAACGTATCGTACCGATAACGATCCCCAGGCCTCCACGCCGATCCATCCCCACACTGACGCCCATCCTCCTCCAGAGCAAAATTGAAGTCCCCACCAATCATAACCAGTGCATCAGGAGTCCCCAGAGCATCCCGAATAAGCCGCAGAGACCGCCGAAACGTCCAAATAGGTCCCCCCGAGGTTGGCAGGTGAACGTTCAGAATCCAGAGAGCACCCCGTCCGCCGTGGCATTTAGAGACCAGGATACGACCCTCATCGATACTGTAGCGCCGAGAATGCCCGTGAAGAGAGAGCGGAGAGCAGGAGAGACCAGCGTGAGAACACCACCAGCAGTGTCCGAGGTCTGCCCTGAGAATCCAATCGACCAACCTTGCAGGTCCGACTGGAGCGACGCTGCATCACCAGCCGTGCCGTGGGTCTCTTGAACACACAGAATTCTGGAACGCCGAGACAATCCCAGAAGCTGCCTGTACCGTCGCGTGGCTCGGAGAGAGGAGTGGTGAATGGAAGCGAAGAGCCCCCTAGAGTTCCAAGCGAGCAGAGACAGGGGGCAGGAAGGGGGAGAGGAAAAGGGAAGCGACGCATCAACGGGCAAACCCCCACTGGGCGAAGAAGAGTTCGAGTCGGAGTGGGAACTGCTCGAGCTACTGGAAACAAAACGGGAGGAACTATTAAACTCAATATTCCCTTCTCGGGCGCGGAGGGCACCCGCCAAAAAGTTCAAAGAGGTCCCTGGGAGAGACGGAAACATTTGGTCCCCAGGGCGGCCTATCCCATCAGATTCATCTTCAAGAGGGACGCGTGGGCTCAGTGGCAAACGCAGCCTCGAATTTCTCACGGATCTCAGGAGCGTTCAGTCCAAGAGCGTTAAGACCTGCATTGCCAGGGCGAATGTGGATCACATCAGAGTTCTGGGGGCAGCAGGTGAGGGGAAAGAGAGGAACAGGGTCTTCCCGCGAGCGAAGGCCGAAGATATCACCACCGATCCCATTAGAATTGGCCTGCAAACCAACCTTTGAGAGCTCTTCCTGGACAGCACCCCGCACTTTCCCCATCTTGAAGAAGAGAAGCCGATGTTGAGGAGACAAGTTACGACGCACGCGAAGGGGCCAAACATCCTGCTGACTACGCGGGTTAACCATGCTGTAGCTCTCACTCAGCTTCCTGAAATTCATCTGGAAGTCCGAAGCCATGGCCGGGGTAGGGGAATTCAAGGTAACTTTCTTCTGGAGATCAGAGGCCCGGATCCGAATGAGATTTGCTGCCTGCACGGTCGCACACTTAGAGATAATGTCCTTCGCAACCCCCTCGAGCGTGGTGGCCATAAACCGATCCTGGAACCCAAGGATGGGAAGGCGGTGGGCATCCTCAAGCGACGATCCTCCTCCTGCACTCCCTCCCGCAGTGGACCCGCCCCCGACAGAGCTGTCAACTGCGCGGCGCTTACCTCCCTGACTGTTCACAAAAGGAGGCGGGCGGGAGTTCATCTGGGCCACCTGTTCCATGGCGTTGAGACAGGTCTCTGACTTCTCTAAGCGGTCGGCGATCTCTTTCAGCATCTGACCTTGGACTCCAACAGTGGCCGCTAATCCTGAGACCTTCGCCTCGAGTTTATCATCTATGGTTTTCTCGATCTTCGCAAGCTGGGCATCGAGCATGGCTTGGGTCGCGGACATATCGACCGCCATCGCGGCTGAGAAGGGAAAAGGGCCGAAGGGGTATGCACTCTGTGGGAAAGGGAAAAAGGAGAGCCGCAGGCAGCCTGTCTGCCGAAAACCCTCGATCTGCTCCTTGGCTGCCCCCAAGCTGGAGCCACGGAGCAATGGTTCCAACTTGAGCCAAAATCGATACGGATGATGTTGATGATGATGATGATGATGATGATGATGATGGTGCTGATGATGATGATGATGGTGATGATGATATCGATAGAGAGACCAGATGGAATATCGATAGAGAGACCGAATGTGAGATCGATTATGAGATCGACTGTGATATCGATAGTGAAATCGACAATGAGACCGAAAGTGAAATTGATTGTGAGATCGAATGTGAGATCGATAATGAGATCGATTGTGAGATCGATTGTGATATCGATAATGAGATCGATAGTGAGACCGAATGTGAGATCGATAGTGAGACCGATAGTGAGATCGATAGTGAGACCGATAGTGAGACCGAATGCGGGATCGATGGTGAGATCGATAGTGAGATCGATAGTGAGATCGATCGTGAGACCGAATGTGAAATCGATAATGAAATCGATAGTGAGACCCATTGTGAGATCGATTGTGAGATCGATTGTGATATCGATAATGAGATCGATAGTGAGACCGAATGTGAGATCGATTGTGAGATCGATAGTGATATCGATAGTGAGATCCATAGTGAGACCGAATGTGAGATCGACTGTGAGATCGATAGTGATATCGATAGTGATATCGATAGTGAGACCGATAGTGAGATCGATAGTGAGACCGATAGTGAGACCGAATGGGAGATCGATAGTGAGATCGATAGTGAGACCGAATGTGAGATCGATAGTGAGATCGATCGTGATATCGAGAGTGAGATCGATCGAGTGCGACGTTGGTCCCTCCCCCCCCCCCCTCACCTCCTTATCACCCGAAGGGTGGTCGTATAGGTGTGTGTGTATATATATATATATATATATATATGTGCATGCCCTTCGTGGGCCCCCGTTCGTTCGCGCCCGTGGTGGCCCCATATGCATGCCCTTCGTGGCCCCGGTGTCGCCCTTCGTGGCCCCCTCGTTGCCCTTCGTGGCCCCGTTGCTGCCCTCAGTGGGACTCAGTGGCTCCGTCCTTGCCCTCCACGGCCCAACATACGCGTGCTCTTCGCGGCCCCCGCTCGTTCGCGCCCGTGGTGGCCCCATGTGCATGCCCTTCGTGGCCCAGTTGCAACCCTCAGTGACCCCATCGCTGCCTTCTGTGGACCCGCATTATCTGCCCTTCGTGGCCCCCGCTCGTTCGCGCTCTTCGTGGCCCCATACACATTCACTTCGTGTCCCCGCTGTTGCACTTCGTGGCCTACTTCGTGTCCTTCGTGGCCCTGGTGTCGTTCTCTCTCGCTCTCGCTTTCGCTCGTCGTCGTCGCCGCCGTCGTCGTCGTCGTCGTCGCCGCCGTCGTCGTCGTCGTCGTCGTCGTTGTCGTCGTCGTCGTCGTCGTCGTCGTGGTCGGTCCCCTGTCCGTCCCTCTTGGGGTCGGGTCGACGGTCCGCGGCCGCCCCGCCGCTCAGCGCTGCCGCTGGCCAGGCCGACGGTCCGCGGCCGCCCCGCAGGTTGCCGGGGCCCGGCCTGCAGGGAACAAACGTATACCACCCAAAAAGGTTTCGATTGAAGACGAAGAGGGCGGGTATAGAGGGTTTGGGGAATACGCGTGATTGGACACTCGAGCAAATAAGGGCGAACAGTCTTGAACATATTGTTGTTGTTGTTGTTATTGTTGTTGTTTGCTGTCCCACCCGCGACCCACCCCACGACCCACCCCGCGACCCCACCCGCAACCCGCCCCGCGACCCACCCGCGACCCATCCCGCGACCCACCCGCGACCCATCCCCAACCCACCCGCGACCCACCCCGCGACCCACCCGCGACCCACGCCGCGACCCATCAGCGACCCACCCACGACCCACCCGCGACCCACCCCGCGACCCACCCGCGACCCACCCCGCGACACACCTTCAAGGGAGGAAAAACCACCCGGACCCGACAATGAAGTGTTCTAAACGGCCATGGGCGTTTACTACACACCCCTGCCTTGCTCGATTCCTTTATTGTGCGCGTTCACTCAACAGGGTGATTACTAAGGGGGGGTGATTACTAAGGGGGTGATTACTAAGGGAATTGTTTTTTTTTGCCCTCTACACCCGCGACCCACCCGCGACCCACCCGCGAAACGCCAGCGACCCACCCTCGACCCACCCGCGACCAATTTGCGACCCACCCGCGAGCCACCCGCGACTGACCCACATTGAGTGAACGAAAAAATCGGCGCCTGCGGCGGGCTCATTGTATAAGTTGTGAAACTTTGGCGCCTGCGGCGGGCTTCTGCAGAGTCTCGCAAACTGCCGACGTCCCACCGCCCCCTCACTCTTATCCGCATCTGCGGGGTGCTACGCATGATTTGACACGGGCCTTGCTCCCCCAGCACGCGAGCAAAGGCGTGCGAATGATGTCGGCATGCGGCGCGAGAGGCCCGTTTGGCAGAATTCCATGGACACGTTGAGAAACCTATGTTTCCGAACAGAATTTCGGCATGCGCGCGCGACGACGCGCGCGTGTGCACTTCGTCTCGTCTTTCGTGCAAAAAGGATCCTTGGAAACTTATCAGTTTCGATCAAAGAATGCGCGCGCGTACTTTTCTGTTGCAAAGGATGGCGGGGGGTGCGATACCGTGTGGGCTGGGATGTTGTAAATTCATATGTAGGATAGAGGATAGGGCAGAGTCATATGCAAATTGCGATACGAAGAAAAGGGGTGTCGATAATCCAGGGGGGGAGGGTTTATTCTCAGTTTAGAAATGAGAGTCGATGGGGGAAAACCCACGCGCTGCAAGTCAAGGAAATGCAATGTATGTAATGCACTCGATGGTGGTTGTGGAATATATGCTGTGCAAGATATGTGGTGCAATCGCTGTTGTGCAAGTCTACATGGGACAATATACATCCGAGGTTGGGGGGTGAGATCGCAATGGAGCGGAAACCCCCAACTGGGAAATCGTTTCATTTCGTTCGTGTCGTGCGTGCGGGCGAGGCGAAGCTGCGTGGGCGCGCGAGAGGAATGAACCCGCCGCTGCTAGGGCGAAGTCAAGACAAATGGTTATCCTCCGTCCGTCCGTCCGGCGGTGGCCCTCGGTGTCCCGCGGTGTCCCTTGGTGTCCCGTGGTGTCCGCCGCGGGGCGAAGTCAAGACAAATGATTCTCACCCGTCCGTCCAACCGTCTGGCGGTGGCTCGCGGTGTCCCGCGGTGTCCCGTGGCGATCAAGACAAATGACTCTCCCCGCCAACCCGTCCGTCAGTCCGTCCGGCGGTGGCTCGCGGTGTCCCGCGGTGTCCCATGGTGTCCCGTGGTGTCCCGTTGAATGAAATCGATAGTGAAATCGATAGTGAGACCGTTGAAGGAGATCGATGGTGAGATCGATAGTGAGATCGATACTGAGATCGATGTTGTGCCCCGAGGTGTCCCGTGGTGTTCCGTTGACTGAGATCGATAATGAGATCGATAGTGAGGACGACAAGTGTCCCGTGGTGTCCAGTGGAAGGACATCGATAGTGATATCGATAGTGATATCGATACTGAGATCGATGTGGTGCCTCGAGGTGTCTCGTGGTGTCCCAACAAGTGAGATCGATAGTGGGATCGAAAATGAGATCGACAGGTGTCCGGTGGTGTCCTGTGGTGTCCCATTGAGTGATATCGATAGTGATATCGATAGTGAGATGGATAGTGAGATCGACAGGTGTCCCGAGGTTTCCCGTGGTGTCCCGTGGTGTCCTGTGGGGTCCCGTTGAATGAGATCGATAGTGAGATCGATAGTGAGATCGATAGTGAGATCGACAGGTGTCCCGCGGTGTCCCGCGGTGTCCCGTGGTGTCCCGTGGTGTCCCGTTGAGTGATATCGATAATGAGATCGATAGTGAGATCGAGAAGTGTCCCGTGTTTTCCAGTGGTGCCCCGTTGAGTGAGATCGATCGTGATATCGATTGAGTCAGATGTTGGTTCCCCCCCTCTCCCTCTTCCCCCACAACTTCCTTACCACCCGAAGGGTGGTCGTATAGGTATGTGCATGCACTTGCGATATATGTTTTGTGCAACCTAAGTGGTGCAATCTATGTTGTGCAATTTGTGTGGTGCAACCAATGTTCTGAGCGAGCAGGAAACGCGCCGCATGCGGTTTTGTTCGTGCAACCTGCGTGGTGCAATCCAGCGGTGGCGATGGGCGGCGACGAGGCGGCAACGAGGCGGCGACGGGGCGGCGACGCCTACCACACAGCCGCCAGACAGGCCATCCGGCACAGGCGACGGGCGGCGACGACGCGGCGACGGGGCGGCGACGGCGACCACGTAGCCGCCGGACCGGCGGCGACGAGGCGGAGACGGGACGGCGACGACTTAGCCGCCATACCAAGTTTCAGACCCAATTCTTTAGAAAAGGAAAAATAAAGCCCTCAGTGCTAGCACTGTCTGGGGAAGACGCCAAGCGGCAACGACGCGGCGACGTAGCGGCGACGGCGACGACATAGCCGCCAGACCAAGTTTCAGGCCCAGACGACAGGCGGCGACGAGGCGGCGACGGGGCGGCGACGGCGACGACATAGACGCCAGACCAAGTGTGAGGCCCAGTTCCTGAAAGGAGAAGTAAGAATCCCTAAGTGCAAACATTGCGCCGATAATCCCAACATCTATATATATATATATATATATATATGTATGTTTAAATCGACATGCATACCTATCTGAATAGTTATATGAATGTGTGTACAGATCAATGCCTCATGTCCACCGCACACCGATGTCCACGAAGATCGATCCCCCAAGTGGTGGCTGTGGATCAGTCCCCGCCTCGGAACCTTCTCCCACCTGCCCTTGCGCTTGAGGTGCAAAGGCACTGGGATCCCGAAATCAGGGAACTTCGACCCGTGCTTGACGCCCTCCTCGAGCAGCAGGACGTGGTTGTCGGGGAGGCCCAGACTCGCTTCGAAGCGGCCGAGCAGGCCCATCACCTCGATGTCGTTCCAGATGGACTGGTCGACCCAGAGCGCCTCCTGGATGCCGGCGAACCACGCCGCAGCGGCGCCCGGCTCTGCGCTGGAGGGGAAACAGGCCAGATGGAGCAGGCCGAGGCGGCCCTCGATACTCTGCTCGGTCTGCCAATCCTCCTGCTGCTCCACGGCGGGGAAGATGGCGTCCAGCGCCCGCTTGAAGTAGCGCGACTCCACGGTGGAGACCCACCGCCACGCCAGCTCGCGGGCCTTCCCCACAGTGAAGTCGTTCGCCAGCCACTCCTCGCTCCACAGCGGCTCGGAGCTGAACTCGCGGCACCTCGCCCCGAAGCACCAGAGCGCAGCAGCAACGACCTCGGGGTCCTGACGCAGCGATGCGTCCACCCACTCCATGGCATGGTAGTCCTGGCCGATTGCTGCAAGGCACACCTCCTTATCGCCGCGCAGCTCCTGGCTCGCCCACTTGAGGGCCCAGCCCACCTGGCAGACCGCCTCCATCACCACGGACCTGTCGCCCTGGAAGTGCTCGCCCGCAAACTCCAAGGCACCTTGGGCGCGGCATGCAGGGGGAATGGGTGTGTGTGTGTGTGGGGGAGGGGGGGGGGGGGGGGGGGGGGCAAAACGAGGGGACGGGCCTGATCAAAAGGTAGCTTGAAGGAATCGGCCAATCCTGACAGGCCTCTGAGGAAGCTTCTGAGACGGCACGAGGACCTCGGAGAAGCGTGGCGGCTTTCTCGGAATCCCACCAGCCCTTTGGGCGACAGGTGGTCTAAGGGTGATATCTGTTTTCTTCCACAACCCCTCTTCCCTTCGAGGAGGGGAACCCTCCCCTCCCCTCCCTGAGGTTGTTTTAAAAGGAGGTTTCGCGAGGTGTTGGAGGCTCCTTTTTCGGCCAGCGAGAGGGCCAAATTGTGACACCCCTCAGGAGGATCGTGGCCCCCGAGGGGGGACGCACATCGAGGACACCCTCTCGTTTGACCGACCGCCCCCAAGATGGCCTCAAGAGGCCCTCCAGGGCTCCCGAGAGGTCCTCAGATGGTTCCACGAGCGCCCCAAGAGGCCCCAAGAGGGCTCCAAGAGGGCTCCAAGAGGCCCCCGAGTCCCCCAAGGGGCCCCCGAGTGGCCCCCCAGCGGCCTCAGAGAGCCCAAGATGACCTCCAAGATGGCTCAAGATAGTCCAACCTGGCTCAAGATGGACCCAAGTTGCCCCAAGAGGCCCCAAGACCGCTCCAAGACGGATCAAGCTGACCACGGAGCCTCCCCGGGAGACCGCCAAGAGGCCAACAGCCTCCAAAAACCGAAAGAAGATCAATGAGTTTGGCCTTGTCGCAGTTTTGTCTTCGATGGCCTTCCGAGGCCTCAAGATGGTCCCCAAATGGCCAAGAGGACCCCAAGGGAGGCCCGAGAGAGCACCAAGACGGCCCCAAAAGCCCCCAAGAGCGCTCCAAGATGGGCCCAAGAGGCGATTTTGTGGGCTCCCGAGGGGGGGGAAGTAATTGCAGCTCCCCCCGTCGTTGGTCGATCTCCTCCAATATGGCCCCAAGAGAGATCCCAAGGCTTCCGAGAGCGCCTCAAGAGGGCCCCCAGACCGCCCCAAGACGGCTCCGAGTGGCCACGAAAGCCACTCAGGAGGCCACCAAGAGGCCCACATCCTTCAAAACCTTAAGGGGAATGAATGAATCCCACCAGACCTTTGGGCGACAGGTGGTCTAAGGGTCTCTTTTTCTTCCACAACCCCATGTTCCCTTCGGGGAGGGGAACCCTTCCCCTCCCCTCCCTGGAGTTGTTCGTGGTCCCAAGAGGCCCCCAAGAGGGTCCCACGAGGGCCCCAAGAGGTCCCAAGAGGGCTCCAAGAGGCCCCCGAGAGGCCACGAAGAGCCCCTCGAGCGACCTCAGAGAGCCCAAGATGACCTCCAAGATGGTTTAAGCTAGCCCAAGCTGGCTCAAGATGGCTCCCAAGATGTTCCAAGAGACCCCAAGATCCTCCTGCTCCCCCTCCTCCTCCTCCTCCTGCTCCTCCTCCTCGCTCTCATCCTCCCCCTCGTTCTCATCCTCCCCCTCGTCCTCCTCTTCCTCCTCCTCCTCCTCCTCCTCCTCATCCTCCTCCTCCTCCTCATCCTCCTCCATTCTTGTTCCTTATACATAACTTCTACCTGTCGAACCCCGAGGCCAGTTTTTAGGATGGGCCGCGCGTTTCGCCTGAGACTTCCTCACCGATTGTTATATCTATATATATATATAAGAAAAAATAAGAGTTTCACGGATTGAGGGCGGGTCGTTTTCAAAATGTGGCTCTCGCCGTAGCGCGGCGCACATTTGTTTGGCTCCTGTTTTTTTTTTTAAACATTTGCAAGAGATTCACGGATTGAAGGCGGGTGGTTTTCAACATGTGGCTCTCGCCTTAGCGCCGCGCACATCCGTTTTAAACAGTTGCAAGAGTTTCACGGATTGAGGGCGGGTCATTTTCAAAATGTGGTTCTCGCCGTAGCGCGGCGCACATTCGCTTTAAACATGTGCAAGAGCTTCAGGGATTGAGGGCGGTTCCTTTTCAAAATGTGGCTCTCGCCTTAGCGCGGCGCACATTCATCTTAAAATTTTGTTCACGGCTTCCCATCATCAACGTACCCGAAACTGTGTTTTGGAAGGGTTCAGGATTATGCGGGTGCAACAGTTACATTGATTCTCTGTGCTGAAGTCCTAGGAATGGCGTTCTGGCACGATTCAGGATCGTCAAGACGCAAATGTCACGTTGATCCGTGGCGTTGGAGCCCGGAGAACAGTGTTTTGGCATGCTTCAGGGTCTTCAAACGGGTGTCTTCCTACGAAGCAGTTGCATCAATGGAAATGAACCGTTGCAGGGGCCTGAGAAGAGGGAGCTTGGAGGGAGGATTTACTCCAACATCGTTGATGACTCTTGGGTTACTGGTCCTCCTCCTCCTTCTTCTCCTCCCCCTCCCCTTCCTCCTCCTCCTCCTCCTCCTCCTCCTCCTCCTCCTCCTCCTCCTCCTCCTCCTCATCCTCCCCCTCACTCTCTTAGTTATCGCCCTCCTCATCCTCGTCCTCCTTTTCTTGGTTTTGCTCTTTTTGCCTCTTTCCTCCTCCTCCTCCTCCTCCTCCTCCTTCTCCTCCTCCTTCTCTTCCTCCTCGCCCCCATTCCCCCCGCGGGCCTGGAGATGGCCCCAACACGCCGTCCAGGCAGACCTCCTCCACTGTGTGACTGTGCGTGTCTCTTCCTCTCTCCCCCCGTCAGCTCTCATGGGCAGCGTTTCTGGATGGGCCAGCGGTGATACTCTTGTTGGTACGCGGGCGCGCGAAGCCGTGTCGAACGCCGAGCACGCTGAGGCGGGCCGCGCCGTAGCGGAGGAAAGAACAGCGAAGCAGACTGCGCCGGCTGCCAAAAAATCCGCTCACGACTTGGTCCCAAAGGCGCTTCCCCGGCGCCCCAAGGCCCGGCCGTGGCCGTGGCGACAGGAACCCCCTTCAAAAAATACAACGAACAGCGACAACCAGAAACGCCAGATCGAGGATCTATACTGATGCGGGTCGATCCAAGCCCGGGTTAGGCAGGCTTTGCAGGATCCTGCAAGATCCTGCAGGATCCTGCAAGATCCTGCGGGATCCTGCAAGATCCTGCGGGATGCTGCCGGATCCTGCACTCAAACCTGGGTCAGTGCAACCCTGGCTCTGCAGGATCCTGCGAGATCCAGCGCTCTTGCTGACCTCTGGTTGCTTGGAACCCCGTCTCTTGAGCCCCGACCAGAAGGACAGCCCTCGCCTCCGGTGCCGCAAATCTCTCGTGACGTGGGCCCCCGGGGGCGTCCACACCCCTCGCAGTGGCCGGCGCTTCGTCCCGAGTCGCTTCTCGGCGGCCCAGGAGCAGCCCCTGAGCGGCCTCTGGGGGCACAGGGCATCACCTAAGACGAGGCCAAGGCCAGGCCAGGGCGAGGATAAATCTACAATCTCTCAGATGCGGCGGCTCTGGAGGATGTCTCAGGCGCCGCGGCCTTCTCGAGCGTTCCAGGAAGCTCTGAGAGCGTTCCGGGACGCTCTGAAACGGATTTAGCATCGTTTTAGCCCCGTCCGATCACCAAAACCCGTCCGTCGTGAACTGTTCAAGACGGGGTCGGAGGACCTCGGGGCCAACGACGACGACGACGACGACGACGACGACGACGACGACGACGACCACGACGACGACGACCACCACGACCACAACCACGACCACGACCACGACCACGACCACGACCACGACAACGACGATGACGACGACGACGACGACCACGACCACGACGATCACGACGACGACGACGACGATCACGACCACGACGACCACGACGACCGCGACGACCACAACGACCACAATGAAGTCGCCAACGACGCCGGCGTCTTTCGCGCGACGCCGGGCGCCCCCGTGGCCGCGCACGGCCACCGTGGCGATCTCGCGGTCCCAGCGGGCCGCCCCGAGGGCGAACTCCAGCGCCCAGCTGTCCTGGCCGACCGCGACGGCCACCACCTCCAGAGGGGGGGGGGCGCAGGCAGGACTGAGCAGCGCCACGGCAGGCGTCCAGACACGCCATGAGTGCAGAGGCCACGGCCTCGCCCACCTGTCCGCAGCGGTGGTCCGCAGCAGTGGTCGCTTGTTCGTTCGCTCACGCGGAGGGTTCCGAGAACGGCCTGGGCGCTGCTCGGTGGGGGGGGGGGCGATCGCCGGGGGCGGAGAAGAAACGTGCACCCTTCGTGCCCGTTTTTGAGTCCCAAAGGGGCCCTCTAAGACCCCTGAGGTGCACGAAAGGTGCACCATTCTTCACCCTCCCTGTTATTTCCCCCTCCCCGCATTACGCAACGCCCGAACGGCGCAGAACGCTTCTTGGCCGGGTCATGCCGGTGTTCTGCCGTTCACCACAGACGCCGACACTCCGCGCTCAAGATTTCCAGCACAGCGAAAACGATGTGTAGACTTCCACCTGGAGTTATCGGTGGGATTCTGGGACACTCGGTAGTATGCCGCTGGACTACCCTAGGGGTGATAAGAAAGGTGGGGGGGGAAGCATGGGTTCCGCTTCTCGATTTCGATTGGCTCCAGGTCGAACTCGCACATTCACATATACATATATATATATATGCAGTAAGAACAGCATATTCAATATGTATAGTAGAATGACCTGAATACATATACATGTATACTATAACCATCGCGCGCGCTTCGCGCGCGATCAAGTTCTAGCTAGCTTCTTGGGGCCTCCTCGGAGCATCCTGGACTGCTTCTTGAAGTCGTCATGGGACCTTCTTGGCATGTCTTCGGGGGCCTCTTAGAAAGAGTTTTGAAGCCTTTTGGGTGCCGTCTTGGGGCCTCTTGGAGCCTGTTTGGGGCTTCTTGGGGGCCTCTTGGGGCCTCTTGGGGGCCTCTTGGGGCCTCTTGGGGGCCCCTTGGGGCCCTTGGGGCCCTTGAGGGCTTCCTGGGGGCATCTTGGGGCTCTTGTGGGCATCTTGGGGCGGAGAGCTTGAGTTTTCAGTTCGCGTTCCCTCTCTTGGGCCCCTCTTGGGGCCTTCTTGGGACCCTCTTGCGCCGTCTTGGGCGGCTCTGGGGCCGTCTCGGGGCTCTCTCGGGCCGTCTTGGGGCCCTCTTGGGGGCCTCGTGGGCCGTCTTGGAGCAGTTTGGGGAGCCTCTTGGGCGGTGCTTTAGCGCCGGAAACACGACATAGCGAGAATGTTAATAAAAAATATTGAAAAAAAACCCTGAAAATCAACGATTTTGCCCCTCTCGGGGCGCTCTTCGGCGGCATCTTAAAGGCCTCTTGGGGCGTTTTGGGGGCCTCCGGGGCAATTTAAACGCATCGTGCGTCGACGGAGACCCCTGGACGTCGTCTTGGGGGTGTCTCGAGACCGCCTGGGGCCGCCGGGATTGCTGTCTGAGGGCTCCCCGGGGCGATTTTAAGCCTCCGAGGCGGGCCCGGGCTCCAGGCCACACATTTGTGGTCGGGGTCCCGGCCCCCGGCCCCCAGACCGTCCCCCGTTATATTTGTAGACATACATACATATATATATATATACACATATATACAAATAAATATATATATATATATATATATGTATATATGTATATATATGTATGTGTATATATATATATATATATATATATATATATATATCAAACATGCACAAACACATGTCTGTGCACGTTCCCAGCACAGCGCTTGCACATAGAGTTCTCACTTCTCCCCTGATACGGAACTGGGCCTGAGTGTCGGCCTGGTGGCTTGGTTGTCGCCGTCGCCGCCCCGTCGTCGCCTCGTCGCCGCCCGTCATCTGGGCATGATTGTGGGTCTGGCGGCTGTGTTGTCGCCGTCGCCGCCCCGTCGCCACCTACATTGCATAACGTAGATTGCCTCGCATAGATTCTCTCTTCTAAAACAAGAATAGACTCTACCCCCTCCCGGACTTAACGCTTCCCTCTGTGGAAAAAAACATATATATATATATGTATATACATTCAGCACACTCGTCCATCCTAAATATGAAATCATACCATCCCAGCTAGGCCGGTTTCCCCCCTCTGAGGTCCCCTGGTAAAAAACACTATGCGGTGACATTGTTTGCTCTAACATAACACTTGTTCACGAAATTGCACACGCGCGCGTCGTCGCGCGCGCATGCCGAAAGCCTTCAAAAACCTTCGGTGCCGGAAGGATTTCGCAATCGAGTTCCAAAAAAACATACAAAAACACAAGGTTTCGCAACACTGATTTGCTAAAAAAACTTCCGCGCGAGCTCTTGCGAAATCTTAAGAAAACCATAGGTTTTTCAAGATTTTCACAAAATACTACGAAACGGGCTTCGCGCGCGCTCATGTCGAAATCTGTCAAACGCCCTTGCGCGTGTGCCGTCGCGAGAATCCCCTGCAAAAAATGGGACGAAGTGCAGACGCGCGCGTCGTCGCGCGCGTATGCCGAAGACCTTCAAAACCCATCGGTTTCGGAAGGATTTCAAAATCGTGCGTCCAACAAACATACAAAAACCCAAGGTTTCGCAACACGGATGTTCAACAAAAGCGTGCGCGCGCGCTCTTGCGTCGTCGTGGTCGTCGTCGTCGCCGTCCTCCCTCCTCCCGCGTCGTTGTCGTCGTCGTCGTCGCCTACGTCGTCCTCTGTCTTTCCTCGTGTTCGTCGTCGTCGTCCTCTTTGGCGTCGTGGTCGTTTCCGTCGTCGTTGTCGCCGTGGTCGTCCTTCCTCCTCCTCCCTCGTCGTCGTCGTCGTCCGTCGTCGGCGTCTTGTCGTCGTCCCTCCTATTTCGTCGCCGTCGTCGTCGTCGTCGTCGTCGTCGTCGTCGTCGTCTTCTCTCCTCCCTCGTCGTTGCCGTCGTCGGCGTCGCCGTCCTTCCTCCTTCTTCGTCGTTCGCGTCGTCGCCGTCCTCCCTCCTCCCTCGTCGTTGTCGTCGTTGTCGCGTTGTCGCCGTCGTCGTCCTCCCTCCTTCCTCGTTGTCTTCGTTGGCGACGTCGTCGTCGTCGTCGTCGTCGGCGTCGGCGTCGTTGTCATCTTCGTCGTCGTCGACGTCGGCGTCGTCGTCGTCGCCGCCGTCGTCGTCGTCGTCGTCGTCGTCGTTGACGTCGTCGTCGTCGTCGGCGTCGTCATCGTCGTCGTCGTCGTCATCGTCGTCGTCGTTGTCATCGTCGTCGTCGTCGGCGTCGGTGTCGTCGTCGTCGTCGGTGTCGTCGTCGTCGTCGTCGTCGTTGTCGGCGTCGTCGAAGTCGTTGGAGACGTCGTCGGTGTCGTCGTAGTCGTTGTCGGCGGCGTCGTCATCGTCGCTGTCGCTGTCGTCGTCGGCGTCGCTGTTGTTGCCAAGTGCCATGTGGTACCCACCGTCACGGTCTTAAGAGATTTTGCAAACCAAGTTGCGGGTGGGTGGGTGGGATGTTTGCGCGAGCAGTGGAGTGGACAACTCACTGCGAACAGAAATTAATTGCACCACATAGATTGCGCCACATAAGTCGCACGGCACATATTGCACAACATTCATTGCACCAACAGTTTCTCCTTGCAATGGATGCTCGGATCTACCACCCCCCACCTGGCTTCACCCACCACCCGTGGGATAGTTCAAATTACGTACGCCTCTGCCCCACAGTTCATTCTAAAGATGAATTCATACAATCCCGGCTAGACCCCTTGTATCGCCCTCTCGACCATCCCATACGATGCGCGCATACACGGTCATCACTGCATTGTTCAACAATTGCTTGTAACAAATGGGACAAAGTCGATACAAGCGCGTCGTCGCGCGCGCATGCCTAAATTCTGCAACAACCTCAGATTTCGAAATCCAGGTTCCCGGAAATCAGCCGACCCTGTCGGCGTGTGGAAGAGGCTGTTCTGTTTGACTCGTCGTCGTCGTCGTCGTCGTCGTCGTCGCCGTCGTGGTCGTTGCCATCGTCGTCGTCGCCGCCTTCGCCGCTCCCCTCCCCTTTCCCTAGGCCCGTCGCTGCTCCCCCCACTTTCACCGGGCCCTCCTCCTCGAGCGCGCCAGCCACAGCGAAATTGACAACGTTGGGGGGGTCTGGGGGGGTCCCGGGAGGGGGTCCCCGGGAAGGGTCGCCACCCAAATAAGACTGCCCCCCCGGCGGTTCGGGGTTCCAGAAAAGCCTCAAGACGCGGAAGAAGTGCCCAAAGATGCCCACAAGACGGTCCTCTAGGGTCCCGAATCGCTGAAGTACCGGTCCAAGTCGCCAAAATAGTCTCCAGACGGCTCAAAAGGTTTCCAAAACCCCCCAAGAGGCCTCCAAGAGGACTTCCAAAAGGGCCCCAAGGGGGAAAACTCATCGATTGCCCATAAGTGTTTACAAGATTTCGGCATTCTCGCCTTGTCAGCTTCCCGACGCTCCAAGACAGGCCAAGAGACCCCCAAGACCGCCCCAAGATGGCCCAAGAGGCCTCCAAGAGAGCCCCAAAACGACCCAAGAGGCCCCGAACGCCAACGAGGCCTCCAAGACAGCCGAAGAGGCCCCCAAGACGGCTCCGAGAGGGAGCCCACAGTGGGGACCCAAACTGTCATTTCGAGCCCTCGGCCTGAGAAGCTCCCAGGAGGCCCCCAGAGGCACCTACGAAGCCCCCCTAGAGGCCCCAAGAGGCCCCCAAGAGACCCCCAGGAAGCCCCAAGAGGCCCCCACGAGGCTCCCAAGCGGCCCCCAAGAGCCTCCCAAGAGGCCTCAAAACTATTCCCAAGAGGCCCCCGAGAGCGGTTGTCGTCGTCGTCGTCGTCGTCGTCGTCGTCGTCGTCGTCGTCGTCGTCGTCGTCGCCGCCGCCGCCGTCGCCGTCGCCGTCGCCGTCGCCGTCGCCGTCGCCGTCGCCGTCGCCGTCGCCGTCGCCGTCGTGGTCGTGGTCGTCGTCGTGGTCGTCGTCGTCGTCATTCAGGGTCGGCGGCAGCGGCCGTAAGGCCTTCGCAACATATGAACTGCGCAAGATCCCGCCATATGCAGTTGTCAGTACCGCGTTGTGGGCACCGCTTTCGGTGGGAATCCCTAAGGGGGGGCACGAAACGTGTAGGGGCTGTCCCCAAATGGGCAAGAACCGCATGTGGACCGTGCCACTGGGGCCTTCGGTGGAACTCCCTATGGGCCACGAAACGTGTGAGGGGTGTGTCCAATGAGGCGCGGAGCCATATGTGGACCCTGTCACTGGGGCCGTCGGTGGAGCTCCCTACGGGGCAACGAAACGTGCGAGGCGTGTGTCGACATGGGCGGGGAACCGCATGTGGACCCTGCCACTGGGGCCGTCGGTGGAGCTCCTGATGGGGCTGCGAAACGTGCGAGGGCTGTGCCAAAATGGGCGGGGAACCGCATGTGGACCCTGCAACTGGGGCCTTCGGTGGAGCTCCCGATGGGGCCACGACACGTGTGAGGGGTGTGTCCAAGTGGGCGGGGACCCACGTGTGGACCCTGCCACGGGAGGGAGCCTTCGTTGGAGCACTCTGTGGGGCCACGAGACGTGTGAGGGGTGTGATGACATGTGACTGGCGCAGAAGGCAGGGGCAGGGATGGGAGGAGGGAGGAGGAGGGAGGAGGAGAGGAAGGAAGGAATGCGACGCGGGGACTGTCTCTTCGAAACGAGGACGAAATACCATGGCACAGTTGGGAAAAATAGTCCTGCGAATGACCCAACCATATGCGATTGTGAATAACGCAGTTGTGAGCATCGTGTTCGGTGAAACTCCCCACGGGGCCACGAAACGTGTGAAGGGTGCGCCGAAATTTGCGCGGGGACCGCATGCGGCCGCGGCCAGTGGGGCCTTCGGTGGAGCTCCCTATGAGGCCACGAAGCGCAGTACTGGGTGGAGGCGGGGGGCGCATGCGGGCTGCGACATTGGAACCTTCGGTGGAGCGCCCTGTGGAGCCACGAAACGTGGGAAGTGTGTGCCGATATGGGTGGCGGGGACGCTTGCTGTCTGCGCCACTGGGGCCTTCGGTGGAGCTCCCCACGGGGCCACGAAGCGTGCGAGGGGTGTGTCGACATGGGTGGTGGCGACGCATGCGAACTGCCCCACTGGGATCTCCGGAGGAACCCCATATGGGACCACGAAACGTGTGAGGGGTGTACTGACATGGGTGGCGGGGACGCATGCGAACTGCGCCACGTGCGGCTCGCATGCGATCACCTACGCGGTGCAATCTATGGGGTGAGGCGCAAGCCATGTGGTGCGAGCCGTGTGGTGCGAGCCGCGTGGTGCGCGAGCCGTGTGGTGCGAGCCACGCGGTGCAGGCTCCATGGTGCAGGCGACGGTGTGTACACGAGGCGCCCACAGGCGGGGAGGCGAGGACGCGTGGCGAGTCCTCCGCGGACCCACGAGGTGCCCACGAGCGGGCGCCCGCGAGGTGCCCACGGGCGGGCACGGGCGCCACCGTGGCGGATCCGCCGCAAACCCACCGAGCGCACGGGGCGCCCACGAGGCGCCCACGAGCGGGCACGGGGCGCCAACGTGGCGAAGCCTCTGGAAACCCACCCAGCGCATGGAGCACCCACGCGGCGCCCACGAGCGGGCACGCGCGCGCAAACATGGCGAACACACGAAATCCATCGAAGCACTCAAGAAACCGAAGCGAGAGCCCAAGAACTGCAAACACTGTCTGAAACCGATGTGTGCGTGGAAGTGTGCGTGCGTGTGTGTGTGTGTGTCTGTGCGTGTGTGAGTGTTTGTGTTTGTGTGTGGTTGTGTGTTTGTGCGTTTGTGTGTATGTGTGTTTTTGTGTAGTGTGTGTAGTGTGTGTAGTGTGTGTAGTGTGTGTAGTGTGTGTAGTGTGTGTAGTGTGTGTAGTGTGTGTAGTGTGTGTGTGTGAGTGTGTGTGAGTGTGTGTGAGTGTGTGTGTGTCTGTGTGTTTGTGCGCGTCTGTGTCTGTGTCTGTGTGTGTCTGTGTGTTTGTGCGCGTCTGTGTCTGTGTCTGTGTGTGGGTGTGTGCCTGTGTCTGTGTCTGTGCCTGTCTGTGTATGTGGCTGTGTCTGTGTATCTGTGTGTAAGTGTCGGTGTCTGTGTCGGTGTCTGTGTCGGTGCCTGTGTCGGTGTCTGTGTATGTGTCTGTGTGTGCGTGCGTGTGTGCGTGTGTGTATATGTGAAAATTGGGTTTGTGCGTGCGTGCGTGCGTGTGTTTATGCGTATATACGTGCATTTACATATATGTATATATATTCATTATATATATATACACGTGTACGTGTGCGTGCTAGCCAGCGTAAACCCCTAACTCTGAGCTGCTGCGTTGTGGAATCGGACTGGTGTTTAATATACGAGTTGCCAGCTACGGTGTGCAACGTGTGCGGTGTGAGCTCCACGTGGTGCAGGCTATGCTATGTATGCTACGGGGTGCAAGCCATGATGTGCAAGCTATGCGGTGTGAGCTATATGGTGTGAGCTATGATGTGTCAGCTATCCAGTGTAAGCTATGCAGCGCACGGAGCGGCCACGGGACGCCCACGAGCACGCACGGGCGCCAACGAGGCGACACCTCGGGAACCCCCCCGCCCAGCGCGAGGGGCACCACGAGGCGCCCAGGAGCGGGCACCAGCGCCAACGAGGCGAATCCTCGAACAACCCACCCAGCGCCCCAGGCGCCCACGAGGCGCCCACGAGCGGGCACGGGCGCCAACGGGGCGCATCCTCGGGAAACCCACCCAGCTTACGGGGCGCCCACGAGGCGCCCATGAGCGGGCACGGGCGCCAGCGAAGCGAGAACCCGGGAGACCGATCCAAGTATTTGTGGAATCCACAGAAGAACACCTAAGTGTAAGAGACATATATGATATTGTTGATTGTATGTGTATATGTTGATACCCGTATACATCTGTATGTAGCTATATAGATGGTATACATAGATATGTATATATATATATATATGTGATTATGTATGTTTACATACATAAATGTGTATATATATATATATGTGTCGGTCGCCCCCCCCACCCCTACCCCGATCTAACGATCTCACACCAGATCCGCCGATCTCATTGCCGATCGACAGCACTGCATATATATATATATATATATATATATTGAAAAAGCCGTCACCGTGCCGCCGGGCACAGAGTGGGCGCGTCCTCAGGTCCTCTCACCAACCTTCTAGGCCTCAGTCTTCACTCCTGAGGAGTCGTTGAAGGGTTCGGCGCCACTCGGCCCAAATCTCCCGGGGCGTGACGCTTGCCCTCTGGGCTTCCGCGTGTGTTCTCGCACATCTTTTTTTGCGCCGAAGAGGGCACCAAGACGGACAAAGAGGGCCACAGGAAACCCCCAAGACGGTCCAAGAGAGCCCCAAGTCGCCGAACGACCGCTCCAAGACGCTCAAGATGGCCCCCAGATGGCCCAAGAGGCCTCCAAGACGCCCAAAGAGGCTTCCAAGAGGCCTCCCAAGAGGGAGGGCCCCAAGAGGCCAAAATCATGGATCTGCCTAGGTAGTTGTGGGATGGGGATTTTTGGCGTCCTCGCCTGTTCGGCTTCCCGACGCTCCCAAACGGCCCTAGAGGCCCCCAAAACCGCGCCAAGACGGCCCGGCCTCCAAGACGGCCCGGCCTCAAGACAGCCCCATAACGGCCCAGGAGGGCCCCAAGGCGGCCCCGAAAGGGGACCAAAAGAGGAGACACGAAACGGAAATCCGAGCCTTTCGCCCCAAGAGGCCCCCAGAAGGCCCCAAGAGGCGCCCAGGAAGTCCCAAAAGGCCCCCAAGAGGCCCCCAAGAGGCCGCCAGGAGGCCCAAAAGAGGATCCAAGAGGCCCCAAAACGCCCCCCAGGAGGTGTCCAGACTGACTCCAAGAGGCCCCCGAGAAGCCTCCCACGAGATCCCAACGAACATAAAATCGGCTTCATACCCACAACCCAGGCACGATGGCGGGATAGGCCGAAAGCCATTAGATCCGCCGCCCCCTGCTTGCAGGGGTGCACGGCGTGCTGGACGATTCAGGTTTTGGTTTTGGTTCTTTTCCTAAAAGAACTCCCCAGTGGGCTTCGGCCCGTCCCGCCGGCCACCCGTAAATCTCATAAAACCCATCTGTCAATGCCCAAAAACGGCAGTTTCGCTCGGGACATCCTCAAAAAATCGCGAAGATGGCCCAAGATGGCCTCCAAGTCCGCCCGAGATGGTCCAAGACGGCCTCCAAAACGGCCCAAGAGAGTCCAAGACGGCCCAAGACGGCCCAAGAGGCCCCCCAGAGGCCTCCCAGACGGCCCAAGAGGCCTCCAAGAGGTCCTCCAGGAGAGTCCGAAGAGGCCAAAATCATTGATTTTCCATTGGTTTTTGAAGGATTTTGGCATTTGCGCCTTTTCGGCTCTCCGACGGCTCAAGACGGCCCAAGAAGCCCCCAAGATCGCCCAAGAGGCCCCCAAGAGAGCCCCATGATGGCCCAAGTGGCCTCCAAGATGGCCCCTAGAGGGCCCCAAGAGGGCCCAAGAGGCCTCCAACACGCCCAAGATGGCCTCCCAGACGCCCAAGATGGCCTCCAAGACGGCCCTGGAGCATTCCAAGCGGGCCCCAAGTCGGCCCATAGAGGCCCCCCAAACGGCTTCCGACGGCTTCAGACGTGCCAGGAACCCACCAAGATGGCCGAAGTTGGCTCGAAGCTGGCCCGAGACGGCCCAAAAAGCCCCAAAGATCGCCCAAAGCTTGCCCAAGAGGCCTCCAAGACGGCCAAGATGACCTTCAAGATGCCCACGTGTTCCCCGAAGGCTTTCCAAACCGATTCGGGGAACACGTGGTCCGATAGCTTGGCAGGTCTGGCCTCAACGTTCGGCCACATAGGCGCTTCCAAAAAGGCAGGGGGCGGCGGTGATTCGCCGTAGGCGTCTTCGATATTCAAAACAATCGTGTGAATATATGTGTATATATATACATAATCACACACGTATTTATACATATATATATATATATATGATGCGTATGTATGTACACTTGCAGGTATGTGAAGGTATCGGCTTCCCCATCGATCGGTTCTATTACCCTGACAGTGCCTGCACTTAGGGGTTCTTACCCCTCTTCTACGGAACTGGGCCCACCTGCGGGCCCGGCGGCCCCCCGTTCTCGTCCGCCGCCGCCGCTCCGCCGCGCTGCACTGCCATCGCTTTGCGCCGCAGCCTTGGTTTGCATTGATTTGCGTTGCGCTGCCTTGCGTCGCATTGGCTTCCATTAGTGTGCAGTGCTTCGCACTGCATTGAGTTGCATTGCTTTGCAGTGCGTTGCACTGCGCTGCCTTGGTATGCAATTGTGCTGCAGTGCTTTGCATTGATATGTGCATTGCGTTGCATTGCAGTGCCTGGATGTGCGTCGCTTCGCTTTGCTCTCACCACGTGATGAGATTGCACCACATGGATTGCACCACATATGTTCCACCGCATTTATTGTACCACCTAGATTGCGCCACATATATTGCAAGAGAATCACTGTTTGGTGGTCACGCTGGCTGACAGGACTACATACCTGGATAACTCTATGTATCGCTGTCTGTGTCGGCCTGTCTGTCTAAAAGTCTCTCTTTCTGTGTAAATATCATCTGTTGTAGATTAGGTGGTTAGCAAATTCAGATTTCACATCTACGTAGATTCCAGACTGCATTGGCGCACCACGCCATGCACCGTGGTCCTTGAATTTCGGCCTGCGGGCGAACTGAAAGAGAGGTACATGAGTAAAGACAACGATACAAATATTGTCACTGCTTTCGTCATCGCCGTAGAAATATGTGCTTCCTTAAAAGTTATAGCATGCTCTTGTGTTTTCTTCTTAGCTTCCGCCTTACCCTACGAACCCTTCCAGGTCCTGCTCAGCGTGTTTGTGGAAACTCCTCCTCGAAAAGCCTCCTGGGGGGCTCACGAAACCTTTCAGGGAGTTTCCTGCAGGCTTCTGGAGGCCTCCTGGGCGCCTTTCGGGTGCCTCTGGGAGCTCCTCAGCGAACCTTGTTGTGAACCACGGCTTCGATCTGGCCTGCCGGGGAGCGGTTGTCCGGGGACTCTCTTCGGGCCATCTCGAGGCCCTGTCGTGCCGCCCTGGGGCTCTCTTGCACTGCATGCAGGCCCTTCGGGGTTGTCTGGGGGCGACTGTGGGTGCCTCTTGGGCGGTCTCACACGCCCGGGAGACCGAAGAGCCGAGCATCCAAACCAACCCACAAGAGCCATAAGGGCCAACATAGTTTTCTGCTGTTGGGAAGCCTCTTGGTGGTGCTATCTGGGCTGTCCTCGGACGTCTGGTGGGAGTCGGCGACACGGTTACGGCGCGGCTGGAGCTTTCGCGGGGCCGTTGGGCCACCCGCCTGACCGGCCAGGGACCGCCCTCGAGAGCCAGCCCAGAGGCCCAGGAAGCACAGCAAGCCGAGGGAGCGCGCTGCAGGGAGAGTGCGGGGAGCCCAGGGGAAGCCGCAATTCGGCAAGGGGGGGAGGCCAGGGTCCGAGTGCGCCGCTCAGTCCGGGGTCCGTCCAGAGTCCCCAGTCAAACAAAAACAGATGAGGGGAATACAGACACATGCATGTGTACGATATGTGTGCATAGATAAAGGCATACATTCATGTATGCTTTCATTCATTCATTCATACATATATATACACTAGATAGAATCCACCATCAGTGCTTGCACTGCTTTTTCTGATAGATGCATGCATGGGTTTCCCAGTTTGTCGCCACGCTGGCGCCATTGCCCGCTCGTGGGCGCCTCGTGGCCGCTCTGGGCACCGGATCGGTGTCCAATGCTTCTTGCCACGCTGGCGCCCATGCCCGCTCGTGGGCGCCTGGTGGGCGCCTGTTGGGCCGGGTAGGCTCCCCGAGATTTCGCCGCGTTGGCGCCCGTGCCCGCGTCGTGCGCTTACGCCACAGCAGCTTGTACAGCATAGCTTATACCACACAGCTTGCACTACACAGCTTGCTACGCATACCTCACGCCGCATAGCTCTCACATCATAGCTTACACCGCGTAGCATACATCACATCACGTATGCTTTATTGATTAGATGTCACCACATAGCCCACACCGCATGGTTTACACAGCACAGCACATGCCGTACATATCACACCACCTAGCTTACACACCATAGCTTGCACCGCATAGGATACACAACAAAGCTTCCACAGCACAGTTTACACCCTAATGCTTACACCATAAGACTTACACAATATAGCTTACATCACCTAACTTGCACACAATAGCTCACACCGCAAAGCGTACACACTATAGCTTACGCCACAGAGCTTCCACCTCCAGGATACAATAATTTACTATGTGGAGCCCGCGTAGGCGACCGCATGTGCGTATATACAGATATAACGATGTGCAATTCGCCTTGCATTTCGACTACACGTCGATTTCAAGTTCGGTTACCATTCCGATACACCTGCCAAAGTACGTGTCGATGTGCATGCTGACGTGCATTAGTAATCCCGATTCGATGTGCATATCGGCGGGCACTTCGATCAACACACAATTCACATGCCAATGATGCTTTTAGCTTTGACTACACGCCGGTGTGCAATGAAAATTGCAATCCGATTGCAAAAGTGTTGGCGACAACGTATGGCTCGCACCCGCGATGTGTAAGACAAACCGCTCCGATACCCCACAAGAAATGCTTTCCAAACCGTCAGCGGCCGCTACGTGGCAGGCGACGCTTGAGCTCACACGGACATCAACGTCCGCGGCGAGTCCTGCCCCATTCCGATGAGAGGTGGATCTTCAAAGGGGGGACCAGCTGGGAGGGGAAGCCACAAGCTGAAGTTGGCGACACATCGCCGACAGATCGGCGACGGGCCCCCGTCAGCGAACCCCCGCACGCCTCTGGGCGAGGTGGGCTATCGGGTCCCTATCGTTGTGGACGCCATGCCAATGGACACTCCAACAATCCGATCATTGAATTAAAGATTAAAGATGTGTTTAAACTGTGTAAAACATGTTCTAAACATGTTTCATACATGTCTTACACATACTTGAGACAGATTTGAAATTTCTTTTAGACATCTGGAAATTATTCGGCAGCATGCTGGGACCCCGAACCTCGATGCCGACACTCCCCCGAGCCTGCCCCCACCCCCCCCGAGCGCTGCCCCCGACGCTGCCTGGGGCCCGGGAGCCCCCCGCCCGCCTCCCTGTCGGCGCGCAGCTCCTCGGAGGCGAACCGCAGGTCTGCGCCCCTGCCGGACACGGCGGCCAGCACGGTGTCGCGGTCGGCGCGGCGCCAGGGCGCCAGGCACTCCAGGAAGGGGCCGGCCTCCTCCTCGATGGACTCGGCGGCCGAGGCGGCGAAGGAGGCCTTGTCCTCAAGAGGAAGCCCCCGCGCCGCGCAGAAATCACGACGGAGAGGGGGCGGTGGCCGTCGTCGGCCGCCGCAGAGGCCCTCGCTGGACGCCTGGACCGTCGACAACAACGACTCGCAACTAGAGAAACCAGCCTGGACTGAGGGCCGGGGGCTCCTGGTGACCCCGTGCGGAGAATACCTGGACATCGCCTCTTCGGGAGCACCTTCTGGCCCG
Organism: Prorocentrum cordatum; assembly: GCA_963575745.1. Lineage (NCBI taxonomy): Eukaryota > Dinophyceae > Prorocentrales > Prorocentraceae > Prorocentrum > Prorocentrum cordatum. Next base: position 638,606 of record CAUYUJ010020849.1, read on the forward strand.
GTACCGGGGTGTGGTCGCGATGCCGCCCCGCGCCTTCTGCCAGGGCACGCCAGCCCTTGCCGGCCGGCCCCGGCGCGCTCATCCTGAAACTCTTGAAGGGGCCCTGGGACACACAAGTAGATACACACGAATGACAGGATTCCCAAAATTTTACCATATTTTCTGGGCTTTTGCTCCCCCCCCCTTCCCATATGTTCTACATTTTCCCGGGAATCGAGATCGATTGTGTCTGTGTTGTCTTCCCTCCTGAACTCTGTCTGCGGTGAACGATCCCTCCGTCCTCTGCGGCCGCCCCTCCCTGCCCTGCCCTACTCTTGCAGCCGGCCCATCAGTTCGCCGAGCGCCCCCCGGGCAGCTTGCGTGCGCGAGCGGAGTGCCCCTGCGGCGCCGCGGCGGAAGAAGTCTGGGGGGGCGCCTTCCTCCCCTGGCAAGGGGACAGCACCGTCGCGAGCGCAGGAACGGGCCGCGCTGGAGCACGCCGAGCTCAGCTGCCCAGATACGCGACACGCAGCCCGCAGCGTGCTGTTGGCACGGTGTCGACAACGTAGACTGGACACGCAGGTCTGGGGCGATACGCTCGCCACACCGTGGACCAGCACGTGCCGAGCCGATACGCAGCGTGGTAACGCGGTCGTTTTGAAAACGGTAAGCGTTGCGCTTCGAGGCGAGCGTATCAGGGCAGCTCAGATGCCAAGTGCCTACACGCAAGAGTGACCCTGGGCACGAGTGACCTTCGTTGCGCGGACGAGGGGGGCGCAAGATGGCCAAATCCAAATAAGAAATCAGATTTCCCTAGATCTTTGAAAAGAAGCCCCTGAATTTCATAGTTTCCCAGATATGCTTGATTTCCCATATTTCCGAGGGAATCGGCGACGATGTGCGTCTGTGTGTTATGATTGACAACTCCTGATTCAATTATTATGAAGGGGCTCTGGGACACACAAACAAATACACGCAAATAAAATGATTCCCCATATTTTCTTGTATGTTCTAGGTATTTGTCTTCCCCCCACTTCCCACATTTTCCTATATTTCCCTGGGAGTGGACGATTCATTGTGTCTGTGTGTGTTTTTCCCCTCCTGATATTACTCCTGACTCACAGGAGACATGGAAGAAAGGAGTAAGCACGCACATGTCCTGCTTCGCGGCTGGCCGATCCAAACCAGCGTGGGCGCTCGCGGGTTGCGCTGAGCTGATTGCCACCGCGCGTGCGGCAATGGGCAGGGGGCCACGTGCGAACCCTACCCCCATCCCCCCACGACTTCTGAGGGGGAGGGTGGTGCTCACTTCGTTCGGGAACTCCCGAGCGAAGTGAGCCCCACCCTCCCCCTCAGAAATCGTGGGGGGGGAAGGTGAGGGTCCGCATGTGGTCCCCTGATGGGGGGGCAACCGAGAGAAGGCTGCGCGCGGAGGAAAGGGGGCGCACACGACCGACGGGCACATGCAGCGACGCGGGTAGCCCGCTCAGGAGCGCCTGCAACGCACGCAGGCAACGAGCAGCGCGGCCGCCCCCCCACACACACACACACACACACACACACACACACACACACACACACACACACACACACACACACACACACACACACACACACACACACACACACACACACACACACACACACACACACACACACACACACACACACACACACACGCACACACACACACACATAACACACACACACACACACACACACACACCACGCACGCACACACACACACACACACACACACACACACACACACACACGCACACACACACTACACACACACACACACACGCACACACACACACACACACACACACACACACACACACACACACACACACACACACACACACACGCACACACACACACACACACACACACACACACACACACACACACACACACACACACACACACACACACACACACACACACACACACACACACACACACACACACACACACACACACACACACACACACACACACACACACACACACACACACACACACACACACACACACACACACGCACTCTCACACGCACACTCACTCAGTCGCTCACTCACTCGCTCACTCACTCACTCACTCGCACCGATACCGACCCAGCCAGACGTCCCCGCGCCGTGAAAGAGCCACGACGTGAGGTCTTTGGCGCCTCTCGGCCTCATGGGACCTTTTCTAACTGGGCTCCAGGACCGCCCCAAACCAGCCCGGGATGGGCAGCCAGCCCCAGGGGAAGGGATCGAGACCTTTGGGAACCCTCGCTGCGCGAGGAATCATGACGTCGGGTGCCTGGGGTTACCCTTCCCTCCCTCGTCGCTGCACTCTTGGGCCTCCTCGGCGAGCCCTCGCCCCCGGCGAAGGGCTCGCCTTTAGAGAACTCTTCGTCAGAGCGCCGCACCCCAGGGGGGAGGTGCAGGTCGGGTCGGAGGAAAGGGGGGGGGACAGGCCAGGTCGAGGGACAGGCCGACTGAAAGGTAGGGTTGTCGATTGGCGAACCAGCTCACGCCGCTGCGCTTCCCGGCGCCCCCGGGCGTCCGCGTCTCGAGGAAGGCGCCCGAGACGGTGGGGCCGAAACCGGCTGCACCCAGCAGGTGTCGTGAGAACCCCCGCGTTCGCCCACTCCTCCCCTTGGGCGTCCGACCCGCGAGAGAGCTCTGCAGGGGAGCAGCGGCTCCGGTTCGTCTGTTTGGCCCCTCCGGTGTCCGACTTGGGCGCCTTGGCGTCCCCCTCCTCGTGGCACATGCGCACAGGGCTGACCTCTGCCAAAAGGGCGGCCTCTGGTGCGCTGCTGCTTCGGGGGTGCGTCCCCCCCCCCCACACCTGGACGGAGGCAGAAGGCAGCTGCAGAAGCACAGACTCTCGGAGGGCCGCGCGGCTCTCTCGGGTCGGCGACGGACCCCCCCTCTCCCTGGCGGCGCGCGGCGGGCCAGGGGCGGCGCAGCAGGGGACGTCGGGGGGGGGTCACGGCGCAGACCCAGGAACTCCGCGCGGAACTCCGAGAGTTGTTCGTGCAGGCTCTTCGACCGAAACCAGTAGGGGGTGAGCAGCACCACCTTTGGCAGAGCGCCTCATCGTGAAAGCTGCCAGGGGCACCCCGCGTGCTCACGGCAACGCATTTCGAGTGCACCCCAGCGGAGCAGCTAGTCGACGTCTCATGAAACAGCCGAACGTATCTGGCGAGACGCAGGCCGATTAGCGAAACCAACCAGGGACTGCACCGGCACATTCGAGTGCCGATGCCAAGTGAACTGGAGCAGATTTCCTCAATGGCCTTGTCTGGGTGGGCGTTCTCTCCATGCCCGAGCAACATTCCCAGCACCTTCGGCAACGCTGAAATACGAGCTTAGAATTTATCCGCGTCCACCGCCCGTGGATCCGACATCCCTGAACCACTAAGGGGCCTCCCGAATGGTGATGGAGCAGGTGGGGTCGGAGGATCGCGCCGCATCGCAGATGCACCGCCAATGCATCGGCGATGCATCGGCAACATCGGCGATGGCTCGGCGATGTCAACTTGGAGAAGATCGGGCTCCGCATCGAGCCGCATCGACGATGTATCGTTTGCGGCGCAATCCTTTGACACAATATGCTCCGATGGCCCCTGATAGGGCATCACTGACGGGCCTCCCATCAGACCAGTGACTGGAAACCCTGTCCGTGCCCTCCGCACGGCGGAGGACACGGACATGCCCAGGCCCCACCTGGGGCCTTGACGGGCCCGTGGCCCCAAGCCCGCGGGGGCCCGGCAAGAGATCGGGTGCCAGCGGGCGGGGGACACGGCCCGCGGGGAGGGGGAGCCCACGCCGCCCCACGGCTCTGCACGCCCGGAGGCGGGGAAGGCCTGGGCATGATGCCCAGCAGCAGTGCCTGGTCTGGCGGCGCGCACAAGGGGGTTGGGGGGAGGGGGGAAGGCTTCTTGGTAGAAGGCTGTTTCTTAGAAGGCGCCGGCCTTACATCAGTGGAGAAGGCCCGCGCCTTCTAAGAAGCAGCCTCATTCTAAGAAGCCTTCCCCCCTCCCCATACCCTCCTCTGCGCGTGGCCGACTGGGCCTGTGCAGCAAGAACTGCTGTCCTGTGGAGCCCTTCTGACAACAAACCCTAGCATGTTGACCGCATTGCGTGCCCACCCGATCCACGCAAGTGCTGGCAGATGGAAAAGAAAAATGCTGCCGCAATGGTCTTGCTCCACGTTGGGCATCGTACCCGTCCTTTCGGTCCGCGTTCTGGGCGTCTCGACCCTTCGGGGCCTAGCATTGGGTCGGGCTTGTCCCCTACAGGGGGATTTTAAGCGAAAAGTAAAAGATAGACAAAAAATGCCCCAGAATGGTCAAACATAGTTTTTTAAAAATCGTCCCCTGCTTATTTTCGACTATCTTTGAATATTCCCCCTGTGGAGGGACAGGCCCGACCGAAGCCTAGCATCAAGAGGCCACCCCCGGCGAGAGACCGCCCCAGCGCACCGCCGGCGTCCTCGTCCTCCCTGCCGCCGGCCGGCGTGCGGGCGCTCTCGGAGTCGCTCTCCTCCGCGAAGGAGCTCAGGGAGCTGCAGGTCTTCGGGAGGGCCGTGCCCCGCTCGTCGTCGTCGGACGTCGTGCTGCAGCGGTCGCTGCCCTCGGCCGACGGCCTCTGCCTGCCAGGGTTCGACCTGCACGGTGCCATTCCTCCTCGTTTTGCCTTCGTGCTCCCTCGTCCTGTCTTCGTTCGGCCCTTGCTGCAGCACGAAATCAAAACGAGAAGGGTCCGCGAAGTCGCAGGAAAACACGGTGCAGCTCGCGCCCGGCTGCCTGCCGTGCGCCTCGTAGTCCTCAGGCTCGAAGCTCCACGCTGGCGCGAGCAGCGCGAGGCGCAGCAGCTTCTGCTGGGCGCGCTTCGGGCTCCTCGGGGAGGGAACGCAAAAACTCCGCGGACGACTTGTGTGCACCGTGCCGCGTTGGCGTCGCCCGAGACGTCGTCGAGCCTCGACTCGGGCATGGTGCGATGCATGATTGATCGCCCTCTGGGCCGAGAAACGCACCGTACCAAGTAGGGGCGGGGCCTGAGAGACGTCCAAACACGGCACGGTGCATGGGCGCCGTTCTTGTAAAGGAGCGGGGATCGTGACGAAGACGAAACGCGGAAACGTCGGAGCCGATCTTGTTCACCGTCCGCACTGGTCAGCATAACAACTCGGGGGCCATCCCCGCGAACTTGCGACAGCCAGCATGGACCATGACCCAGAACGGCGCCGACACAGCACCCCGCGACATCTTGGCCACGGTCACCACGTGCTGCTCCCCTCGACCTGTGGCCGTTCCTCAGGGACGAGGAGAGCTGTGCGACCCGGGAGCCCTTCGCGCCGCCCACCCGCCGGCTCGGGCTTGGCAGCGGGGCGACCGGGACGGACAGCGACATGCGGCCCCCGCACGCCTGACCTGCGGTCGAAAGCCCGTCGGGTGTCTCACGGACACGGGTGCCCAGGCAGGCGGCCCCGCGGCCGACACCCCGACGGGCAGCTTATATGGAAAATATGGATGCTCAGACCTCCGGCACCGTGCGGGAATCGCAGCGGGGGGCGTTTCCCCTTGAGCTTCGACGCCCCGAGGCAGTCTGTCGGCCCACGGCTTATCAAAAGAGCGGCCCGCGACTACAAAGGAGAAGGGAAACGTTGGGGGGGGACCGGCTCAGGGGGGGAACCATCGAGCTGGAATCGCCGATGCATCGCCGACAGATCGGCGATCAATGTGCAATTGGGGGTCGAAGCATGTTGCCCCGAGAAAGCGTCTGGGCCATTGGGTCGGAGATCTCCACGGCCTCTCGTCGCAGCGAGAATCCACGGAGCCGAAGGTCTGGATGGTTGTGAAGCGGGGCGGCGACGGAAAATACTCCGCTAGCACGCCCGCCTGATCGCCTGACAGGAATATATGTATATATGCGTTCTTGAGCCTTGACGGCTACGGGGGACGGCAGGGATGAGGAGGAGCAGCAGCATCAGCAGCAAGTGAACAGCAGGTGGATCAGCAACCAGCAGATGGTGGGGCAGAGGAAGGGACGGGCTGTGTGCATTAGTCCCGACACATTCGAGCTGCGTAGTTGTTTCTTGTCGGCCGTCGCATGGCATCCATTGCGCGCAAACACACACACACACACACTCCCTCCTCCCTCTCCTTCTCTTCTTCTGCCCTTCCGATGGCACTGGTTATACATCACCCCCCCCCCGCCCCCGTACGTCTGTCACGAAAGAGCTCTTACCAAAGGATGATACGCGCGACAGGATGGTAGACAAATGCATATGCGCCCGCGGTGATGCAGGGCTGACACGGCCGAAACCCAACACTGAAAACCCGCAAGCGCGAAATGATAGTAGATGGGAACCCAAGGCACCCTGAACGCAGCAGCTCCTTCAACGGCCGCGGAAGTCACTGCGCAGCGCTCGGAGCGAAAAAAACCTGGGTACCCTGACGAAACAGATTCGGTTTCTTGATGCGCGCCCCTACTGTAGATGCTCTACATCAGCATTGTTCTGGCTCCAAGAGGGCGCGCGCATTGCCACCCTTAACTGGGACGGCCCTCAAGGGCCCAGAGGCTCCTTACTGTGACTACACGGCGGCAAGACGCTCGAGCAACCGCCTGAGAGTCTACGCTGCCCGCGGCGCTGTCCGATGTAGGCCTGATCGGGACCGGACCTGCCATGATAAGGGGAAGCAGAAGGGGGAGGATGGAGGAGGAGAAGGAGGAGAATGAGGAGGAGGAGGAGGAGGAGGAGGAGGAGAAAGAAAAGGAGGAGGAGGAGGAGGAGGAGGAGGGTGGGAGGACCTGGACTGGAATTGGAACAAGGGAACCACGAGAAGAGCGAGGAGAAGGAGGAGGAGGAGCAGAACGGGCGAGGCGGAGCGGGAGGAAGGGCCAACGATGCGGCCCCAGACCTGGACAAAAAAGCTGACGCCACTGCCGCCGCCCCAGGCTCCCAGGAACGAGCATCGAAAAACCTCCTACTGTCGGGCTCCGCCCCGCGGGGCGGGAGGCTGGGAGAGGCTCGGGACAGTGCCGCGCGGGGGATAAAAGACGTCGACAGCGCATGTCGCTCCGAAGCATGGCGGGCCAGAACTGGCGGAGCGACGAGCTATAGGCCAAAAATTTTCCACCGCAAACTGGGTCCCGAGCAGCAGAAATCGGAGGATCGCCCCGCATCCCCAATACATGCTCCTCCTCCTCCTCCTCCTCCTCCTCCTCCTCCTCCTCCTCCTCCTCCTCCTCCTCCTCCCCCTCCTCCTCTCCTCCCCTCCTCCCCTCCTCCTCCTCCTCCTCCTCCTCCCTCCTCCTCCTCCTCCTCCTCCTCCTCCTCCTCCTCCTCTTCTCTTCCTCCTCCTCCTCCTCCTCCTCCTCCTCCTCCTCCTCCTCCTCCTCCTCCTCCACGATGCACCAGCACCGCCGAGGAAGCAGCCGCGGCTGGGCCCGCCCGCCGCGCGCGCGAGCGCCACGTCCACACACACGCGGCGGCCGAGAGAGTGGCCGCCGCCGGGGGGAGCGGCCGGCCACGCGAGCCTGGCGGACAGAGATGAGCAGCAGTGCGGCAGACGCGAGGGCGACGTGGCCCCCGCCGAGGCTGGCGGAGAGCAGGCCCCGGCACCCGGAATCAGTCGGGCCAGGCGAAAGGGGGGGATAGCAAAGCGGGGGTTTGAGAATCAGCTCACGTGGCTGATTTTCCAGGCGCCTCCTGGCGCCGGGAGGCGCCCACGTATCGAGGAATGGGCCCGGCGGCGGGGCCGAAACCAGCTGCATGCAGCAGCTTTCGTACCCCCCCCCCTTTCCCTATCCCCCCCTTTCGTTCGGCCCGGAGCAGGAGGGCAGGCGGAGCGGAGATGCAGAGGGGGAGCAGAAGGGCGGAAGAGGGGGGGGCCCTCTCGGGAGGCACAGGCCGTGCAGGCGCGACCACCCACACCACTGGGGCCACCTCCATCACTGGGGGGGGGGGGAACCAAGGGTGCCCCAGAAGGCTCACGGAAGGGTCCCCTGAGGGCCCAAAAAGGGCTCTGAGGGATCTCGTGGGAGGCTCCAGCAGGGCCCCCGCTGGCCGTAAGCAGTCCTTTCGGAGGCACGATAAGAGCTGCATCTACGCCAAGCGAAACAAAAAAAGGAGCTATGATGCAGCACGCTGGATTCATACAAATGAAACCAAGCCCAGGAGGGAAGATTCGACAAGCCAAACGAGGACTCTTACCCAGCTCAGATTTGCGTAGATACCTTGCCTCGACAATCGGCTTGGGCTGCTGTCAAATTTAGTTTAACTGGCGCCTTCCCCTCTGAAAACACTCTTTTGCGATCCTCCTCGCGACAACTCATCTAGAACTCATTTCAAGAAAAGGCTGGCAGGAGATACTCGATACATAAGGAATCAAACATGATGGGGGGATCTTACAAGCGAAAGTATATGTGGGTATCTGGCCAAGCTACTTTCACCCAGAAGAACCACTGGCATCGTTCCTTTTCGCCACCTCCTTCCCAGCCTCCTTCCCCAAATAACAGGCGCACTCGAGAAGCCCGTCCATCACCGAGGATGCAACGGCCACCGTGCCCAAGGCCGCGTGCTTGGTCACGGCCATCCCCACCTGGGTGGTGGTGCTGATCTCGACCTCCTTCTCCTTCGGTTTGACGTGCTTCTTGGCCTCGTCCCCTCCCTTTGCGAGGACCTTCTCGAGCAGGACTGCACCCGAGCCAATGGCACTGGCGAGAGTGACGGCGGCGCCACTGATATAATCATCCACGTCCTTCAGTGAGCAACAACCTACGCCAGCGCTTATTACTGTGTCCCCTTTCCCCTCTCAGGGACAGGAGGAGGCGAGATCAGTGGGAGGAGGACCAGAGAGGCGAGGGGCTCCGGATCCTTTTTCTTGGAGAGCTGGAAGGCGCAGTAGCCTGCCATGACCTCGGCGAGCTCCAGAACCTTATTGTCCGGTGTGCCCTTCGGTAACCTTAGGGCGACGAGATCTATACAGATCCACCGCCGCCGGCCAGGCTCACCCTGGGCCCAGAGCAGGTGCATATGCCTCCAAGGCTCATCCCTGGCCACTGGAGGCATATACACTCGCTCCTGGGCCCAGGATGAGCCTGGCCAGCGGCGGTGGGTTTGTTATGGATCTCGTCGCCCTGAACCTGATGGCAAAGCTGTCGCCATCTCCAGCGTCGAAAGTGATGATGCGGGTTTCAAACACCAACAGAACAGGCACCTCGAGGGTCATGGGGTAATACGCCGACCCCCGCTGGCCCAGGGTAAGGAGGCGTGTGAGACGCTTGGCTGTTCAAAAGCCTCAAGATGGCCCCAACACGGCCCAGGAGAGCCCTGGGAAAACCCAAAGGCAACGACAACTGGGCTCAATGAAACGCCTCTTCGGCCCGACACCGACGACAAGCTAAGCTCTTCAAAACACCCCTATGGTACTTAATGAGCTTCGCCCGGCGGGAACTCCTGGGGCCTTTTCTAGTAAATTGTCGGGCTCGCTGGTGGAAATTACAAATAAAAAAAAACGTTTTGAAAGCGCCATGGGACTAATGGCTCGAAGATTTTGGGTACACCTTGAGTCCCAAATCGAGGGCCCAACCAGCCCTGGTGCTGGCCCGGACCGAATGCAATTCGCACTGGGCTCGGGCCCAACACGGGGACACTCGCGATTGGGCCATCGAAACGCCCACGGGACCCCCTCAGGCCCTTCTGATGCCTCTTTGTTGGCCGACTTGGGGGGGGGCTCCTGGGACGTCTTTGGTTCAAGTTGGAAAGTTTGGGCGCCGTTGTGGGCTTCCTGCAGGGCCATCTTCGAGTTCGTTCGGCATATGTCCAGGCCGTCTTGGGGCCATGTTCGGTTCGTCTGGCGAGCACTTGCAAGGACGGGTGGCGAACGCGAAGCTTGCTGAATAGATGGGGCCATCTTGGGTCCCGCGTGTCCCGTCTTTGGCACATACTTGCCACCTTGGTGGCCGAAATGGGGGTACCTCGTGCCGTTTGGGGGGCGTCGGGATCACGCTTTGCCTCCTGCGGACTCGTCTCGGACCTCTTTATGTCGCCACCCCGTCTCAGAGCCACATCGTTCGGCCCTTCCGGCGAGCATCGAGGGGGCTGGCAGTGAGCGCAGGGCGTCTTGAATAGAAATCGCTGTTGTCTTCAGTGGCGCCGCAGGCGACGTGGAACACGGCCACCTCCATCTTTTTCGCCCAGCGCACCTTTGCCCCACGGTGGGGGGCTGGAGGCACGAAACCACAGAATTGAGCATGCCCTCCAGAGGCCAACGAAACATCCCCACAAAGCAGGCGCGCTCTTCTGGAGCCTTGGGCTGTCTGTCTGCCAGTGGAGGGCACCTTGGACCATCTTTTGGACTGCCCCCCGCCCCCGCCTTCAAAGGGCCAGGCAACCTCAGACATCCGACGCCATGATATTTGGGAGGACAGCTCCGAAAAACTGTGTTTGTGCCATTCGTTTTTCTCCGATTCCCAGGGATACGCTTCCCATCCCCGGAAGTTATCGCTGCTGGTCCCGGAAAGCCCGAGCCCGGCCCATGGAGACCCACAACACCGAGGAGAACAGCCACCAATCGCGATGTGTGTTTCGTTGCGCAGGAGGTCGGGGAAGCCGAGGCGCGGCCTTGGACTCGGTGTCCACCAGGGAGATCCATCCAGGGGGGTCCTGTAGGAAGGGGGACAGAAACGGGCAGCCACATGTCAACCCTGCCCCTGCAGAGGGCAGACTTCTGAAACGCCGGCCCGGGTGCAGAAAACCAGGATCTGTCCAGCGGGAATGCCAGATACTAGAGGCCTCCTAAGTGAGGTCCGAATAGACGGGGTCGAAGGATCGCGCCACATTCGCCGATGCATCGCCGACGCATCGGCAATGCACCAGCGACGTCGGTGATGCATCGGTGACGTCAGCGTGGAGAGACCCTGGCTCCTCCTCGAGCCGCATCGGCGATGCATCGTCGGCGCGGCGCGATCCTACGACCCCATTCCGCACGCTCCTGGGCGGGGTGGGCCATCGGGCCCCTGTCGGCGACGGGCGATTGGGGGTCGGTGCGTCCCCCCACTGGGCCTCATCCCTTCCCATCGTTGCCCCTGGCCCGCGGGGGGGCCCCACGCCCCAGCGCCGATCGGATCCGCAGGGGGGCAGGGTTCGCGACCCGTCGCAAAAGGGAACCGCACGAGCGTGCAAGTTCGGACGCCCGCGGGCGGTTCGCCCGCGGGCACCGGGGCCCCTCGCGCGCATCCCTCCATGGCGCGCGAGCCGCGGCGGGCGGCGCCGAGGGCGCAGCCCTAAGGGTGCGGGGAGGGGGCCTGGCGATGGCAGAAGAAGCTGCCTTACAACCCTCCTCGACATCAAGAGATCAAGAGCAAGATGTTTCCAATCCCCCTCGCCCCCCCCATGTCGATGTTCGGCGACGCGCGCAACGCGGCCCGCTGTCTGAAGAAAAATATAGGCTGTCAAAGTCGATGCGAACATTTACATTCGGGGGCCGGGGGCGTCGCCACGCAGCAGAACAAGCTTGCGTTTGATATTGAAGAGGGTGGGAGGAGGCAACGCCTGGGAGGTCCTCGTGGGAACGATTGTTGGGCCACCCCAGTGAAGCACACGGCTGAGCGGGACTGAGCGGGGCTGAGCAGCATGAAGCAAGAGTATATGCCGGATTGCTGGAACTCGACCGTGGATGAACCGGCGGCAATGCTGAACTCGACCTTCCAGGAGTTCCCGACCGAAGACGCCAGAGGGGTATACTTGTGCGGCCTTGGAACCTCCTGGGTTCCTCGATGCGCGCGCGTATTCGCTTGTGGGACGCCAGCTCCACCACCTCCAGAATGTTCACGGGGGTGCCCGCGGGGATGTCCTGTTAGCATGGTGCAAACGGTTCCTGAGGGAAACGGGTCCTGGACCCTGGGGCCTCCCTCAGGACGAGCTATTCCTCATGAGTCGGTTTCTGACAGTCCTGGGACCCGGGGAGGGCCCCCCAGGCCTGAAAACGACGAAACACCTCAGGACCCGCTTCGCTCAGGACCCGCTTCCCCCACGGCGATCCTGAGACCCAGGCACGGCACCGCCTGGGATCATCTCTGGGCCCACCTTCGCCGGCCTGGGACGAATGATAGACGACGACGACAGACGACGACGACGACGACGACGACGACGACGACGACGACGACGAGGGAGGAAGGCCCCAGATCTCCTGCGCCGGGAAGAAGCAAGGAGCGCCCGTGCGCTCGTCCGCATGGACGTCCGGAAGGCCCGCCGTGGTCCCCAGGGCAATCAAAACCGGCCGGGGGGGTCGAGAGGTCCGGGGAAACCGAAACCAGCACAACGTCGGAGGTCTGCGTAAGGAGGAAGGAAGAGGCCTGTTCATGACGTACTTGCCAGGGCCGTCCACGGAGTCCAGGGGTCGCAGTCGCAGTAGCCGGAAGGGGCCCCTGGCCACGATGGCACCCTCCCTGCCGCCACCGCTCATGACTGCCACCTCCGCGCCTGGTATCTCGACGAGCACCTCGGCGGCCCTTTCGTCCGAGCCAAGCAACACCTTGGTGTCGCCTCCCTTTGCCACGGTGCCGCCTCCCTTCGCCGTGACCACTTCGTGCCCCCCGCTCACTGTGGACTGCTCGCAACCCATGGCGACCGATGACGGGCTGTAGGCTGTTCACCAGATCAGAGAAAGATCTGCAGAACTAAATGCGCAGTCAAACTGCTCGAACCAGAATAGGCAACCCTTCATTTCGGAACAACTTATCAAGCTCGCCCCGATCAACCGTCTCCCCACGAACATCCCCCCTAAGAGAACCCCACGCGAAGACCGACTAATCTGAAACGAACCCAAGCGGCCCTTCATGCGACTGGCGAAGCCCGTGCGAATACTGACAGGCCCCTGACGGCGCGGGCCTGGATTTCTGACACCGCGTGAACCGCTCATTGGGGGGGACTCGCCCAAGGGGGGGGGACATCGACCTGGAATCTGCCAGCCGTGGCCGATGTAGACCGACCGGCCCTGGGCTCTGCAGCAAGTCCGAACGGCCCTGGGCCTGGCGGGCGATGAGGCCCTGACCATTCAAGAGAGACAAAAGTACTCCTACCACCAGCTGTGGGGAACGCCGCTCCCTCCCCTCGAGCTGGTGGCACCTCCTTCTGGGAACTCTCGGGAGGCATGCCCGGAACGAGGTGCCGAGTCTTGGCGCTGTTCGTGATGTAGACGAAATGGTATTTGTTTCCCTGATTGCAAGTCTGGGTCCGCAATGAAACTGCATTTGGCGACGTGAGGTCTCCTGCACCGGTCGAGTAGTGAGCAGGCACCGTGCTTCGCGAAAGAGGAACAGAAGTTGTTGGCGCCTCCACGCTTGGGTGGCCGAGATGGGCCACGCCCTGTCGAGGGCAATCTTTCGCGGGCATCTGTGCCGGCCTGCGACGCGCGCCCAGAAGGTCTCGGAGTAGAGCGGCTACCACATCCGGCATGCAATAACCGACAGCGTTCACCATTTTTGCACCGACCTTCCACGCATGCTGCACACGCGGCCAATTTCTGGCGCATCGACTCGTTTTTGCGGTTGCGTCAATTCCTTTCGACTCTGCGCATCTCGATGTTGGCCAGGGCACGATCGCGACGCCATCGGTAAGTGTTGAAAGGGTCGCCCTTGTTGATTTTGATGCAATCGCGCATGTATTGCTTCATCCATGGACGTCTACGAATTTGCGCCCCGAACAACGGCTCAAAGATAGTCGTGTCCTGTGGATCACGGCACTCCAAAAGTAAATTGTCCCGTTCCACAATATAGGGTTGAAGGTCTTCGTCTCGCACGCGCATATGTCGAGGACGTTCGAAGTCGCGCATGGCGTCATCGACATCGGTAACCTTGTAAGACAGGAAGATGGCCCAATAGGTTTGTTTTCCCTTCATCATGCGGCCGGCTTTATGTTCTTGAGCCTTCAGGTTCTTCATGCGATAACGAAATTCAATTGAAATAACTGCCGAAAGACCAGTGGTCAGCGCGCAGTCGGTGCTTTCAAAGTCCCCACTGTCTTGAAAATCCTCGAAGGTAGTGTCAGGCTGTTCACGAACGCAGAGAAAGGCGCAGGCCTTCGCAGGGCGCCCAGAAGCACTGCCGAAGTCCTCCATGGCCATGTGCTGGTCCTCCTGCAGCTGCCTAATCTTTAGCAGATGGGGAGTTCGAACAATATCGGGTGCCTTGGTCGAAGTTGTGCCACCGAGAGAATACTGCGAAAGATTATGAAATTGAACCAGTGGCGGTTGGGACGGGGCACGCACAGGGGACATGCAGCGTGTCTGGGCAGAAGATGCTGCCAGAGCTCGACGAGCGCGTTCCACTACTAGCAAAGTAACTACTCGCAATTGGCCGGGATCCGCCGCTGGGGATCTACGATAGTTTTCATCGAAGCAAGCGTATGTGTTTTTTCCTAGCGTTTGCGATTAGGTACTTTGCAAGTAGGGGAACGCGCTCGGTGAGAAGCGACCTGTGGCGACGTGCGTCTCGGCTGTCCAGTGCAGATGTTTCCATCGGTCTGCCTGAGGTTGCGGACGAATGTGGACCGTATGATTGCTGGCGTGAGCCGTCAGGGCGGCTTCCGCGGTGGTGGGTTCCTGCTGCAACTTCTCAACACTCTGTCGAAGACAACTGACCTCCTCTTTGGTGTCATCTTTCCGCTACGAGTACCGATCCAGCCGGTGCTCTAAGTCTTGGAAACGTCGGGCGTGCTGCGCGTTCTTGTTCCAAGCGGGCGAGGGGCGCCTCGGCCCGTGCCTTTTCAGCGTCTCTTTCCTGGGACGCCTGGGTGAGCTGTAACTCCGCGTGGCCCGCCGCCTTCCTTACCTCGGCCATCTCGACAATGAGGGGGGCGAAATCGTAAACCGAAGTCTGGGCGCTCAGCTGGCCAGTCTGAGTCCGCGCAGCACGCCACTCAGCCAGCGCAGCCTGAAGGTCAGGCAACTGCTGCTCGGCCGCGGACACTGGGTCTGCAAGCTCTGGCGCACGCCCCTTGGAACCATCAAAACGTTGAGCAATAACCAACTCAGCATTACACACCTTGCCGTGCAACTCGGACGTGGTAGTGGCATTCCCGGAGTGGAGGTTTGCAGTTGTCACATCAGCGTGATCACGAGGCGCAGTGAGGTCATCACGGGGACGTTGGTCTGTAATTCCTCGTATCTCTGTGGCAAGCGTCTGCCGCAAAGTGAGGATCTCGTCGTGCAAGGTCCTGAATGCGGCGGCGCCAGCGCCCCTAACGCTCACGAGCTGCGCCTCAATGGCGAGGAGGTAATCGCGAAGCGCCTGGATGGCAATGGAATCGGCACCTCGGTGTGCCTCCACACGGTCGGCTCGATATTGGACTTCGTTCAGGATCGATCGAACCTCGGCGATCCGAGCGTCGACCATGGCAGGAGCACGCTGAATCTCTTGACGCAAGGTTGCTGTCTGGGTCGCGGTGTTCGCGACCGTCGCAGAAAGACCGGACAACTGTTTGTTCGTGCATGTGTCAACCTGGTCTCTGAGAGCTGCCAACTCTTTGGCGAAGGGAAATGCGTGTGGCGCAGGATCGCGCCTCTGGGATATCGGCGTGGAGCGCCTCTGTGAGGGGCTGCGGATGGCGTCCCCGCGCTGAGGCTGGACAGGATACCAATCGGGGTTATTCTCTGAATTGTCGCTCCGTGACGACTTTCGATGGCACGAACGTGCCCAGGCACGGGGACAGAAGCGGGGATCTAGGGCACACGGTCGTCCTAACGGCGGCGGTGTGCGGAGGCGCTCGGTGGAAACGCATCATGCGCGCTGCCGCTGGTGTTTCCACCGGCACAAGAGCGCAGGAGGAAGCGGCTTGGTGTTTCCACCGACAGGAGGGTCGGGCTCGTAATAACACGATTTGTGTCTGGGGTTGCATGAGAACTCGGTCCGGAGCCTAAGGTGCACGAGTGCGCCTGTGTAGGGTCCGCACCCGACAGGAAAGATTGGGACGCATCCGCATCTGAGTGTCGAGAGCGCTCCTGTTGCGCACGCCGAAGCTCTGCTTCAAGGCGGGCGTCGGCGATGGCCTCTCCCGGCAGGGGGAATTGCGGTGCCATTCCTCGTCCCGCTGCCCTCTTCCTGTCGTCGCGGATCCCGCGCGCGGGTTCGGCGGCACGCACGGGGCTCGCCGTCGGCGCGAGGGGCCGTGACTGCGAGTAAAATAGAAAAGGTGGATGACTTGCGAACGGAGGTTACGAACCGAATGGTCGAACCTACCGTCGAATCCGGTGGAGGATACGATGAGAGAGTGAAAGCGTCCTTTTCCCTCTCACGGCCCGACAGTCATCGGGCTCGCTGTCCAATAGGACTGTCCAGTACCTGAGCCAAGAGGATTGCAGGATGGACGGGTAGAAGAGGGAGAGGAGCGGTCTTCACGCACGACCCGTCATCAATTGCACCGTCTGCGCGGCCCGCATCCGCGGCCGCCTGCGGCGGAGTGCGGTTCTTTCTCCCCCCCTCCTCCCCCTCCGCCTCCGCCTCCGCCTCTAGAGGCCTCCTGGATGGGGTCGGAGTAGATGGGGTCGGACGGTCGCGCCGCATCGCCCATACATCAGCGATGCATCGGCGATGCACCGGCGATGCATGGTCGACGTCGTCACTGCATCGGTGAAGTCGACGTGGAGCAAATCGGGCTGCACATCGAGCCGCATCGGCGATGCATCGGCGATGCGGTGCGATCCTCCGACCCCATCTGCTCCGACCCCATCGAGGAGGCCTAGAGCCTCCTCCTCCTCCTCCTCCTCCTCCTTCTCCTCCTCCTCCTCCTCCTCCTCCTCCTGCCACAACTTTCACCTAACCCGAGGTTGGCCACCATTGTTCCGACGAGATGCGCACTGCGACGAGCCCGAAATCGACTTCAGCTACGACTTGGTCACTCTGCAGATCCAACCGACCGAACTCCCCCTGACATCGGGGGCGCGCAAACATGGACTAGCTATCCATGGATTTGGCGCGCGGTCGCCAAATCCACGGATCGGGGGAGGTGCCCTCCCCAAAATGCGGCCGGCGCCGCCTCGTTCGGCGGCGGAGATCCGCGAGTCCCCATGGAAACGGGACCCGTCGCCAATCCACGCCCCCTTTAATCCATGTTTGCGATCGCCTGAACTCTACAGATCCGACTGGCCGAACTCCCCTCCCTCCTCCCTCCTCCCTCCTCCCTCCTTCCTCCTCTCTCCTCCCTCCCCCCTCCTCCCTCTTCCTTCCCCCCTCCTCCTTCCTGCCCTCCTCCCTCCCGCCTCCCTCCTCCCCCCCCTGCCCTGCGCAAGCCCCCGTGCGACCGCAAGGGGCACCGCAAGAGGGCCCGAGGGCCCAGGCCGCGGCTGGGCGGAGGGGGGGCGCCTCTCGCACAGGTCCTGCGCCGGGCGGCGGGCGGCGAGGCGGCCGAGAGGGGGGCGACAGGGGGCGAAGAACACGATGGGCCTATTTTCCACCACCACCACCACCACCATAAGTTGGAGGGGGGAGGAGGAGGAGGAGGAGGAGGAGGAGGAGGAGGAGGAGGAGGAGGAGGAGGAGGGAGGAGGAGAGGAGGAGGAGGAGGAGGAGGAGAGGAGGAGGAGGAGAGGAGGAGGAGGGAGGAGGAGGAGGAGGAGGAGTGGAGGAGGAGGATCCCTCCCCGTCCTACTTATGGTGGTGGCGGTGGACAACAAGCCCACCAGAGCAGGTATGGCAGATCTGTGCGTGCACGTCTGCGCGCTTGCTGCGGGCTTCGTTGCCGGCCAGCGAGCCACAGCGAGCGTTCCCGTGATCAGAGGCAGGTTCATTGAGCGCGCCACTGCCGCTTCATCATTCGCGCTTGCTCTGCGGCCCAAGCAGATCTCGCGGGCGACAACATGTCCGTGCCCGCGGCCTCACCAGGCCAAGCCCCTGGGCTGCGACACCGCGCCCGCGCAGAACGCATCCGTGCGTCCGCGTATCCAGCGGATCGCGCCCCAGAATCCAGACCGCGACGAATATAGTAGGAGCTCGACACTAAGAGACCTTCCACAAGAAACCTAACCTTGAAAACCTAGGATGTCGAGTGATGTTTGTATGGGAATGTCACGCTTTCCAGAGCAAAACCATCGACACACAAGAAACCCTGGGCACCCTGGAGGCAAGCAGGTTGTTTCTTGGCATGAGTTTCTACTGTGCGATTTCGCCGCTCGTGAAGAACGGAGGGGGCAATAAACGGTGAGCGAAGCAACGTGCGCTGCGCACCTTTCGCGCACCGTCCAGGCCTGCAGAGAAAGTTCAGGAGGCACTCGACCCTCGATCCCCCCCGCGTTTTTGGTGCTCCTCCGCGAACCCCCGTCCGTCCGAGAGACAGAGGGGACTCCAGCAGGTGATCAGGTGAAGGTGCGGCCCTCGGCCCCCCTCGGGTGAACAAGTCGGCTACACGTAACAATGTTCCTGGGTGCGCGACTGAGGGGGGCGCGGTGAAGGGGGAGGGGGGGGAGGGGGGGCGCGAAGTACCAGCTTGCACGCCACTGCTGACGCACCGCGCCCAGCGATCGGGGGACCCGAATGGGCCCGCACTAACAGGTCACTCCGGCGAAGGGTCACTCTTACATGCACTCAATGGTAGGACCGATGGTGGCACCTCTGCACGCGTGCTAGTACGGTGATTCCTTTACGAACGCCCCAATGCTTGCAGCATCACCGATGGCAGAGCAGGATCATCCCAGTTGCCCTAGCCCGAGGGGGGGGTAAGCTGGAGAAAGGCGGGGACGACAGAGAATCGAGGTTGTAGGATCCAGGGTATTGTACGTGTTTGCCCCTTGTGGGCCTCGTCGTGGCCACGGCCGGATTCCCCTGCAAGTTCTGGCCAGCGCGCACCGCAGGAGCTACATAGGAACCAATTTCGTTTGAGGCCCAGATCTCGCGTCATGAGAAAATCACGGCGGAAGTTTTTTGGGCTATCCCACAAGCCCTCTGGGCGTGGGTAAGTTAACGAGTTAGTTCGTCCAACCCCGTTCTTCCCCTACGGGGAGGGGTTCAACCCCTCCCCCACTGCCTCAGCTGGGTCTGGAAGAGACGGGTCGCCAGGGGAAGGGCGTGCAAGATGGCCCAAGATGGCTTCTCGATGAACGCATAGTGCCCAAGATGGCCCCCAAGATGCATGCCACAAGATAGCTCAAAGAACCCCGACAGCGCCTCGGGGGCTCCAAAAAGGGCCCAAGAGAGCTTGAAGGGGCCTCCCAAAGGCTTCCCGAGGTCTCCAAATTCAACGTCGTTACCCTCCTTGCTTCATTAGGTGCTCATCTACGCCCCTCCTCCAGACAACTCCCCAGGGCACAGTTTCGAGGCACGGGACGCGTCAAAAATGTGTGCCTCTGGGGGGCCCTAAAGGCGGGGCCAGGGGGCCGTCACAAGAAGACTCGGAGGGATACTCTGCCCCGGGGGAACTGTCGAGAAATCGGGGGCCCACTCCGGGAGCAAAATCAAAACGCCGGTGAGGAAGGGACTGAGGAAACTACTCCTGGGAGGTCTTGGTGGGTGCGACTACGCCTGATCACAACTGCTTCGATGCCACATCAAGCCGACTGCCATGACATATCAAACTAGATCAGGCCTGATAGATCTGGGTTGGGCACTACTCGGCAGGATTAGAGCTCGCAGGCCACAAAGTATCAGATCCGATGCTGCACTAAACCTCCCAAAGAAGTGAAAGTTCGGGGAGAGGGGAAGGGAGAGAAGAAGGAAGAGCAGAAGGAGGCGAAAGAGAAAGAGGAGGAGCATCAACAGGGAAAGGAGGAGGAGCAGCAGGAAGGACCGATAGAGTAAGCACCCATGGCGTACAACTGGTCAGTGCGAAACCACTACGGTGATGCCATGAGGGGAGGGACGAGGGATGGAGGGGCTCGAAGTAGACGCCAATTCGGCCAAGCTACTCGATTGGTCTGCCAAACGTATCGAAGTTTAGACGCCCAGGCCTCCCGAACTGTGAGGTACTGGACAGTCTAGACACCGAATTTTCCGTCACCGAGCTCCTTCGCTCCTTAGCCGACAAGAACGACGTGGTGTATGCGTCGGGCCCTTCCGAAGGGGTCAGGGGAGGAGTCGGGGACAGGGTAGAGGGGGAGGAGGCTCGCAGGGAAGAGGGGGCGGAGGAGCATCGAAGATCCGAGCGTTTCCACGTCCAGTCCCCTTCGGGCCTGGCTTGCGGAGGCCTTCCGGGGGGCTTTCGAGGACAGCTAGAGAGGCCTCCAGAGCCTTCCGCACGGGCCTGGCGACCTCCAGGAGCCTCCAGGGGGCAGCGGCAGGGGCGTTCCCTCAGGTCTGACATGGCAAAAAAACTTGCACCATCGCAGAAAATCACCACCGCCCTCCTCCCCTCTTCCTCCTTCTCGTCCTCCTCCTCCTCCTCCTCCTCCTCCTCCTCCTCCTCCTCCTCCTCCTCCTCCCCCTCCTCCTCGCCTCCTCCTCATCATCATCTTCCACGGCCTCCGTCTCCGCCCACTTCGTCGCCGACGTCGTGGTCCTCTGCAGGGTCGGCGGCACCGGCCGTCAGGCCTTCGCAAAAATCACCACCAGACCTGGACACCTTCTTTCTGCGTCATTTTTCGGGCCGGATCGATCTGTGATGGTCCTGGGGGCCGAAACTGGGGGAAAGGCCCGCTGCGAAGAAGTTACAGCGCCAGGATCTGAGCGCAGGGATGGCCTGGGCTGGGCCACGCCCCACTCACCCCGTTGCACGAAGCTGCCGCACGCCGCAAGACACCGCCGCCGCAGCCGCCGCTGACTCCAGCTCCGCGTTGCCATCTTGCCCGCGATGACTGCAGCGATGCGCCGCCCACCCCAGCTTGCGCATGGGCCGGCAAACGACACGGTACAGACTGTACGGTACATGCGCCCCGAATGCTGCCAGCTCTGGACAGGTTGCTGCAATTCTGATCCATCAGCGGGGCTGTCCATCGGCCCTCCGTCATCTCTCATCGAATAAAGGCTCGCACAATCCAAACAGCCGAGCCGGACCACGACCATTGGGAGAGGGGGAGGCCACATTCCTGTGTATCCAATCAGGTCGATGGATGCCCCGCACAGACGCTGGCTGCACTGTCGACTCTGACCGAATGCGGACAGCCCTGATCTGGAGGGGCCAAATGGTCCAGACCCCATCCTCGAGACCGGTGCTTCGTCGCGAATCGTCTTGCTGATGGTCTCAGGGCCGGATACCGACCACCAGAAGCCAGACTCGCGGTGAGGTCACCATGCTGCCATCACGAACACCGAGTCGGGAACGGAGGGGCGCTTCTGACCACGGCGAGCCTCGGCCACGAATCGGCTCCCCGACCCAGATCACAGCAGCGGCCCGAAGACCCGAGCCCCTCCCGAGCCCGGGGTTGCGGGTCGCTCCGCGTCTTGACCGCATGCGCGTAACCAGAGGCCGTGACTTCGAGGCGAGTCCAGCTGCAGCAGGGAGGGTCTCCTGGGAGGCGGAACGCATCAGAAACAGCAGCAACCCCCTTGGTGAGCAGGACAACCACCCCCATGATAAGCGCCCCGACGAGCGAAGCCGTTGAGTGGACGCACCCAAGGAAGGAATCGAACAGGGCAGGGCCCAGCGTCGTATAGCAAAAGCCTTTTCTGGAGGTCGATTTTGACCACCTGCCTTGAATCCCAATCATCGACAGCAAGAATCCACCATCATGCTGCGAGGCACTGAGCGCAATGTCGTCGAGTAAGAGTCCTTTCGAGTTCTCTGGGCCCAGGATTGCAAGCACTCCTTAAGCACTCAAGACCCCAGATTCCTGGAATCCCAGAATCCCACTAGGCCTTTGGGCGAAAGTGGTTTAGCAAAGATTGTGATTCCGACTTCAGCCTTCTCCTTCGGGGAGAGGTGTACCTCTCTCCCTGTCCGCCTCACCCTGGGTCGTGGGGGAAGCTCGCGAGGGGCGAGGTACTCCTGAAAGCGGCCAAGACCCTGGACACCTGGAATGTCTTAGTCGATCCGTGGCGCTCTCGGGGCCCCCGAAAGGGAGTTATCCGAGGGTCCTGGGCGCGTCGCCAGGAGCTTGCACTCCCAAAAACGCCTGCCAACTAGGTCAACTAACTATGCGCCTCGCGCCCCGCGATGCGCGATGCGCGGTTGTCTTCGCACCCTCGCGTCCTCAAGCCGCCCCCCCTTGGACGCGGCAGCTGCTCTGGCCCAGAACGCGACGAGAGAAGCGCGAACAAAAATGACCTCCGCGCCCCCGAACTCGAACTGACAGTCATAGCCAGTCTCCCCAATATCGACCCCGACGCCGCCATCAGGCTCCGCAGAAGCCCCCAAGAAGCCCCCAGAGGCTTTTAAGAGGGCGCAATAGATCTCAAGATGCCCCTACGAGGCCTCTGGTCCACGATGGAGGCACGGTGGCAGGATGAGCAGACACCTAGATACTCTGGAACCAGCCCTGCCGCGTCGGCACGGTTACTCAGTCTGCTGCATGGCCCCCAGCGGTGCGGGGGGGCGCGTCATCGTAGCACTCGGACCCCTCGGAGCCCCGCTTGCGGGTGTTCTCCTTGCGTCGCTTGGCCTTTGCGGGAAGGGTTGCCGAAGACAAGGGCATAGCCCCCCCGACGAGGCTGGAGGAGAAGGAGCAGCAGAAGGAGCAGGCCCAGGATCCCGAGTCAACTCTCCTTCTCCCTCTCCTCCTCCCCCCCCTTTGCCCCTCCGCCAACGTCCCGTCCACCGTCCTACTGTACCTGTATCCCCTCATCAGACTCCAACCCCTCCTCATCCTCCTTTCTCTTCCACGTCTTTCTCCTCAACTGTTGTTTTGACGTTCAGCGGACTTCAACCCTAAGATTGAAGCGTCTTACCTCCTCCACCTCATCCTCCTCCTCACCCTCCTCACCACCACCGACTGATGACACTCCTCCTCCTCCTACTACTCCTCCTCATCATCATCCTCATCTCATCCTCCGAATCACCGTCAACCGCAGCATCATAATCCGTATGCTCATCAGCAGCATCAACAACAACATCATCATCATGGCATCAGCGTCATCAGCATCATCAGCTTCAGCCGCATCATATTCGTTTTGCACATCATCATCACCACCAACCTCACTACCAGCACCACCACCAGTAGCAGCATCAACAACATCATCAGCAGCAAAATCAGCAGCAGTCTCGGCATCATCATCACCACCACCACCAACATCAGAATTAACATCATCAGCAGCAGCAGTGCAATGAGCATCACCGGCATCATAAGCATCAGCAACAGCATCATCATCATGATCATCATCATCATCATCAGCAGCAGCAGCAGCATCACCAGCAGCAGCAGTATCGACAGCATCATGATCAGCACACTCATCATCAGCAGCAACATCATCATCGTCATCAGCAACAGCATCATGAACAGCATCATCATCAGCAGCATCAGCATCACCACCATCATCATCATCATCAACATCATCATCAGCATAAGCAGCATCATCATCAACCTGATCATGATCATCAGCATTATCATTAGCAGCAGCAGCAACAGCAGCATCTGCATAATCGTCAGCATCAGCATCATCGTCAGCAGCAGCATCACCAGCATCAGCATCATCATCAGCAGCATAAGCATCATCAGCAGCATCATCATCCTCGTCTCTTCTCCTCCGTATACCACCTTATATCCCTCTTCCTGCGCCTCTCTCAACCTCATCCTCCTCCTCATCCACCTCATTGCCCTCCTCGTTCTACTCCTGCTATCAATTATGCGCTCCCTGTTGTTGCCCATCCTCGCCCTGCCCATGATCTTCTTCCGTTGCCTCCTCACTTCCTCCTCCCCTCTTCCACCTTCTCCTCCTCATCCTCCTCCTCCTCCTCCTCCTCCTCCTCCTCCTCCTCCTCCTCCTCCTCCTCCCCCCTCCCCCCCTCCCCCTCCCCTCCTCCTCCTCCCCCTCCTCCTCCTCCTCCTCCTCCTCCCCCACCTCCTCCCCCTCCTTCTCCTCCTCCTCCTGCTCCTCCTCCTCGAGGCCTCGAAGCTGCGGGCCACAGATACCGTCAGAGCGGCGCTGCTCCACTCTTCCTTCTCGCCCCCCTCCCTCCCTCCAATACCCCCCCCTTCCCCTCGATGGCCTGGGTCGATGCCGCCTCGCGGGCAGCGGCACGAATGCCGTCGAGTCGATCGGATCATGGGCAGATCCCCGCTCCGCTCATCGGCACCTCGCGCCCGACGTCGGCGCTGCGGCCCCCGCGTCGCCCGACACTGGGGGGCAGAGCCCCCCTGCAGCTCCGGAGGCGCAGGACACGGCACAAACACAGTTGGGCCAGCCTCCTCCCGAAGAGTAGCCGAGGTCTTGCCTCTGCTGGCGTCCGCTGGTCTTCCGCCGAGGAAGAGAAGGCCGACGACGGCAGGAAGGAGGCAGCATCGGGCGGAGACAATGCGGCACCCCTGAGAGTCGGGGAGGATGAGGAGGAGCCGAAGGAGGAGGAAGAGGAGGAGGAGGAGGAGGAGGAGTGGGTCTTGAACAGGTGTCGTCGCCGCGACCGTCCCAGGTCGCACCAGAACGCCCTGGGGGAGTGCCGCGGGGCGCTGGAGCGACTTGCCTTCCTGGGCCTGCCTGTAACTGCTGGCTCCCCCGACCCGGACACCCCCGACGTTGAGCGGGTTCACATGCAGCGCGGACCCCCAGGAGGTCTCGACCTCTTCCCCGCAGCTGGCTCTCCAGACGCTCACGCCGCGCCGTCTCCGAGGGAGGCCGAGCAAGAGCCAGAAACCAGCAGACAAACGCTTCAGAGCAAGCGAGGGGAGCAAAGAGGGCGTGACTGGAGCGTGTCGCTCACCCTCGGAGATGAAGGAACAGGCACCTGCAGAAACATAGTGTTTCGGAAGTCCGAGAGGATGTCTCGGATCGGCACTGAGCCCCCTCCATGGCTCGCGGAACGTGCCAGGGGCGGCGCCATAGGCGCCGCCAGGGAGGCTCAGAGCCGACGCATCCCCAGTTCCACGAGCAGCTCCACGCCCAACCAACGGGCCCACCTGCGCACAACTAACATGTGCACCGGCCAGGGTGTGCAGGCAGCGTCTCGGCCAAAATATCATGCTTATGCAGTTCGTTGCCTTTCGGAGGTCCGTGCTGCCGCGGGGGCTGACGCTGCGCGTGGGGTGCCACGCTTCTGGGGCCCGTGCGGCCCCGACGGTGCCACCTCCCCTCCGGGCCCGGCACCAGCACGGGCCCCATGGGGGCCGCGGGGGGCCCCGAGGGAACCTCTGCCCGAGGTGGCGCTGGAGCTGAGGCCGTGGGGGCCCGCCCCCCGGCGCGTCCGGGCGAGACGCAGGCAGCAGGGGGGCAGCGCCACGAAGGGGCGGCCTCCAGCTTCTCCCCGGGCGCTGGGCCGTCGTGCAGGGCCTCGTGGTGGGCGAGGACCTGCGGGGCGCGGGCGCGGGCGCGGAATCGCTGCGGCAGAGATGCCGCCAGGGCCGCGCGCGCGCGCGAAGGCGGAGCCCACGGCCCAGAAGTCTGCGTCGACCAAGGGGGGCTCCCGACCTTCCCCCATGTCCTCCCTCCTGGGCAAGGGGGGAGCGGGAGGGAAAGAAGGCGGGGGAGAGTCGTGGTCGCGTTCGGAACGGGTCTGGTCCGCTCGAAGGGGTCTAAAGCCCGAGGTTAAAAGACGAGGCACGACGCCGGCGAGCGACGACGCGACGGCGCGATCGGCACGGGGGACAGAAAGGGGAGCGGAGGGCGACGGGCGGGGAAGGCAGGGCGAGGACGTGGGAGAGAGGGGGAGAGAGAGCAGAGAGTGAGGGGGGAAGCCAGGTGCTCTCGCACCATATCTGACATCCTACCACTTCCGCCCGTCCCTTCCCATTGCGCCGACTTGTCTCTATCCTCCGACGGGTGCCGTGGCGGACCTGGAATCCCCAGATGATCCCTCTCATCTCGTGTTATCCGCAAGCATGAAGGGACGCGGTGCGTTGTGGAGGATGTGGAGTCGCAGTCACTGAGGGAGCGGGGGGAGATCCAACCACCACCAGCAGCAGAGAGCAAGGGAGGACGTCCAGAATCTGGACGTCCCGCGATCATCGCTCGTATCAGGCGCAGCTGCCTCGTTGGAGGAGGGGGGACGAGAAGGGGGGACAGAAGAAAGGCGGAAGGGAGGGCGGAGGGCGGCACAGGGGCCCAGGAGGAAAAGTCTCACCCCACCCGCGCGCAAGAGCTGGGTGACCCCGAGGCCTCAGACGCTCTGGTCATCTGTGCCTCAACTCTTCGGGCTCTGGGGCGCTCGCCTCCGGCATCCGTGCGGGCTTCGCGCTGCGTGGAGGCCCACAGAACGGGCCCCCAGAGACCAGACTGCCGAAAAGAGAACCAACAAAAAGGCATCACCATAAACTGGTGGAGGTCCGCGCGGATTGCGTGGATCGGCGGAGGGTCCCCCTGGCGGCGCATCTGGCGCCAACACTACTGCGCCCCGCGCGCCAGGGGAGGAGGGCCCATGGCGGATCCAAAAAATCCGCGCGGACCTCCGAAATGAAATGCCGTTCTTTCTCCGCCGGAAAATCGCAAGCTTGCCGCTATCTGTTAGGGCGGGCTGTGTGCAGCGGAGCACGTTGGGCAGCAGCCTCGTCGGGGGCCCCTTAGCCCTTGGCCCTGCCTGCATGCTTGCATGCCTGCGCGGGTTTCATTCGTGCCCTCCCCTTGCCTCACCCTGTTCCTCCCTCCCTGCCTGCCTGTTCCTCCTGCCTGTTCCTCCTGCCTGTTCCTCCTGCTCCTGCTCCTGCTCCTGCTCCTGCTCCTGCTCCTGCTCCTGCTCCTGCTCCTGCTCCTGCTCCTGCTCCTGCTCCTCCTCCTCCTCCTCCTCCTCCTCCTCCTCCTCCTCCTCCTCCTCCTCCTCCTCCTCCTCCTCCTCCTCCTCCTCCTCCTCCTCCTCCTCCTCCTCTCAATCTCCCCCATCCTCCCTCCCTCCCTGCCCCGTCAGCCTCCCGTGCCTAGCGCCCTCCCTCCCTCCCCATTCGCCCCTCCCCTGACCATCCCCACCCTCACTTCGCCCCTTCCCTCCATTGCCCCCTCCCCCGACACCCAGACACACGGTCACCTCAGCGCGCACACACGCGCACGCACACGCACAAGCACTCGCACCGATGTGCAGCAAGAGGCGGTATTGAACCCCACACAGGGCCTGCTGCCACTCAGGGGTTTGCGCACAGTCCAAGACGCCACAGACCACCCGACGATAGTGCCTCCGTTTGGTGGCGCGCAGAGGGAGGTAGGGGGAGTGAGGAAGGCTTCTTAGAAGGAGGAAGGTGTCGGCCCTACATCTACAGACAAGGCCCGCGCCTTCTAACAAGCAGGGGCGATTCTCAGAAGCCTTCCCCCCTCCCCGTACCCCCCTGTGCGTGGCCGAACCGCCACATCCGCCAGCACCTTGGGGCTGTCCTGGGCCCCCTCGGAGCCCACACTGGGCCCACCTCGGGGCCCGGGAGGCAGCCCACCGGAGCCCGCGGGATCGAGGATCCAGACGAGAATGTATGAGCCCACAGGCTGGAACACTCTGGTCGGGCACGCCAGTCCCGGACATCCACCCCCGCCCTCCACCGCCCCCCGCCCACACGGGAGGGGGCGAAAGGTGGGCCAGGTTGTGGGATGGAAGGGACCGATGGAGGAAAAAGAAGGGAGATGGGGTCCACCTCCTCCTAGCCCGTCGCTGCACTGGTCCAGTCTCGATGATCCGCAGAACGCGATGGCGCCAACGTGTGCTCGTCCGCAAGAGCCCTTCAAGACGACGCAGCCGATGCAACGAGGGCCGAAAAGGGTAAACGCGAACTTCGATGACACGTGTTCTGAGGATCATCGACGATCCTCATCCCCCCTATACCCCCTCTTCCACGGCCATCCCCCCGAGGTTCCTAGGATGTCGAGAGGTCTCTGGGGGTATCCCCAAGGCCCTCTGGTCCCCAGAGGTCTCCAGTCCTCCAGATTATCCCGACGACCGCTGGAGGCCCCCAGAATCCTCAAGATACACAGAACGTATGACGACACGAAAAACCTTCCTTTACCCTCGATCCACGAACCTCAAGGATCAAGGACGTCGGCAATCTTCCACCCCATTCCACCCTCATCCACAGAAGGGAGGGCGATAAGAGGGACGAGGAAGGACCAACCAGACTGTGCAGGCGGGCATGATGGCTACGTCAAGGTGCAATAGAGTCAGCAAACATCCGCGCAGAATGGCCGCCCAGCCCACCCTGCTTTCGATCACTGCAACATTACCACAGTCTGTCGGTCAGAGAAGCTAGAGCACGCTGACACGCCCTGCTGACACTCCTCCGACTCAGGGGCTCGACATACGCCTCCTGTGCATACAGGAATTCAGCAGAGACAAAAAAAAAACTGCGCACTGCACAGCGCTGAGGCCACAAACCGCCGAATCGAGCAGCCCGTAGACCGCCATTGAGGCAAGTGGAAAGAAAACACGGGGGAGCGACGTATCGCGAGCAGCCCCCCCCATTGGGGAGGCATTGAGGACCACCAGTGCCTCCCCAGGATCCACACAGTCCGCGGAAAAATGGCATGTAACGAGTCTCACGTCCAGCATCGAGGAGCACGACGAGCGCAAGTGGTGCTATTCCTGCGCAGTTGCCGCAGAGAACACTGAATCGCCAGTCCGTCAAGAGCACGTGCGGGCACCAAATGCCGATATTGCCTGATGGCTGGAACGATAGGGCACAAATGAAAAGATCGCCGAGACATGTACGGTAGGTTCGTGCGTCGGCACGCGCGAAGGTGTTTGACACCGCATCAACCTCCGAGCCCAAGGTGGCCCTTGCTTCAGCGTCCTGGCTGCAGTGATCTGCAGGGTGCAGGGCTCCAGAGGCGCTGGTCCACAGATGCCGAGACACCCACGAGAATCACGCGTCGACGTGGGCCCCCCGCTCCATACTCGTCATGCTTACGCATCGTTCGTGCGAATTGGACCGGCAGCCAACGGATGTGTGGACAAGTTGGTGCAGGTGCGCAGTCCCTACTGAGGGGGGGGCGCGGATGGCGGAGGCATGAGGGCACAAAGGCGGCGTGCAGAAGGTGATTCTAATCGGCGGTAGACAAACCTCCTTTTAGTAAACCACCCTTTATCGAAAACGGCGGCCTGGGACCGAAAGCGACGGTCATGGACCCGCAAAAATGACGGCCGCGACGCCCTCTCGCGAACCGAAAACGACCAATTCGCTTATCGACGTGTCAGCGTAGGAGGTCTATCAACCTCCGATCTAAGGAGGCAGGGGGTTTCTTCGAAGCCCTCCTGTTCTGCTGAGAGAGAGGCTTAGAATACACCACCACGTGTGCACCCGACCCCTGCAGGCCAGACTCCTGCAACGCCGGCTGGGGTGCAGAACCCGACGCAAATCTGCAGCTAGATGAGCTCCAGCGGGGGGTGACCGATCCCCCGGCCTCGGTCGAACCCGCGGGGCAGGGGTCGCAACTGGCTTGGTCGCCCAGGAGATAGAAGCATCCGACCCCCTCTCTGAGTATCGTTTCACCGATCCCCATCCCCAGCGGCGTGGCCTGGGCCCCACTGGCCGAGTTACCCCACTTAGATGGGGATATAGGCCGTACCCTTCGGGCTTCGATGCGTGTATCCCCAACTGGGGGGGTCCTTTGGTGGGGGTCTCGAAGAGGATGGGGATGGGGATGGGGGTCGGCAGCCCCCAGGCCGACTGGAAGGCGGCCCCCCCCCCCACCACCTCGTGCGCGCGGCCGAGCGGTGGAGGCCATGAGATCCAGACGTGCCGGGAGCAGGCGAGAAGCCAGCAACCACGGCCGCCCCGGGTCCTGCTGTGTGAGGGGCAACGATAGGGGGAAATAGGGATACGGGGGGGGAACATCGAACTGGAATCGGCGATACATCGCCGATAGATCGGCGATAGGGCCCCGATAGTGAGTCCGCACCGTCATCGTCATCATCATCATCATCATCATCATCATCATCATCATCATCATCATCATCATCATCATCATCATCATCATCAGCAGCAGCAGCAGCAGCATCAGCAGCAGCATCATCATTATCATCAATCAATCACTCACTCACTCACTCACTCACTCACTCACACACTCACTCACTCACTCAATCAATCACTCATTCGCCACCAAACCATGACCAACAGCATCGGCATCGTCATCGTCATCATCATCATCATCATCATCATCATCATCATCATCATCATCATCATCATCATCACCAACATCATCTCAGACGCATTGATGCTCTCACTCCCGCTTTCCACCCCTTTGCCTATCCCCCCCGATCGTTGCCCCTGAAGGCAAGAAGCAAGAAGCCACAGCCGCCCCGGTCCTGCTGTGGAACCCGCAGGGCGTCGGCTCCAGACATCGGCGCGCGGACAAACTCGGCGGTGGAGAAACCTCCCTTTAGTAAACCACCCTGTATTTTCTTGCACAGTGTGTCTAGAGCTCCGACCACTTTATTCCGCGTCGCACACACACACACACACACACACCGCGTCCCCAGCGCCAGAGTGGGACCCCCCGCGCCGTGGCTCTCTGCCCCGAGCCCCCCCGCATCCCCAGCGCCTCAGCGGGAGCCCCGTCCACTGCCCCCTCCGCCACGAACGCTTTATTCCGCGTCGCCCCCCACCCCACCCCCGCGTCCCCAGCGCCAGAGTGGGACCCCCGCGCCGTGGGTCCTGCCCCGAGCCCCCCCGCGTCCCCAGCGCCCTAGCAGGAGCCCCGCCCACTGCCCCCTCCGCCACTAACGCTTTATTCCGCGTCGCATCCCCCCCCCGTGTCCCCAGCGCCAGAGTGGGACCCCCGCGCCGTGGCTCTCTGCCCCGAGCCCCCCCGCGTCCCCAGCGCCCCAGCGGGAGCCCCGCCCACTGCCCACTCCGCCACCAACGCAGTATTCCGCGTCGCACACACACACACACACACACACACACACACACACACTCGCCTGCGTCCACAGCGCCAGAGTGGGACCCCCCGCGCCGTGGCTTTCTGCCCCGAGCCCCCCCGCGTCCCCAGGGAGCCCCGCCCACTGCCCACTCCGCCACGAACGCTTTATTCCGCGTCGCGACGCACACCACCTCCCCCACCTCCCTCCCCGCGTCCCCAGCGCCCCAGTGGGGGCACCGCCCCGTGTCCCCTCCGCCCCGACAATTTTCTTCCGCGTCGCGACGCACACCACCTCCCCCCCTCCCCCCTCCGTCCCCAGCGCCCCAAAGGAACCTCCGCCCCGTGCCCCCCCGCTCCGAGCACTTTATTCCGCGTCGCGACGCACGCCACCTCCCCCCCCTCCCCACCTGGGATTTGGGCCCCGTTGCTGGGCCCCGAGAAGCGATGGATTACCCCCTCTTCCCCGCTCCTCCTCCACCTCCTCCTCCTCCCCCTTCCTTTTGTGCAAGAACCATGACACACGTGCCACTTGTTGAAAACGGCCTGGGACCGAAACCGACGGACCTGGACCCGCAAAAATGACGGCCGCGACGCCCTCTCGCGAACTGAGAACGGCCAATTCGCTAACCAACATGTCAGGGTAGGAGGTCTATCAACCTCCGACAAACCGCGCCAGCGCAACAACAAAAAACACCTAGAAACTACTGTTCTACAAGCTGATGGGATGGGCTGCAGCAGCAGGGCGCTAGACTTAGGTCGGGTATGTCATCCTACAGGCGGAGTTGAAAGAAATATAAAAGTAGTCGAAACAAAAATCAAAGATGGTCCAAAGAGCAGGAACACCGTCATCCGACTAGTTTGCTACTAGTCTTGACTATTCCTCCTGTAGAGGGACGTGCCCGACTTAATGCTGAACGGCTTTGACGTTGACGGCGCCGCTGGCCCTCGGCGGTCACACCGCGGGTGGATCGTCCATGTCGAATATGAGGTCCTCTCTCCCTGTTCGCGGTTGTTTTCAATCGGAGTCCGCGCTGCGCGCTGGCAAGGAACAGGCTGGCAGGTTGGAGCCGAACTCTATACACCGACGCTTTTTCGGGCCCCGCACTGAAATTCGCACAGGAGAGCGGATCCTGGCGTATAAGGGATTATGGTGTATACATGTTTCGCTGCTTCTCCTCCGTAAGACGGGGAAACGAATATACACCACACCACCTCGACGTCGTCCCCGACCCTCAAGAAGTCCTCAGATTGAAAAACAGCCAGCCACTGGCAATTCGGGGATCTTCTGACCCGGGTCGATCCAGACCCAGGTCAGCGGGTCAGTCAGACCTTGCAGAATCCTGCAAAATCCTGCAAGATCCTGCACCCAAACCCGGGTCAATGCGAAGGATCCTGCAAGATCCTGCAACATCCTGCACCCAAACCCGGGTCAATGCGACCCTGGCCCTGCAGGAGCCTGCAAGAGCTGACCCCCGTTTGCATTGACCCCCGTCTCAAGGCTCCCGAATAATGCATCTGCTTCAGCTTCCGGCGACAGAGAACCGTGCGAGGCGCAGCGCTTGCCACTGCCACCGCGCGTATGGGCAGCAGGCGCACCGGCCCTTCGGACATGATCGAGGGCCTCGCAGCGCGCGCGCGCGCGCTGAGTGCAGCCTGCGGCTCGAGCGAGGGCCTTCGGCGTCCGAAAGCCATTGGGCCATCGGCACCCTGCCTGCACGTCGTTCATTTCTAGTCGCGCTCATCTCTAACTGTGCTCGTTTCTAATTGTTCCTGGCCCCCTGGTGGCCAGGAAGAGGCCCGGGATGGAACAACTAGAACGAAACGGATCTTGGCCCCCCCCTAAAATGCAAGGAACTTCCGAAGGATTATATAGAGATGAACCATGTGTGCAGCAGCGGTGGTGGCAAGTCGGGCCGCGGCGCGCGCGAGGAACCTCCCGAGGGCGGAGCGAAAGCGACAGGCAGCCCCCCAGGAGGAGAGCCAGGACAGCCAGAGACGACGGGGAGCGGAGATACGGCGTCGAGCTCTCCAGGGTCCCCCTCCCTGGAAAGGGGCCCTGGGACACACAAATGAATAGATACAGATAACAGGATTCCCCATATTTTCCCATAGGTTCTTGGTTTTTGTCTTCCCCCCCACCTCCCATGTTTTCCCATCTCTGTGTGTGTTGTTTGTTCCTCCTGATCCCTGCCTCCCCTGGAGGTGCCCAGAGAACTCCTCCAGAGGCCCCCGAGGCCCAATACGAGGCCCCAAGGCGCCCCAGAAAACAGAGATCCTCCATCCTCGACGCCCCCCGCCACCGTCGCTCCCTCTCCAGAGGCTCCCTCCCCCGAGGACACCCGAAACCCCGAGGGGGCTCAAAGCGAACAGAAGAGAAGATGATGCTCGATCCGGCCCACCCCACCCCTCTCCACCGACGGCGCATTCTGACTCGCGGGCTTCAGCCCCTTTCCCTGGAGCCAGCTTTGCATCCCAGGCCTTTTTCTGTTGACAGTCCTGACCCCAGGAGACAGCCTCCCGAGGTAGAAGCAATGGCCCCAGCAAGCACCCCGGTAGCAGCAAAGGTGAAGGGGCCGTGCGCCAAGGTGGGAGCACAGCCATGTGCACCCACAGTGCAGTTGTTTGCCAGGGATCGAGGGCGTCGGGAGCAAAAATGCGGCCAGAAGTGTGGCGAGAGCGCGATTCTTCCACGACTGGTGGGGGAGTCTCGGGCGAGACGGTGGCAGGACTGGGCGTCCTCAGGCTCCCTGTCCCCTCTGCGGGACTCTCCTGTGGTCCTTTCCCGGAACCATGAAAACTCCCTAGCGAAACGGGATTCGAGAACAATGCATCATCAACGCCAGCAACGTGAAATTGGGACTCCTCGCTCCAATGCCCCAGCGGAGAACCTCCGGCAACGCCGCGCGCACAACGGTGGCGAGGGGCAACACGAACAGTACGCACATGCCTCTACTGTAGCACCCCGCAGTGGAGGAAAAGAGTGAGGGGGCGGACGCGGGGTGGGTCGTGGGTGGGTCGCGGACGAGTCGCTGGTGGGTCGCGGGGTGGGTCGCGGGTGTGTTGTGGGTGGGTCGCGGGTGGATGGCGGGTGGGTTGCGGGTGGATCGCGCGTGGGTCGCGCGTGGGTCGCGGGTGGGTCGCGGGAAGGTCGCGGGCGGGTCTCGGGTGCGTCACGGGTGGGTCGCAGGTGGGTCGCGGGGTGGGTCGCGGGTGGGTCGCAGGGTGGGTCGTGGGTGGGTCGCGGGTGGGTCGTGGGCGGGTCGCGGGCAGGATCGCAGGCGGGACGACGGCAACAAACAACAACAACACCAACAATAGCAACAACAACAACAACAACAACAACAACAACAACAACAACAACAACAACAACAACAACAATTACTAGCACGTGGGGACACTCCGTTCTCACCAGTGCCAGGGTTTTCATAGGAGGCGGGCAATACCCCCACTTTGTGGGGGGGCCGGTTCAAGCTCTACCAAATTTCCAAACGACTCTTCGCCACCACCCACACCCAGCTTCCCGCCCTATGACGTTCGGACACCTCACTTCGTGGCCTGCGGACGACCTTGGCTACTACACTGGCGCATGGGTACAATGACTTGTTGTGGTAACATTTTCTGTAAGCTAGCTTAGTATACGACTTTTCCCCCTGCAATTGAAGATTTCGGCGTGCGCGCGCGAAGAAAAAACGAATGTGTCCCATATGGTATTATTTGACAGGGATGATGGCCCTGGCAGGCGCGCAACCGTTGTTGCAGAAGTTCGAAGCACGTGAAAAAGTTGCTCGCAAGAGCCCGTTTGACAGAAATGTTGAAAAAGTATTGGGTTTCCTAAGAAATCCGCAAGAGCGCGCGGGATGAATTTTGAAACTTTTTGTTTGAAAAACCATTGGGTTTTTCATGTTTTTATGTTAAAATCGCTACGAAAACTAAGGTTTTGGAAGGATTTCATCTTGCGCGCGCGAGTGTGCACTTCGTGCCATTTTTTGCAAAAGGATTCTTGAAGTTTGGTTATGTTAGAACAAGACATGTCATTTTATATTGTTTTTTGACAGGGAAAGCGGGCGTCAACAAAACAACCGGATCCGGACTCCCCCGTTTTGCCTGAGACTTCCTCACGAAAATGATGAAAATGTGGCTGCGGCCTAGGCGCGGCGAGGGGGGCGTGCACCAGGGGGCCCAACAATAATTATTCTTTAGAAGTAATAATATTCAACAACAACAACAACAACAGCAACAGCAACAGCAACAGCAACAACTACAATAACAACAACCACAGCGACAACACCAAGATCCATGTTAAGACGGTTCGCTCTTATCGGCTCGCGTGCCACTCAACACGTATATCCCAAACCCTTGGTTCCCGCCCTCTTCGTCATCGGTCGTACCCCCTTGGGGTTATATCATCCTTGCCTGCCACGTGCAATGGCGCAGCCTCTGAAACAGGGGAAAAGAGGACGGATGGAAGGGGGAGGGAGCAGGATGGAGCACAGGATTAGCAGGAGATGGGGCTAGGAACAGAAAATGCGTGGCAGAACCAGATGGGCCCATCGGGAGGAAAGACCCTAACGGGCGGTTTGGGAAGGCGACGCAAGGGGCCAGGTCGACAAGGAGTGTTGCTGAAGCGTGAGTACAACAACAGCAACAACAATAGCAGCAGCAATCATCATCATCATCATCAACAACAACAGCAACAACAACAACAGCAACAGTAGCAGCAGCAGCAGCAGCAACAACAACACCAACACCATCAACAACAACAACAACAACAGCAACAACAACAACCATTACAACAGCAACAACAACAATAACACCAACAATCATAACAACAACAACCATAACAACACCAACACCAACAACAACAACAACAACAGCAGCAACAACAACGACGACGACACCAACAATAACAGCAGCAACAGCAACAGCAACAACAACAACAGCGAGGACGACAACAAACACAGCAACAGCCACAAGACTGTTTAAGAATGTTCGCCCTTATCTACTCGCGTGCCATTCAACACGTATATCCCAAACCCTCGATACCCGCCCTCTTCCTCTTCGATCTGACCCCACTTGGGGGAACATAATTCTTATCTGCAACGTGTATTGCGTACAGCCCCCCAGGACAGACGAAGAGAGGACAGATGGAAGGAAGAGACACGGGGGAGGGAGGAGGATGGAGCACGGGAGAGAACAGCAGGACGGGGGCTAGGAGCAGAAAACAGGTGGCAGAACCAGACGGGCAGATCGGACGGATAGGCCCGAACGGGCGGGTCGGGAAGGCGGGCCCAGGCGACCAGGTCGAACAGGCGAGTTGCTGAAGCGTGCGTCCTGCATGAATCGCTGGGACGTCTCCAGCGATAGCGCGATTCCCAAACAAATCGCGAGGAAATCCACAGCGAGAGCGTGATTGCCGATTGTCGACGGTGCGGCGTCTGAACAAATTGTGAGGAAGTCCCACGCGTGAGCGCGATTCCAGTATGAGCTGCGAGGGAGTTCCCCGCGAGAGCGCGATTTCAAAAACATGGGGACAGGATGCCAGGCGGGAGCGGATGTTGTTGTAAACCAGAGGCCAGGGGCCAATTTTGGTGACACCTCACTTTCCAATTGAAAAAGAAGGGTGCGAGCCCCGGGAGACGCCCATTGGTTGAAAAGTACAACGGTTGTCGCGACGGGGAGATTAACAACACTTACTCGTTATGAAAACCCAACCGCAAGAGCAACAGCAGCAACAACAACAACATACATCGTGTTAAGACTGTTCGCTTGCATCTGCTCGCGTGCCAGTCAAAACGTACATCCCAAACCCTCGGTAACCCGCCCTCTTCGTCTTCGGTCCTACCCTCTTAGGGGTATAATTCCCTTACCTACGATATGTATTTCGTGCAGCCCCTAGTAAGGCGGGCCACGGGCACAATTTGGTGACCCCTCGATCTCCCTTGTATAAAAAAGGATGCGAGCCCCGGAAAAGTACTTTAATAAAATGCCATGGTTACCTCAGGGTTACCTCAGGGGTGATCATGGTTACCTCAGGGGTGATCATCAAGAACAACAACAATAACAACAACCGCAACAACAACACCAGCAACAATCATTTCAAGACTGTTCGCTCCTATCTGCTCGCGTGCCAAACAATACGTATATCCCAAACCCTCGGTACCCGCCCTCGTCGTCTTCGATCGTACCCCCTTGGGGGCATATATTCCTTGCCTGCCACGTGTAGTTGGTGCAGCCCCTTCAACAAGCGAAGAGAGGACGACTGGAAGGGGGAGTGAGAAGAATGGAGCACGAGAGAACTTAGCAGGGAGGGGGGCAAGGAGCAGAAAACAAGTGGTAGAACCAGACGTGCAGATCGGGTGGGCAGACCCATAGCGGGCAGGTCGGGAAGGCGGGCCCAAGCGACGGGGTTGAGCAGGCGGGTTGCTGAAGCGTGGGTTCTGAACGAATCGCGAGGAAGTCTCGAGCGATAAAGCGATTCCCAAGAAAATCGTAAGAAAAGCCAGCGTGGGCCACGAAGGGCATAAAATCCGAGGCCACAGAGGGCAGCGACGGGGCCGCTGAAGGTAGCACCAGGGCCACGAAGGGCAGCGAGGGGGCCACAAAAGGCGACAGCGGGGCCACGAAGGGCATGCATATGGGGCCACGACGGGCGCGAGCGGGGGCCGCGAAGAGCACTCGTATACGGGGCCACAAGGGCGACAGTGGGGCCACTGAGGGCAGCAAAGGGGCCACGAAGGGCAGCGAGGGGGCCACGAAGGGCGACAGCGGGGCTACGAAGGGCATGCGTATGGAGCCACGACGGGCGCGTGCGAGCGGGGGCCACGAAGGGCATATAATGCGGGGCCACAAAGAGCAGCGACGGGGCCACTGAGAGCAGCAACGGGGCCACGAAGGGCAGCGAGCGAAGGCGACCGCGGAACCAGTACGGGCAGCGAGGGGCATCGAAGGCGGGCGAAGGGCAACGAGCGGCGACTGCAGTCATTAACGGGCTGGTCGGGCGGGCAGGCCCCGACGGGCGGGTCGAGCGAGCGGGTCGTTGAAGCGTGACTCCTGCTTGAACCACGAGGCAACATGTAGCGGAGGCGCCATTCCAGAGTGTCGAGGGCCGGCATCTGGATAAATTGTGAGGGCGAATCAAGCGAAGCGCTTCGGTGGTAAGTGGCGAGGAAGTCCCAAGCGAGAACGCGATTCTATAATACATTGTCAGGTCAGGAAGTATCAGGCGGGAGCCGCGGTTCGGTGGTAAATTGCCAGGAAGTCCAAAGCGAGAACGCGATTCTTTAATACATTGTGAAGAAGTCTCAGGCGGGAGCCGTTGTTGTTGTAGTCTGGGGGAGCAACACCGCAGTTTGACCCGGACTAAATAGCGAAGAAGTCTCAAGCAGGAGCGCCGTTCCTGAGTAAATTGGGAGGAAGTCTCAGACAGAAGGGGGGGGTCCTGAGTAAATTTGGAGGAAGTCTCAGGTGGGAGCCGTTGTTGTTGTAGTCCGGGAGGCCAGGGGCACAGTTTGACCAGGACGACTCCCCCTGTCAAAAAACAAGGTGCGAGCGTCGAGGGGCACGCTTTAACTGAGAAAAACAATACGCACCAGTAAGGGTGGATCAACTATAATTATCATTCACAAATGAGAAGTCAACAACAACAACAACAACAACAACAACAACCACAACCACAACCACAACCACAACCACAACCACAACCACAACAACAACAACAACAACAACAACAACAACAACAACAACAACATCAACATCAACAACAACATCAACAACAACAACAACAACAACACCAACAACAACGACAACGACAACGACAACGATAACGACAACGACAACGGCAACGATAACGACAACGACAACGACAACGACAACAACACCAACAACATCAACATCAACAACAACAACAATCATTTTAAGACTGCTTGTTCTCATTCGATCGCGTGCCACGCAACGCGTATATCCCAAACGCTCGATACCCGCCCTCTTTGTCTTCGACCGTACCCCCTCGGGGGTACATCTTCCTTACCTGCCATGCACATTTAACGCAGCCCCCAAAACATGGGAAGGGGGACG
Organism: Prorocentrum cordatum; assembly: GCA_963575745.1. Lineage (NCBI taxonomy): Eukaryota > Dinophyceae > Prorocentrales > Prorocentraceae > Prorocentrum > Prorocentrum cordatum. The sequence continues at coordinate 677,500 of CAUYUJ010020849.1, forward strand.
GATGGGGGAAGAGAAGGATGAACCACGAGAAAAGGCCTCTCGGAGCAAATCGCGAGGAAGCATCGAGCGGGAGCCCTTGTCATCGCGGCTGCGCCCCCACTAATTTGACTGAGTTGCCAGGAAGTCTCCAGCGAGAGCGCTGTTCCTAAGTTCGGAAACCTCTCTGGCCAGGGCCTCCCGAAGAACCGCGAGGAACTATCGAGCTGGAGCCTTGTCGTCGCGGCTGGGCATCTGCTAACTTGATTGACTTGCGAAGAAGTCTCATGCGAGAGCGCCGTTCCGGCCTCTGCGGGCTGGGGCCTATGTGGGCGCCCTTGGGGCCTCTGTGGGCTGCGTTGGAGACCCTCAGTGGGCAGCGCACTGGGGCCTCTGCGGGCGCGCTTGGGGCCTCTGTGGGCTGGGGCCTCTGTGGGCTGTGTCATGGACGTCAGTGGGCAGCGCGCTGGGGCCTCTGTGGGCGCGCTTGGGCCTCTGCGAGCTGGGGCCTCTGTGGGCGCGCTTGGGGCCTCTGTGGGCTGTGCCGGAGGGCCTCAGTGGGCAGCGCTTGGGGCCTCTGTGGGGCCTATGTGGGCGCGTTTGGGGCCTCTGTGGGCTGTGTCGGGGGGCCTCAGTGGGCAGCGCACTGGGGCCTCTGCGGGCGTGCTTGGGGCCTCTGTGGGCTGGGGCCTCTGTGGGCTGTGTCGGGGGCGTCAGTGGGCAGCGCGTCGGGGCCTCTGTGGGCGCGCTTGAGGCTTCTGCGAGCTGGGGCCTCTGTGGGCGCGCTTGGAGCCTCTGTGGGCTGTGCCGGAGGGCCTCGGTGGGCAGCGCTTGGGCCTCTGTGGGGCCTATGTGAGCGCCCTTGGGGCCTTTGTGGGCTGTATCGGGGGGACTCAGTGGGCAGCGAACTGGGACCTCTGCGGGCGCGCTTGGGGCCTTTGTGGGCCGGGGCCTCTGTGGGCTGCGTCGGGGGCCTCAGTGGGCAGCGCTTGGGGCCTCTTTGGCCGCGCTTGGGGCCTCTGCTGGCGAAGGCCTCTGGGCGCGTTTAGAGCCTCTGTGGGCTGCGTCGGAAGCCTCAGTGGGCAGCGCGCGGGGGTGGGGCCTCTGTGGGCTGTGTCATGGGGCATCAGTGGGCGGCGCGCAGGGGCCTCTGTGGGCGCGCTTGGGGCCTCTGCGGGCTGGGGCCTCTGGGGGCTGCGTTGGGGGGCCTCAATTGGCAGCGCGCTAGGGCCTCTGTGGGCAGCGCTTGGGGCCTCTGCGGGCGAAGGCCTCTGTGGGCGCGTTTGGGGCCTCTCAGAGCTGCGTCGGGAGCCTCTGTGGGCAGCGCGCTGGGGCCTCTGTGGGCGCGCTCGGGGCCTCTGCGGGCTGGGGCCTCTGTAGGCGCCCTTGGGGCCTCTGGGGGCTGCGTTGGGGGGCCTCAATGGGCAGCGCGCTGGGACATCTGTGGGCGCGCTTGGGGCCTCTGTGGGCTGGGGCCTCTGTGGGCTGCGTCGGGAGGCTCAGTGGGCAGCGCGCAGGGGCCTCTGTGGGCAGCGCTTGGGGCCTCTGCGGCTAAGGCCCCTGTGGGCGCGCTTTGGGCCTCTGAGATCTGTGTCGGAGGCCTCTGTGGGCAACGCTTGGGGCCTCCGTGGGCTCGCTTGACGACTCTGTAGGCTGGGGCCTCGGCGGGCGCGCGTGGGGCCTCCTCAGAAGGGCGGAGAGCTTCTGAGAAGTCCCGCCGCCTTCTGCGAGGGCCTTCTCCCTCCCACTCCCCCCCCCCTCGCTCGCCGCCGAAGTATGGGGTGGCGATGATCCGTTGTTGGGGTGCATACTGGCGGCCCCCGAGACTGGCCCCGAAGGTCCACACGAGGGCCCTCGAACTCGTGGAGGGGCCTCGGCGCCGCACCCTCCCCTCGGGCGCCAGGAGACTGGAGGAGGAGGAGGCGGAGGAGGAGGACGAGCACGCATTCGCCGCCGAACAATGTGCTGTGCTGCATTCGCGGCTGCGGCCGCGGTGGTGGGCGCCCGCGGCCCAAACTGTGCTGCCCAGCTGCGGCTGCGGCGGCGCTGCTGCGGGCGGCCGCGGCCGCGGCCGCGGCCCAAGATATGCGCTCCAAGATTGGGGCAAAATCAGACCAGGACAAATCGGGGATCTCTGAGATCTGGCGGTTCTGGAGGAGCGCCCTGTGACGCTCTAGGCGTCATGGGGGGGAGGGGGGGCGGGAGGGGGCACAACGTAGCGCTCCCGCCCCTCCCAGACTGTGATGCCAGAAGCACTGCGGCAGTGCCGGGGACGCAATGATGGGGGGGGCGTTACGTTATAGAGGGGAGAGGGGGCGAGGGAAGGGTTAGGTCGGGCATGTCCCCCTACAGGCGGATGCTGCACGAAAACAAAAAGATATCCCTAAAGACACCCAAAATTGTCAAAATGGTGTTTTAATTATCCCAGTGCGACCCTACCTAGGAGTTGGAGGATCTAGGAAAGCAACATCTATATGAAGCTAAGATAAGCTAAGATAAAGCTAAGCTAAGATGAAGTAAGCTAAGCTAAGATGAGATAAGCAACGCTAAGCTAAGGGAACGTCACTGGGGGGACCGCGGAGCGGATGCCGGGGGAACCGCCCAGGGCGCTTTCCACTGCCGGCCCTTTAAGCATACCGAGTAAGAACCCTTGCGGGGGCTCCGGTCAGGCCATCGAGGCCAGCTCGGCATCTGTCGCACATTGCTTTTGCGTTTGATTTGCCTTTGCTTTGCTTTTGTGTTTGTATTGCTTTGCTTTGCGCTGCTTGTGCTTTGCTTTGCTGTCGCTGCTGTTTCTTTGCCTTTGCTTTGCTGCTGTGCTATGCTATGCTCTGCTGTGCTGCGCGGTGCTATGCTGTGCTGTGATGTGTTGCGCTATGCTATGCTATGCTATGCTATGCTATGCTGCGCTATGCTGCGCTATGCTTTGCTATGATATGCTGTGCTGCGCTGTGCTGTGTTACGCTCTGCTATGCTATGCTGTGCTCTGCCATGCTAAAGCTCAGCGAAACTAAGATGAAGGTAAGCTAAGCTAAGATAAAACTGAGGTAAGATGAAGCTAAGCTAAGGTAAGATGTAATAAGCTAAGCTAAGATGAGATAAGCAACGCGAAGCTAAGGGAACGTCACTGGGGGAACCGCGGGGCGGATGCCGGGGGAACCGCCCGGGGCGTTTTCCACTGCCCGGCCCTTTAAGCTTAGCTATGCTATGCTAAGCTGCGCTATGCGATGGCATGCTATGCTATGCTATGCTATACTGCGCTATGCTATGCTATGCTTGGCCATGCTATGCTATGCTATGATATGTCATGTTAATGCAGCGCTTCGCTATGCTAAGCTAAGCTAAGCTAAGCTAAGCTAAGCTAACCCTCTAAGCAGAGCCTAGGTAGGGATTTACACCCGTGCTATGACATGCGATGCTGCGCTATGCTATGCTACGCTATGATATGCTATGGTGTGCTCTGCTATGCTAAAGCTCAGCGAAGCTAAGATGATGGTAAGCTAAGCTAAGATAAACCTGAGCTAAGATGAAGCGACGCTAAGCTAAGATGAAATAAGCTAAGCTAAGATGAGATAAGCAACGCTAAGCTAAGGGGACGTAACTGGGGGAACCGCGGGGCGGATACTGGGGGAACCGCCCGCGGCGAGTTGCACTGCCTGGCCCATTAAGTTTACCGAGTAAGAACCCTTCTAGGCAGAGCCTAGGTAGGGAAAAAAACAATCATCCCCAGAGTATTATTTTACTGTTTTCGAAGATCCCTCTTGTAGATAGACGTGCCCGACTTACGGGTAGGGGGGCATACCGCGCGTCACGGCCCAGAGGTTTAAAACAGCAGCACTCGCGTCCTGGCCCTGGGCCCGCCCGACCCCTGCCGAGCTGCCCGTCGACGTCGGCCGCCCTGCCAGTGGTCGGCCCCCGCAGACCTGACCTTGCGAGCAAAAACATGCTGCAGCGCCGCTGGAGATCACCACTGGAGACCTGGACGTCATCGTCATCGTCGTCGTCGTCGGCGAGGACCTGGGCGTCATCTTTCTGTGTCATCTTTGGAGCCCGATCGATCTCTGTGAGGGTTCTGGGGGCCCGCAGCTGGGCGAGAAGGCCCGTTGCGAAAGAGTTGCAGCGCCAGAATCTCAGTGCATGGGTGGCCTGGGCTGCGCCACGCCCCACCCACCTCTTTGTACGAAGCTGCCACACGCCGCAAAACAAAGCCATGGCCGCCGCTGACGCCTGCTCAGTGTCTCCATCTTGCCCGCGATGCCTGCAGCGATGCGCCGCCCACTCCCCCCTGCGCACAGACCCGCACACGACACGGTACAGACTGAGCGACACCTTCGCCCCGAATGCCGCCAGCTCTGGACAGGTTGCTGCAGTGCTAAGCGGGGCTGTCCATCTGCCCTCCGTCATCTGTCATCGAATCAACGCTCGCACAATCCAAACAGTCCACTCAGACCATGATCATGCGAAGCGGGGCACGGAGCTTCCGGGCATCGACTGACCCGGGTCGACCCAGACCCGGGCCCGTCAGGCCCTGCAGAATCCTGCAGGCTCCTGCAGGATCCTGCACCCCAGCCTGGGTGAAGGCGACCCTGGCCCTGCAAGATCCTGCAAGATCTGGCGCTCTGGCGGACCCCCGTCTTCATCGACCCCCGCATTGTCGGGAGCGGCCAGAGCTTCCAGCCCCGCTCCGCCGGGAGACGCCGGCCGAGCCGCGCACGTACCCTGCGCGGCGCCCCGAGCTCCCCTCGGCCCTCCGGCGCTGGCGCGCGCCTGCACGGCCTCGAGGCGCCCGCGGTGGATCGTGGCCTCCTGTGCGCGCGCGCGGGGGAGTCGTGTGGCGGGAGGGAGGGGGTCCCCGTTCCCCCCCTACTCTCTCTCACCCCCTCCCTCCCCCCCCCCACCCCTTCGCTGAGTTCCCCCACCCTCCCTCCTTTCCTCGCGGATCCTCTTCCAAGGCCCTCGTCGGTTTGCGAGCATCGCCTGACGGCGTTGGGGAGTCTTCGGCTGTCTTCGGCGAAATCCGCAGAGGAAGGGGGAATGGGGAGGGAGGAGGGAGGGTTCGAGGGAGTTGTATAGGGGGGTCTTGCGCGGCCAAAAGAGGCTCCAGCTTCTGGCGTGGGAGTAGTGCTGGCAAAGGGAGCGAGGGGAGAATCGGAGGATGAGGGAGAAGCGGAGGATGCCCCCACGATTTCTGAGGGGGAGGGTGGGGCTCACTTCGCTCGGGAGCTCCTGGACAGAGTGAACCCCACCCCCCCTCAGAAATCGTGGGGGGTAGGGGTATGGTTCGCATGTGGCCCCCCAGGAGGGAGAATCGGAGGGAAGGAGGATCGGAGGATCCGCGGGCGGAGGAAGGAGGGAGGGTGGGAAGGAGGGAGGGAGGGAGAGAGGGAGGGAGGACCGGCGGGCGGAGGGAGGGAAGATCGGACGAAGAGGGAGGGAAGGGGAAGCTTTAACTGTGGGGAGAAGGAGCAAATAAGGATGAGGACACGGAGCGGTGACGAAGGGAGGTGGAGGAGGGACGACGTGGAGGAGAGCGGCGTGGAGGGCTGGGAAAGAGAGGAGGCGGACGACAACTACGACGGCAAGAGAAAGAGGACGACCGCGGGGAGAGGGGCGGCGCGGAAGACTCTTTCGTAGAACGACCTGTATGCTGGCCGCTCTGGTAAAGACTGGTAGAGATAGTACGAACATGTGGCCGGTGTGCTGGACCAAACCGCACGATCAGTGGAAGCGGAATCGAACATGTCTGCCGTCGTGCACATCGAACTTATCCGCCGCAAGACACCCAATGGAAGACTGAGTGGGGGGCGGCCCCAAAAAAGGTTGTCCTGTGAACTGGGGGAGCGGCTTAAGGTAAGTCGAAGACCCGCTACATGTAACATGGTGGCAAGCTGAAGCTCAGAACGAGCTCAGTCCAAACCAACGAACGGAACACGCAAGCACGGGTTAAGCCGTTACGCTGCTTTGATACGCATGTGTTGTGCTGGCTTGCACTGATTAGCAATGCAGCGCAACGCATTGGACATGCAGTGCGTTGAATGGCTTCGCTTTAATTTCCGTGGTATGATCTGCGTTGCTGCATCTTGTTGCTTTGCGTTGTTCTGCTTAGCTTTGCTTGTGGGGCAAGAACAAGACGGCACCACCACTACAATCACGGGCAAGAGCAAGAGTGTGGTCCCTCCTGTTTAGCATAGTCGCGCCCAAGACATCGCCAATCTCCAGTTCGGGAGTGCATCGTGGGTCTGCTCATGGTAGTTTGGTGGTGGTGCCGTTTGAGATACACAGCGAATACAAGATTATGCGCAATGCAACGCAATCCTACAGCAACCGATTGCAATGCAACACAAGGGAACATAAAGAAACGCATAACTTCGCAATTCAAAGACTCGCTACCATGGTAATGAAAAGACGGCGCGATGCAATGCAATGAAGCGGGATAACGCGCAAAGCAATACAATACCAACAATGCACGGCAGAGCAATAGGATGCGACGCAGCACGATACAAAGCAACGCAAACAGCAATCAAAGTATGGGCAACGCAGCGTAGCGCGAGATACGCAGCATACAATGTTACGCGTTAAACGCACGTCATGCAATGGAAAATTATTACAAGTCAAGGCGCTGCAACGCAACGCAGTGGGATGTAAAGCAAAGTGGGTGCAAAACATTGCAACGAGATGTGACGAAATACGCACGACTACAACATCAACACAATGCAAACCACATCAACATCAACCACCACTGTGCCTTGAGCACGTAGTGAAGTGACTAACGGCTCGTACACTTTTGGGACGAAAAGAGGCTATCCGGTGAAGTGCACAGAAATGATATAAGACCGGTTCCGCCGAAGACCTGCTCCGCCGAGGGCCGGTTCCGCCGAGAACCAGTTCCACCGGGACAGGTTCCGCCGAGGGCCGGTTCCGCCGAAGCCCAGTTCCGCCGCGCAAGGTGCGCCGCGGCCACGACCTGAGCGTTGGCCGCGGCGGACGCGGACCCGGCGGAGGACCGTGCGGAACAGGACAGGGTGGAACAGGACCGCGGCGGAAGCGGACCAAGATATGCGCTCCAAGATTGGGGCAAAATCAGACCAGGACAAATCGGGGATCTCTGAGATCTGGCGGTTCTGGAGGAGCGCCCTGTGACGCTCTAGGCGTCATGGGGGGGAGGGGGGGCGGGAGGGGGCACAACGTAGCGCTCCCCCCCCTCCCAGACTGTGATGCCAGAAGCACTGCGGCAGTGCCGGGAACGCAATGATGGGGGGGGCGTTACGTTATAGAGGGGAGAGGGGGCGAGGGAAGGGTTAGGTCGGGCATGTCCCCCTACAGGCGGATGCTGCACGAAAACAAATAGATATCCCTAAAGACACCCAAAATGGTCAAAATGGTTTTTTAATCATCCCAGTGCGACCCTACCTAGGAGTTGGAGGATCTAGGAAAGCAACATCTATATGAAGCTAAGATAAGCTAAGATAAAGTTAAGCTAAGATGAAGTAAGCTAAGCTAAGATGAGATAAGCAACGCTAAGCTAAGGGAACGTCACTGGGGGGACCGCGGAGCGGATGCCGGGGGAACCGCCCAGGGCGCTTTCCACTGCCCGGCCCTTTAAGCATACCGAGTAAGAACCCTTGCGGGGGCTCCGGTCAGGCCATCGAGGCCAGCTCGGCATCTGTCGCACATTGCTTTTGCGTTTGATTTGCCTTTGCTTTGCTTTTGTGTTTGTATTGCTTTGCTTTGCGTTGCTTGTGCTTTGCTTTGCTGTCGCTGCTGTTTCTTTGCCTTTGCTTTGCTGCTGTGCTATGCTATGCTCTGCTGTGCTGCGCGGTGCTATGCTGTGCTGTGATGTGCTGCGCTATGCTATGCTATGCTATGCTATGCTGCGCTATGCTTTGCTATGCTGGGCTTTGCTATGATATGCTGTGCTGCGCTGTGCTGTGCTACGCTCTGCTATGCTATGCTGTGCTCTGCCATGCTAAAGCTCAGCGAAGCTAAGATGAAGGTAAGCTAAGCTAAGATAAAACTGAGGTAAGATGAAGCTAAGCTAAGGTAAGATGAAATAAGCTAAGCTAAGATGAGATAAGCAACGCGAAGCTAAGGGAACGTCACTGAGGGAACCGCGGGGCGGATGCCGGGGGAACCGCCCGGGGCGTTTTCCACTGCCCGGCCCTTTAAGCTTAGCTATGCTATGCTAAGCTGCGCTATGCGATGCCATGCTATGCTATGCTATGCTATGCTGCGCTATGCTATGCTATGTTTGGCCATGCTATGCTATGCTATGTCATGTTAATGCAGCGCTTCGCTATGCTAAGTTAAGCTAAGCTAAGCTAAGCTAAGCTAACCCTCTAAGCAGAGCCTAGGTAGGGATTTACACCCGTGCTATGATATGCGATGCTGCGCTATGCTATGCTACGCTATGCTATGCTATGATGTGCTCTGCTATGCTAAAGCTCAGCGAAGCTAAGATGATGGTAAGCTAAGCTAAGATAAACCTGAGCTAAGATGAAGCGACGCTAAGCTAAGATGAAATAAGCTAAGCTAAGATGAGATAAGCAACGCTAAGCTAAGGGGACGTAACTGGGGGAACCGCGGGGCGGATACTGGGGGAACCGCCCGCGGCGAGTTGCACTGCCTGGCCCATTAAGTTTACCGAGTAAGAACCCTTCTAGGCAGAGCCTAGGTAGGGAAAAAAACAATCATCCCCAGAGTATTATTTTACTGTTTTCGAAGATCCCTCTTGTAGATAGACGTGCCCGACTTACGGGTAGGGGGGCATACCGCGCGTCACGGCCCAGAGGTTTAAAACAGCAGCACTCGCGTCCTGGCCCTGGGCCCGCCCGACCCCTGCCGAGCTGCCCGTCGACGTCGGCCGCCCTGCCAGTGGTCGGCCCCCGCAGACCTGACCTTGCGAGCAAAAACATGCTGCAGCGCCGCTGGAGATCACCACCGGAGACCTGGACGTCATCGTCATCGTCGTCGTCGTCGTCGGCGAGGACCTGGGCGTCATCTTTCTGTGTCATCTTTGGAGCCCGATCGATCTCTGTGAGGGTTCTGGGGGCCCGCAGCTGGGCGAGAAGGCCCGTTGCGAAAGAGTTGCAGCGCCAGAATCTCAGTGCATGGGTGGCCTGGGCTGCGCCACGCCCCACCCACCTCTTTGTACGAAGCTGCCACACGCCGCAAAACAAAGCCATGGCCGCCGCTGACGCCTGCTCAGTGTCTCCATCTTGCCCGCGATGCCTGCAGCGATGCGCCGCCCACTCCCCCCTGCGCACAGACCCGCACACGGCACGGTACAGACTGAGCGACACCTTCGCCCCGAATGCCGCCAGCTCTGGACAGGTTGCTGCAGTGCTAAGCGGGGCTGTCCATCTGCCCTCCGTCATCTGTCATCGAATCAACGCTCGCACAATCCAAACAGTCCACTCAGACCATGATCATGCGAAGCGGGGCACGGAGCTTCTGGGCATCGACTGACCCGGGTCGACCCAGACCCGGGCCCGTCAGGCCCTGCAGAATCCTGCAGGCTCCTGCAGGATCCTGCACCCCAGCCTGGGTGAAGGCGACCCTGGCCCTGCAAGATCCTGCAAGATCTGGCGCTCTGGCGGACCCCCGTCTTCATCGACCCCCGCATTGTCGGGAGCGGCCAGAGCTTCCAGCCCCGCTCCGCCGGGAGACGCCGGCCGAGCCGCGCACGTACCCTGTGCGGCGCCCCGAGCTCCCCTCGGCCCTCCGGCGCTGGCGCGCGCCTGCACGGCCTCGAGGCGCCCGCGGTGGATCGTGGCCTCCCGTGCGCGCGCGCGGGGGAGTCGTGTGGCGGGAGGGAGGGGGTCCCCGTTCCCCCCCTACTCTCTCTCACCCCCTCCCTCCCCCCCCCACCCCTTCGCTGAGTTCCCCCACCCTCCCTCCTCTCCTCGCGGATCCTCTTCCAAAGCCCTCGTCGGTTTGCGAGCATCGCCTGACGGCGTTGGGGAGACTTCGGCTGTCTTCGGCGAAATCCGCAGAGGAAGGGGGAATGGGGAGGGAGGAGGGAGGGTTCGAGGGAGTTGTATAGGGGGGTCTTGCGCGGCCAAAAGAGGCTCCAGCTTCTGGCGTGGGAGAAGTGCTGGCAAAGGGAGCGAGGGGAGAATCGGAGGATGAGGGAGAAGCGGAGGATGCCCCCACGATTTCTGAGGGGGAGGGTGGGGCTCACTTCGCTCGGGAGCTCCTGGACAGAGTGAACCCCACCCCCCCTCAGAAATCGTGGGGGGTAGGGGTATGGTTCGCATGTGGCCCCCCAGGAGGGAGAATCGGAAGGAAGGAGGATCGGAGGATCCGCGGGCGGAGGAAGGAGGGAGGGTGGGAGGGAGGGAGGGAGGGAGAGAGGGAGGGAGGACCGGCGGGCGGAGGGAGGGAAGATCGGACGAAGAGGGAGGGAAGGGGAGGCTTTAACTGTGGGGAGAAGGAGCAAATAGGGATGAGGACACGGAGCGGTGACGAAGGGAGGTGGAGGAGGGACGACGTGGAGGAGAGCGGCGTGGAGGGCTGGGAAAGAGAGGAGGCGGACGACAACTACGACGGCAAGAGAAAGAGGACGACCGCGGGGAGAGGGGCGGCGCGGAAGACTCTTTCGTAGAACGACCTGTATGCTGGCCGCTCTGGTAAAGACTGGTAGAGATAGTACGAACATGTGGCCTGTGTGCTGGACCAAACCGCACGATCAGTGGAAGCGGAATCGAACATGTCTGCCGTCGTGCACATCGAACTTATCCGCCGCAAGACACCCAATGGAAGACTGAGTGGGGGGCGGCCCCAAAAAAGGTTGTCCTGTGAACTGGGGGAGCGGCTTAAGGTAAGTCGAAGACCCGCTACATGTAACATGGTGGCAAGCTGAAGCTCAGAACGAGCTCAATCCAAACCAACGAACGGAACACGCAAGCACAGGTTAAGCCGTTACGCTGCTTTGATACGCATGTGTTGTGCTGGCTTGCACTGATTAGCAATGCAGCGCAACGCATTGGACATGCAGTGCGTTGAATGGCTTCGCTTTAATTTCCGTGGTATGATCTGCGTTGCTGTATCTTGCGTTGCTTTGCGTTGTTCTGCTTAGCTTTGCTTGTGGGGCAAGAACAAGACGGCACCACCACTACAATCACGGGCAAGAGCAAGAGTGTGGTCCCTCCTGTTTTGCATAGTCGCGTCCAAGACATCGCCAATCTCCAGCTCGGCATCGTGGGTCTGCTCATGGTAGTTTGGTGGTGGTGCCGTTTGAGATACACAGCGAATACAAGATTATGCGCAATGCAACGCAATCCTACAGCAACCGATTGCAATGCAACACAAGGGAACATAAAGAAACGCATAACTTCGCAATTCAAAGACTCGCTACCATGGTAATGAAAAAACGGCGCGATGCAATGCAATGAAGCGGGATAACGCGCAAAGCAATACAATACCAACAATGCACGGCAGAGCAATAGGATGCGACGCAGCACGATACAAAGCAACGCAAACAGCAATCAAAGTATGGGCAACGCAGCGTAGCGCGAGATACGCAGCATACAATGTTACGCGTTAAACGCACGTCATGCAATGGAAAATTATTACAAGTCAAGGCGCTGCAACGCAACGCAGTGGGATGTAAAGCAAAGTGGGTGCAAAGCATTGCAACGAGATGTGACGAAATACGCACGACTACAACATCAACACAATGCAAACCACATCAACATCAACCACCACTGTGCCTTGAGCACGTAGTGAAGTGACTAACGGCTCGTACACTTTTGGGACGAAAAGAGGCTATCAGGTGAAGTGCACAGAAATGATATAAGACCGGTTCCGCCGAAGACCTGCTCCGCCGAGGGCCGGTTCCGCCGAGAACCAGTTCCACCGGGACAGGTTCCGCCGAGGGCCGGTTCCGCCGAAGCCCAGTTCCGCCGCGCAAGGTGCACCGCGGCCACGACCTGAGCGTTGGCCGCGGCGGACGCGGACCCGGCGGAGGACCGTGCGGAACAGGACAGGGTGGAACAGGACCGCGGCGGAAGCGGACCAGGCGGAAGAAGACCAGGCGGAAGCGGACGCGGCGGAAGAGGACCCGGCGGAACAGGCATTCGGCGGAACACGCCCTCGGCGGAAAAGGCCCTTGGACGAACAGGGCCTCGGCGGAACATGCCTCGGCGAAATAGGTGACAGTGCAAGAAGTAGCAGTTGTAAAAGTAGGACAAGCACTAGTAGGAGTGATAGTAGTAGTAGTAGTAGTAGTAGTAGTAGTAGTAGTAGTAGTAGTAGTAGTAGTAGTAGTAGTAGGAGTAGTAGTAGTAGTAGTAGTAGTAGTAGTAGTACGTACTAGTAGTAGCGTACTAGTAGTAGTAGTAGTAGTAGTAGTAGTAGTAGTAGTAGTAGTAGTAGTAGTAGTAGTAGTAGTAGTAGTACGTA
>CAUYUJ010020849.1:694877-699877 GCA_963575745.1 Prorocentrum cordatum
GTCGCGGCTGGGGAAGGGGAAAGAGGGAGAGAAGAAGAGGGGATGGAGGGAGGCAGGTAGGGAAGAACGGATGCAGAAAAGCGGAAGCGGCAAAAAGGGAGAGGACGGGAAATGAAGAGAGGGATGGATCAACGGATGGATGAGGGCTCCTCCTCCTCCTCCTCCTCCTCCTCCTCCTTGTGTTCCGATGTTTAATGTTTGTTTCTCCTTCTCCTCATCATCATCCTCTTCCTCCTCCTCCGCCTCCTCCTCCTCATCCTCCCTTTCCTCATCATCCTTCTCCTCACCCTCGTTATCCTCACCTGCGTGTTCTGCCTCCGCGCCCCTCCTCCCCTCTTCGCCCTCCTCTTCCTCTTTCTACTGGCGGCGACAATCATGTTCCCAGCAGGCTTTCGGGGAACATGGTTGTCGCCGCCAATCGCCCCAAGCAAGGCTGCAAAACCTGTAGGACGGCCCAATGAAATCATTCGAAAAACCTTGGCCAGGGGGAGTGAGGGAGTGGAGCTTGGACATGAAAAGGAAGAGGTATGGGGTAACAAAGCAAAAAAGGTTGGAGCTGGCAAGTCCAAGTGGAGGCAGGGCTGACGCCACAACCGGCATTGGTTTCGGCCCATCCCGCCGGCCCTGGACCGTGGGTCGAAAGCCTGTCGGATGTTCGGCGGGTTGCTGACGCAAGCCGCACGGGGGCCTCTTGGGGGCCGTTTCTTGGCCTCTGTCTGACCATTCCGTAGCCATTTTGGCTCAAGGTGTGCCGTCCCGCGGGGAGCGGGTCGGCCCTTGGCGGGCAGCGCGCGGCCCTCGGGTTCGCATCCGAGGCGGCGCATGGTGCGCATCGGCGGCGGGCGCGGTAGCGGCGGGCGGGGCTACTCTGTCCGCCACGGCATGTCCCTGACGACCGTCGGGACGCTGCAGGAGGCCGCGGAGCTCATGCGGCTCCTCCAGGGGGGGGAAGGCTCCTCGGCCGAGCGCGCGAAGGAGGGGAGCACCGAGCATGTGGCGCAGGCAGAGCGGGTGCCCGCCGCGGCGCGCCCAGCCCTGGGCGTGCGGGCGCAGCAGCTGCTCGGCGCTGCGGCAGACATGGTGGCCCTGGTGGGAGGACGTACGCTGGCGGCGGGCCTCCAGGAGATGCGCAAGGGCAAGGTATGTATCCCGACGCCGCTGGTGAAGCGTTGCCGCGAGCTGGACGCGGCTAGCGCACTGCTCCGGCACCCGGGCGCCGGCGAAGAGGACCAGCCAGAGGCTCTGCTGCGCAGCCTGAGGGCGTGGCGGGCGGAGCAGATCGAGAAGGTGGTGGTCAAGCAGAGCTCTGAGACGGGGTGCGACACGCTGGGCGACGATTCCGAGGAGCTGCAGGACTACCAGTACAGCCAGGAGGACGAGACCGAGCACGAGGGCCACGGGTCGGACTCCTCCGTGGAGAAGGGCATGGAGCAGGTGGGCCAGGTGGAGAAGGTGACCGAGGGCTACGGCGGCGCGGGGCAGCCTCCACCTCCAGGACCTGCTCAAGGGGATGGGCCCGTCACAGCCCGATCGGCGGATTGCGCCGACGAGGGCGAAAGGGCGGGGCCCACGGTCTTCGAGGCGATCGTCGAGGCGGAGCCGCAGACCGAGTTCCTTGACCACACGTCGCCGCACGTGATGGGCGAGGACAACGAGCACTACCAGGTGGTGACGACCAAGAGCGCGGCGAAGCGCCGCCGACGGGCGGAGCGACGCAGGGCAGCGCAGGAGGACGAGGACGAGACCGAGTCCGAGGTCAAGCAGGGCCCCGAGACGGTGTGCGACGGCGTCGAGGAGGGGCTCGAGGAGGTCGCGGAGACCGCGGGGGCCCAGACGGCAGAGCATGCGGAGGAGAGGAACCTGTGGAGGCCAGGTTGGCAGCAAGATGAGGACGAGCCTCCTCCAGCACCTCCCACGGCACTAGAGCTGCGAGCGGGGCGCCAATGGCTCACGCGGATCGCGGTGGACCGCAAGCCGAGGCGAGGGGAGCGTGCGTGCTGGCAGCCAGTGCAGATCGCAACCGAGGTGGCCTTCGAGAAGGCCTGAGGGGCAGCGGTCGGCGGCTACAGGGTGCAGGGCAACGGCTTCTGCGCCCAGCTGCGGGGACCAGTACGGCGACAAGCTGAACTGGGAGAGCAGCGTCTTCGAGGCGCTGCAGTGGGCCTTCGAGGAGGCCTGCGAGGGGCTTGTGGAGCTGCTCCAGAAGCTGCCGATGCCACTATGTGAGCATGGTGAACGTGATGCTGGTTTAGGCCCGAGCCAGGTCTTTCGGGCCATTCAGGCCATTCAGGCTAGCTGTGCCAGGCCATACAGGGCATGGCGTGCCGCCGTCTGCGGCGAACGGGCCTCGTGGCGGGATCCGCTGGAGGCTTGGGGGAGCAAAAAAAAAAGGCCTCTGTCTGACCATTCTGGGCCGTCTGGAGCGCCCCTGGGGCCGCTTTGGGGCCCGCGTGGGCCGGCATCCTCATTGTTGTCGAACTGGCTCATCTTCGTTGTTTGCCTCATGATTTGCCTCTGTTTGCCGCTGTCCTGTCCTCATCCTTCTCTTTTTCCTCCTCCTCATCCTCCTCCTCCTCCTCGTCGGTCTCCTCGTCGGGCTGGTGGCGACAATCGTGTTCCCCGAAGGCCCTCCAAGAACATGATGGTGTAGGTGGTGTTGAGGGCCTCGATTCCAGCGTTGCCCAAATGGGGCTGCACAGCCCGAAGGACTGCCCGGTGGGAACATTTGCAAATGTTGGCATGGGGATTAAGCTTGGCAGGGAAATGGGGGAGACGCTTGTTAACGGTAGGAACTCGAAAGCCACGGCAAATGATGTGAGACGTAGCAAAAAAAAGGTGTACCGTCTACGGCGGGTTTCAACCTCGGTTCCGCTGTGAGCGGGTCCCTGGGCAACGATACTCGTTGTCTTCGTCGTCGTCGTCGTCGTCGCGGTCGTGGTCGTGGTCGTGGTCGTGGCCGTCTTCGAAGTCGACGTCGCTGGCGTCGTCGGCATAGTCGGCGTGGCCCCCCCTCCTCTTTTTGGGTCTCCTCTTCGAACTGGCGGCGAGCATCATGTTCCCGGAAGGCTCTCCGGGAACATGATTGTGTACGCCGTGTCGGGGCTGGCGTGAAGGTGGAAAGCTGGAAGGACGGCCAACGGAATCATTTTAGAAAACCACGAGATAAGGTGGTGGGGAGTGGAGCTTAGAACTGATATATAGGTGGTTCGGAATGACAGAGGAAGCATGGCTGCAGCTGGGAAGGCCACGAGGAGGAGGGGCTTACGACAACGACCGAGGGCACGAAAAGTCTGGTCGGATCCCCCGTCTGGTCCCCCTCCTTAGAGCCGTCTTGGGGCCCTCTTAGGCCATCTTGGGGCCGTATCGGGGGCCTCTTCGGCCGTCTTGGGGCGACCTTGGGGGCCTCTTGGGCCGTCTTGCAGCGTCGTGAAGCCGAAACGGCAAGAACCCAAAAAACCTTCAAACCCATCGAACAACCAACAATGTGTGTGTGTCTGTTTCTGCCCTCGTGAGAAGCCTCTTAGAGGCCTCTTGGGACGTCCTGGAGGGCTCTTGGGCCGTCTTGGGGCCATCTTGGGCGTGTTGGAGCGATCGTTGGCCGTCTTGGGGCCCTCTTGGACCATCTTGGGGGCCTCCCGGGGCTATCTTGGAGGCCTCTTGGGCGTCTTGAGGCCCCTTGAAGGCGCAGGGGAGGGGGTATCAAAAGAAGGGGGCCGATGTCACGGAGGTGGGCAGGGCGCTTTTCGGGGGGTGGTGGTATACGCTTATAGCAACTGTATCTGTATACCTATACTTCTTTATATATATATATATAAATATATGTATGTATATGTATATATACATATGTATATGTATATATGTGTGTGCGTCGATATACAGTATAGCCATCGCACAAAACCAAGAGATAAAAAAAAGAAAAAAACAAAAAAAAAAAAAAAAAAAAAAAAAAAAAAAAAAAAAAAAAAAAAAAAAAAAAAAAAAAAAAAAAAAAAAAAACATGCAAACCGACGACGACAGAGTCGGTGAGAGAGAGGAAGAGAGGACTGGAGAGACAGAGAGAAAACAAACAAACACTCATAAAGTCATACAGAGAGAAAGCGGAAGATGACGCCTGTGGCTTTGGGATGTGTCTTGGGCGCCCTGAAGTGGTAGCCATAACCAAACTTCAGGAGCAAGAGCCCGCCAGCCCAAGCGACCTCGGCATGGCATTTCTCCAAAGCACGCACTCGCGAATTGATCGAAGCATGGCGCGATCAGGACATTCGGCGAATAAAACCGACAGCAACGCGCCAACAGAGCGGAAGATCGCAGGTCGAAAGTGGTAAAACCTACGTTGACAGCACAGCCTCCGTGACCCACCAACCGAGGTCGTAAAGAGCCCTCCCAAACTGCGGCTTGCGTACGATGTGTTGTATTGGATGCTCGGCTCGACCCTCATCCAGAACATGCCAATGAGAACCTGCCCTTTTCTTGGGGAACAAGAAGACCGCTGCTCCACGGACGGCAGATCCAGCCATGGCGACGAGGGCTCCCGCCAGGAGGCCTGGACGGTCAAGAGCGAGGGAAACGTACGTCTCGGTAGTAGGTTTTTGCTCCTCTTAGGTTCCACCTGGCTCGCAGCCGTGACCTGCGACTTAGAGCCTGCCCTGTCTCTGCAGCGCGCGTCCAAGCGAGCAGATGGCCGGCCCTGGAGACCCCGAATCCCAAAGCCCGCGGCCG
Source organism: Prorocentrum cordatum (assembly GCA_963575745.1). NCBI lineage: Eukaryota > Dinophyceae > Prorocentrales > Prorocentraceae > Prorocentrum > Prorocentrum cordatum. Next base: position 699,597 of record CAUYUJ010020849.1, read on the forward strand.
CCGCAGAGCGCACCAGAACGCCATGGGAGAGTCGCGGGGCGCTGAGACTATGCCTGGGTCTACCTGCAACTTCTGGTTCAGGGCTGAACCCTAAACGGTGTTTTTCGTTTTCGTTTTGCTTTCGTTGTCCCTCTCTTTTGTCTCGAATCCGCCTGTACCGCAAAACGAAGTCGAAACGAAAACGGCCCACGAAATCGCCGAAAGCACCGTTTAGGTCCAGCCCTGTTCTGGTTCCCCCGACCCATACCCCCGACGTTGAGCTCGTTCACATGCAACGCGAA
>CAUYUJ010020849.1:704877-724877 GCA_963575745.1 Prorocentrum cordatum
CCGTCGTCATTATCATCGTTCGTCGTCGCCGTCGACATCACCATCAGCAGCAACAGCACCACTATCACAATCCTCATCCAGATCCTCAGCCTCCGCATCTTTGTCCACATCATCCTCAGCATCACTATCATCAGGATCCTCATCATCATCATCATCATCATCATCATCATCATCATCAGCAGCAGCAGCATCATCATCATCCTCGTCTTCACCCTCATCACCCTCATCCTCTTCATCCTCATCCTCATGCACATCATCTCGCTGTTGCTCCTCCTCCTCCTCCTCCTCCTCCTCCTCCTCCTCCTCCTCCTCCTCCTCCTCCTCCTGCGTGCCCTGGACTCTCGGCGCGCTCGGCCGCGACCCCCCGTCACCCGCTGGCGGCACCGTCTGCGTGCGGGTGGTGGACGAGGCGGTGGCCGACAGGGTGGTGCTGGAGGTCTGGGCCAGAGGAAAAAGAAGCACAAGCACAAACCTTCGGGGCTCCGCGAGGATTTCTCGCATCGGCGCTGAGCCTCCCGGGGAGGCGCCCCCGGCGCCGCCACTGGCGCGCTCAGCGCGCCAGTAGGGGACCACATGCGAACCCTACCCCTACACCCCATGACTTCTGAGGGGGAGGGTGGGGTTCACTTCGCTCGGGAGCTCCCGGACGAAGTGAACCCCACCCTCCCCCTCAGAGATCGTGGGGGGTAGGGGCAGGGTTCGCATATGGCCCCCTAGCCAGGACGAGGGGGGGGGGGGGGGGCAGCGCCGATCCGAGAACTCCGCGCGCAGCTCCGAAAGCTCATGGTTGTGCCGGTTTTTCTCCTCTGCTGGGTGGGGGAGGTCTCGGTGACGGTCCTGCCCACCCCGCCGCCGCAGACCTCGGAAGCGGCGGCGCGGTGCCCTCCCCCCCATTGCGATCCGGACTCGGCCACGAGGAAGGTTTCGCGAGGGCCAGCTGATCGACCGAGGGGGGGACGATGGGAGGGAAACGAGTCGACCCGAAGTCGGCGACGCAGCGCCGACAGCTCGGCGACAGACCCCCGATGGTGGCGAGTCCGCGCGGCCCTGGGCGGGTGGGCTGCCAGGCCCCACATCGTCATCGGGGATGAAGGGGCGATGAATGGGCCGAAGCGTGCCTCCCTCAGCCCGCTCCCCCCGTCGGCGCCCCTGACTCCTGCGCCCCGTCGGCGCAGCTGCCGGAACCAGAGGAGCACAACACGGCACGAAGAGAATCCGGTCTGACATCCGCGCGAGCTTCCGAGAAATGAAGTTTGTGAGCTTCTTGCCTCCCGAGGAGCGCATCCCGAGGCGGGAGAACCGCCGAGCCTCGCCGAGAAAGTCCGAGCACCTCGAGCCTCGCGCGTTCCCCCCATTGACGCTGCCCCTGGTCGGCGTTCTCAGCCTCCGCGCGGGGGCCGTGTCCTGGACCCGTCCACAAATCGACTCGGTCGGGATGGACCTGGACGCCCAGAACGGGCACGGAAATCTGGGTGCGATGCCCACCAGCGGGATCCGAGCACATGGGGGCGGAGGATCGCACCGCATCGCCGAACTACCACCGATGCATCGCCGAACCATCGACAACGCATCGGCGACGCCGGTGCTGCATCGGTGACGCCAGCGTCGGGCTCCACATCGAGTTGCATCCCCGATGCATCGTCGGTACGGAGCGACCCACCGACCCCATCTACTCGAAGCCCATCAGGGAGGCCTTAAAACACATGTAACCCAAAACCGACAGCGGCCGCTGTTGAGCAGGCGGCCCGTCTGCCTCAAGTAGACAGCTTCCGCGGCGACACCGCCAACGAGTCCTGTTCAGAATGCAGGAGATGCTGTCGGTCTTCGTCAGAGTCAACGGGCCGAACGGTGATTCACTGTCCCTGGGTGCATGGCTGAATCACGCGGGTTCTGCTTGCTTGCTTGCTTGTTGTCGTCGTCCCACCCGCGACCCGTCCCGCAACCCAACCGCGACCCACCCCGCGACCCACCCGCGACCCACCCCGCGCCCACCCCGTACGCCGCGACTCACCCCGCGCCCCGATCCCCACCGCGGGAGCGACGACGACATCGACGACGACGACGACGACGACGACGACGACGTCGACGACGACGACGACGACGACAACGGCGACGACGGCGGAAAAGCAATGCGACAATCATCCGACATTTTCCGGAGGGGTGGGTGTTCGTCCTGAATCGATGTGCGAAAGTCCTGGCTGACAGGCAGGGGCAACCTCCAGAAGCCGAAAACGAAGCCTCTGGAGGCTTCTCAGAAGCCTCTGGAAGCTTCGCAGAAGTTTCTGGGGCCTTCTCAGAAGCCTCCGGAGGCTTCTCAAAGCCCCTGGACCCTTCTCAAAGGCCTCTGGGAGCTTCTCGGAAAACTCTGGAGCCTTCTCAGAAGCCTCTGGAGCCTTCTCCGAAGCCGATGGAGCCGTCTCAGAAGCCTCTGGAAGCTTCTCAGAGGCCTCTGGAAGCTTCGTATTAGCATCTGGGAGCTTGCTCAACGGCCACTGGAGGCTTCGCAGAGGCCTCTGGAGGCTTCTCAGAAGACTCTGGGAGCTTCTCAGAGGCCTCCAGGAGCTTCTCGGAGCCTCTGGAGACTTCTTAAAAGCCTGTGGAGACTTCTCAGAAGCCACTGTAACCTTCTCAGAAACCCCTGGGAGCTTCCCGGAGGCCTCTGAAAGCCCTAAAAGCCTCTAAGAAGAAGTTCTCGGAAGCCTCTGAGAAGCCCTCAGGGGCGTGTGGAGACGGGCGGCATGATTGTAATGTGGCCGGTGTGGTTGCAAAGAGGCCCGTACGATTGCAAAGTAGCCCTTATAGGGCTGTTCTGGTTCCTTGTGAAAGAACAAACAAAGATTTCAAACGTTGTCTGGTTGGAGAGAGTTCCCCTTCTGGTTGTAAATAGTTGTTCTGGTTGTACAGAAACCGGAACTCGGGGTAGCGGGGGGGGGTCCTGGGTCAGAATACCACCCCCCCTTGGCGGGCCCAGGAGCCCCCAAAAACCAAAAGACGGGCAAACAGTGCCCTCAGTTGCCCCCTAAGACGGTCCAAGAGGAACCCAAATTGTCGACGCTCGGTCCAAGACGCCAAAGGTAGCCTCCAGACGAAAGCCCAAGAGGCCTCCAATACCTCCCAAGAGGCCTCGAAGAGCTCTTCCACGAGGCAACCTTCGCTGGTTGTTGAGCGTTCTCGCTTAGGCGTTCTCGCCTTTTCCGCCTCCAGACGCTCCAAGACTGCTCAAGAGGCCCCCAAGGTCGCCTCAAAACGGCCCACTTGGCTCCTAAAACGGCCTCCAGGAAGCCCTTGGAGGCCTCCAAGAGGCTTCCGAGTGGCCCCCTAGTGGCTCCCAAGAGGCTCCAAAAGTGCCCCCGAGAGGCCCCCGAGAGCGCGCCGAAGAGACCACAAGAAGCACCCCCGAGGACGCTGACCAACATCAGCGTCGTCGTCGTCGTCGTCGTCATCGTCATCGTAGTCGTCGTCATCATCGTCGTCGTCCTACTGGGTCGGCGGCACCAGCCGTAAAGCCTTCGAAATGAGGCGTGACGCCTGGGGCCCGGGTCTCTCCCCCTGCCCATCCCCTGTTCCCATCACCCCTCTGCGGTAAGCACATGACATAGGTTTCAATGCCATGCGAACGGCGATGATGGCGAACGGCGATGACGGGAATATGGCTTTTGCGATTCCGAACTCACGCAGGACGAATTACAAGAAAACACGAACCAGCCTTTCCTACAGTTGGGTTGGCCACGAACCAACCCCCACCTGCAATACATAAACCTGCATCGCCATTATCTACATCGCCGTCAGCGTGTCTACGGTCATTGGACGACCTTTGAGGGTCCAAGGTGCCCCGGAGCTTCTGTGGAACCCTGGGGGGAGGGCCCCTGCCGGCGCGACGGAGTGCCATGCCTCCGACGCCTGGTGCACCTCTAGAGTTCTCGACCCTTCCTGGGGACCGGTTGCTCGTCCCAGCTCGTTTTTGCTGACAGCGCTCCGGACGCCCCAATGCCGAAGCGGGCTCGTCTTGAGCTGCTCTTGCCTCGTCCTGACTTGTGGCTGCTCCTCCCCTCCCCATTCGACACAGCTTCTTCCTGTTGCCCCTTCCCCCCTCCCTCCTCCCATGCTTCTTCCATCTCGCCGACCTCTGCGTACAGTCGGACCTAGGCCAAAAGAACATCCCTCAAGAGCATGAGGCCCTCCGTTGGCCAAAACAGACGGAATACCCAAGCGTACCCTCCCCAGAATGCACTCGAAACTAGAACAAGAACATCAAGCAAACACGAAGAGCATTAGGGTACCCTCCCCGAACCAACCTCGATCTTATATCCCGGTCCGACCGTAAGTCAAAGCTCCCCTTTGAGGCAGATGCGCTGTCATGCACACTCAGCTCGCAATCGAACGCTTACAAGACCCGGAGGGCCCCCTCCCTCCGACTCCTGGAACAGCGCAGTGTGAGCAGGAGAAGGAGGTGGACGAGGAGGAAGAGGGCAAGGAGGAGGAGGAGAAGGGGGGGAGGAGGAGGAGGAGGAGGAGGAGGGGGAGGAAGGAGAAGGTGGAGGAGGAGGAGGGGGAATGAGGAGGAAGAGGGGGAGGAAGGAGAGGAGGGGGATGGGGAGGAGGGGGAGTAGGGCCTGAGCACGCAGGGGAAGAGAAGGACAAGGAGAAGGCTTGGTCGGGGCCTCTGCTCGGCTCGAGGCGTTGCTCGACTGGGGCACTGACGCAGCAGGCCTGGTCGGCAATCATCCCGAAGTTTTTGGATTCGGAGCAGGTAGCCCTGACAAGCAGTTCCCGCTCGTAGTATCTGCAAGTGCTGCCATCCCCGTCGTACCAGTCCTCCTCGCGTGGGCCGGCAAGAGAGGGTCTATGCCACAAGCTGCTACCCCCAGGGAACATGCCAATCCTCCTCCTCCTCCTCTTCCTCCTCCTCCTGCTCCTCCTCCTCCTCCGCCCCCTCCTTCTCCTCCTCCTGTTCCTCCTCCTCCTTCTCGTCCGTATCTTCCCCCCCTCCAACCCCCTCCCCCCTCCACCTTCCCCCTCCCGCTCGTAGCAGTTGCACGTGTTGTCTGCCCCGTCAAGCCAATCCTCAACGCTGTGGGCCAGAAGTGGTCGCCAGGAGCATCTGTTGTCGTGCGGGTACCCGAGGGAAAAGAAGACTTCACATCCTCTCCCTCTCACTTCTCATCCTCCGTCTCCTCACCTTCCCCCATCTCCTCTCGTTCGCCTCCTCCTCCTCCTCCTCCTCCTCCTCCTCCTCCTCCTTCGCATGACCCTGCTGGTTCCCCTCCCCCTCCCCTCCCTCCAACCTGCACCGACCTCCGTTGCTGCTCCCCTCTCGCCTGTACCCAATCCACCGGGTGGGCCACGCCCGAGGTCTTAGTCGGCTCGAGGCGGCAGACTTGCACGCTGCCCGTCTGGAAAATTCTACGGGGAAGCCGGGAGCCTGCTGCGGCGCCACGCGCGGCGAAAGAGAAACCGCTGCAACTTGGCGGCGGGCGAGGGGGCAAGTGAGAAGGAGAAGGCTTTCTCGGAAGGCGGTGGGGGCTTCTTAGAAGCCCTCGGGCCTTCTGAGAAGTGTTCCGTGTCTTCGGGGAAAGATTGGAAAACTTCTCGGAAGGTCCAGGGACTCCCGAGCCTTCTGAGAAGGCCCGCCCCTGCTCACTCCCCCCCCCCTCGCTCGCCGCCGAGCCACGCGACCCACACCTCCGGCGCGGCGCTGCGCTGCTCCGCTCAGTGCGCGGGCCTGGAGAGGAGCCCAACATATGCGCGCTCTGCCGCAAAATCTCCGGGTTGATCCAGCCAAGCGCTCTTAAGCAGAGCGGGGCACCTAAGCCTGCTCGGAAATAGCTGGGGGGGTGATCCGCGGTCGGGAGAGAGAGCACGAGTGTCAATGATACGAGCGCCGTTTGGAGCACGTCGGCACGATGCTCAGTCGTTTTGTGTCCCGAGGCCTGGTGCTTCTCCAACAGCAACACTCTAGTGGGTTTTCCACGACGGCGTGGCATTGATGCCGTCTCAACTCTACCACATCCCAGACATCCGGCGTCGTGCTGTTTCGCAACGTGCCCTCCCAGAGGTCTGGACCCCTTCGGAGGGACCAGCTCTTCGTCCTGACTCGGGACTTGAAGGCCACGGGACCCGGGAGGGGCCCGCACAGGCTGAGAAACGCTGCCCAAAGCCTTCCGCCGTGCTTTTTTCTCGCAGCGAGTGGACGTCGGGGATGTCTCCCCGCCAGATCAATCGCCCGTGTTTTGAGCAAGGACCCACCGTCCCGGCATTCCTATAGGCCTACCACGTAATGTTCTTAGAACCCCCAAATTTTCGAAGAACGAACACACTGTTCTTGGAACATGAGCCCGATGTGTTGAAACAAGACAGTCCCAGCTAGAAATGTTCTAAGGGCATCTCGTTGAAACCATCAAGGGCTCTTAGAACATTCTCGGGTAGGCCTATAGGCGAGCCAGGACGCTTCGCCACTGCTTGACAGTTTGACACATCAGGCTGTGAGGGCGAATCTCCTGACCACCGTTTCATCATCCGAAGTGGTAGTCAGCGGGGGGGGGGGGAGCGGGCGCTTGGACCGTCTGCGAAGCCGGCCGACCACCATGCAGATTACGAACGGGGGTGGGTTATGCCTGCTCGAGACCACTTGGGTAAATCACTTTTAAACTGCACAGGCAGACCGCTGTGACCAGAGTCGCGCGAAGCACGAAGTCGTTCATTCCGATGCTCGTGGGAGACTTCAAGCGAAGACATGTCACTAATCCGCCACCGTGCCCCCGAGCACGTTGCGGCGTAATAAAATGCCAAGGTCTGTCTTGCACGGTTGTTTTTTCTCGAATTATAACACAAAAGGCCCTCCCCCATCCCTACCCGCAGACTCTTCCGTGCACCGCCCCTCCTTTCCGAGGCCATTTTCCTCGTGCCCACTCGAGGATAATGCACTTCAAGTATGGATGCGAATGCTCCATCCCAGGTTCCACGTGTGCCTGCTTGTAGATGGTGCATTTGTCGCATGGCAACGAACGCCTGAACCCTCATTCAATGCTCACCCACTCTCGGGTCGTGCACCTTCCGCATGGCTGCTAACTCCAAGACCCATCATCCCACGCGCACCGGCTCGAGGATCGTACAATTTCCGCATCCCCAGAGCTCCAAAAAGCCCAAAATGCCTCTAAGAGGGCAGAGAGGACTCCGCGATGGCCCAAGAGGTATCCATGACGGCCCACTACGGCCCAAGAAGGCTTCCCGTGGGACCCACGAAGGCCTTAGAAGGTCCATCGACGGCCCCTATCTCGAAAAACGGCACGGGCGAGGTGTACGTGTGACGGATTTGCGTTTAAAAACAAAAACCGCATCATCATCATCATCATCATCATCATCATCATCATCATCATCATCATCATCATCAGCAGCAGCAGCATCAGCAGCATCATCAGCATCATCATCATCATCCGTATCATCATTTTATCACCAACACCATCATCATCAGCACCATCGTCATCATAATCATCATCATCATCATCATCATCATCATCATCATCATCATCATCAGCATCACCATCATCATCAACAATACAATCAACATCATCACCACCACCATGATCACCATGAACATCCTCGCCGCCGCCACCATCATCACCATTCGTATCTTCGTCGGCATCACGTTATTCATCCCTCAAGTCCGCCAGTCCTCAACCTTGGTCCTCTTCATCGTCGTTCGTTATCATTCACGTGTTTTCTTCCTCACCATCGTCGTCGTGTCCTCCCTCGTCCCCTTCTGCCGCCGCGTGGGCTGATACCTCGTCGACCTCTCATCCCACTCGCACCCGCTCGAGGATCGTGCGCCTGACGTATTCCTGAGCTTTCAAGATGGCCCAAGACGTCCAAGGGGGCCCCGAACACGGACAGAAATAACCAGAATCACGAATGTCTTTTTAATGTTTCAAATGCGTTTTGCAAGCTGGGAGCTTCTTGCGCCTCGCGGAAAGGCGCGAGTCACTAGTATACACCTAATCCATCGCAGAGCACGCCAGCGACTACACTGCCGACCAGCACTGCACAGGCCAGGCGGACATCTGACATCCTTGCGCAGCAGCTCAATATCTGAATAGATTTGGGAGTCCCGGGAAGCTCCCAGAAGCTCCCTGCACGCAGACAGCAAAACACCGCGTAAAAACATCATAAAACGCATTTCAAAGCTGAACACAAATCGCGTCGGAGACGACACGTGGCCAGAACAATCGACACCAACAATGAAACTTTACATGTGTTTACGGTTTGGGGAAGATTCTGGACCCCCGGGGAGCTGGGGCTCAGAAGCACGAGGCGCGCTGTCTAGGCAACGTCTAGGCCAAGCCTTACGTGGCGCCCGCGCATTCTGACACGCCTCCTGCGTCGCCCATGACACCCGGGCCTGCGGGGCAACCAAAACACCGAAGCTAAAAACACCAAAAGGTTATTCAAGGCCGCTGCCCAAAACACCCCCCCTGGTGCTCTGAATCACTCCACAAAGAACCCAACACGAAAAACATGTGCAAACGCGTTAGGAATCAAAATAAGAAACCGAAACCGCCCCTGGAAGACTTTTCCCCAGAAGCGTCCCCGGGAGCGTCCCCTCCGGGAAGCGTCCCCCTCCAAGAAAAACAAATGCCTCAGAAATCAAACATGTCAGCTCAAAGAGATCGATTCAGCAAACGCGTTGGAAGTTCCTCGATGCACGCGCTCGTGCGCAATCTCAGCCACAATCGTAAAACAATTCGACGAATTCCCTGCGCACCAACAACTAGTGACCGCTTATGTACAAGGATTGGAGGGGGTTCGTTCGAAGACAAATGAGCCATCGGCTCGCCGCCGAAGCCCTTCGGCCCCAGCGGCGAGTCGCGGAGCCTCTTCGCCCCCACGGCGACCACGCAGTCGGCTCGCCGCCGAGGAGCGCTTGGGCCCGCGGCGACCACGCAGTCGGCTCGCCGCCAGAGCTTTGGGTGACCAAAAAGGGGGTCCAGCTGAGAGGGGGCGGTGCAATACATTTGGGGCACTTGTATTGCAAACGTACTGCGCCAGAGAATTGGATTGCATTGTATTGCAAGTGATGTGTTGCACGCAAAAATCCTGCAACGCATTCGCGCCCCAGAATGTATTGCACACCCCAGATGCTTTGCAACCCCACAAATATGTTGCACAAAATCTATTGCACCACCCCCTTCCAGCTGGAGCCCCTCTTGGGTCAACCCGAAGAGTGTTTCGGCCCTGGCGTTGAGTCGCGAAACCTTTCGGCCCCGCGGCAACCACGCGACCGGCTCGCCGCCAGAGCCCTTCGGCCTCGCCGCGACCATGCAGCCAGGTCGCCGTCAAAGCCTTTCGGCCCTGGCGGCGAGTCGCGAAGCCTTTCGGCCTCTCATCCTCATGCTCATCCCCATCCCCATCATCATCATCATCAGCAGCATCAGCATCATCAGCATCATCAGCATCGTCATCGTCTCCATCAGCACACGAAGCAGCAGCATCATCATCAGCAGCATCATCAGAAGCATCAGCATCAGCATCATCATCAGCATCAGCATCAGCATCAGCATCAGCATCAGCATCATAACCCACCTCATCATCAGCATCAGCAACAGCAGCAGCATCATCATTATCGTCAGCGTCATCATCATTGTGAACATCAGCATCACAATCATCATCACAATCAGCATCGTCATCATCCTCGTCATCATCATCAGCACCATCATGACCATCAGCATCGCCATCAGCATCATAATCATCATCATCAACATCAGCAGCATAGTCATCATCAGTAGCATCGTTATCATCATAACCATTACCATCACCATCACCATCACCATCACCATCACCAACACCATCATCCTCATCATCCTCAAAACGGCCCTCCCAAGCCTGGAGATGCGAAGAATCACATGAGATGGCCTCCCGTGTCCCCTCAAACAACCGCCACCCAGAATGCTGGACTGACACGGTGGCGGGACTTGCCGCAGGCAGCTGGATTATTATCTAATCTAGTTTCTCGCTCTCCGCACCGCAAAAACACATGAACCTGTTGACAGCTCGCACAACACGAGTCGGCTGATGGCCGATCGCATCGGGCACGACCTCGAGCATCGAAGGCCTTGCTGGCTTGCACTTGGCCGCGGAGGCTCTCAACATCTGTGAAGCTTCCCCCATCCCCCTTTGGCTCCTCCTCCTCCTCCTCTTCCTCCTACTGCTCCGCCTCCGTGACCAGGACGGGTCCTGAGGGGACGGTTGCCAATCGAAGCACTCGGTAGTCGTTGACAAGGTGGAAGTGGTGGTCACCGAGTAGTGGACTCCACCACCTGGTGGGACGCATGCAACAACGAGGCAGACATGAGGGAGGTGGGGAGAGAAGAGTGAGAGAGAGAGAGAGATGATGCTGCTGATGATGATGATTACGGTATTGATGGCACTGATGATGATGTCGATGATGATGTTGGTGCTGCTTACGATGATGATGATGATGATGATGATGATGATGATGATGATGCTGATGCTGATGCTAGTGATGCTGGCGATGATGGTGACGATGATGATGAGACTGATAATGATAATGATGATGATGACAATGACAATCATGATGATGATGACGATGGTGATGATGGTGATGGTGATGGTGATGGTGATGGTGATGGTGATGATGATGATGATGATGATGATGATGATGATGATGATGATGGTGGCTTCTCCAGCGCTGCTGAAGTATCTTGTCTTCGATGGCAAGGCAAAATGTGAGCTCGCTCCAAACGCAAGAATGACCTTTGCCCGCGGCCTTTGCGGGGGGGAGGGGGGGGCGGGGCGGCGCTTGGGGGCCAAACCTGGGCGCGCAGGGCCGCCGCTACCGCATGGCGTTCAGCGATCGGAGGACCACAGCGAGCCCGCACCAAGGCGTGGTTGGGAAATGCAAACATCGCGCTGGCGACTCGGGGGCCGGCCGGAAATCGCTTGGATGCTGGTCCCTGCAGGCCGAAGATGGTGCTGGTGACGCTGATGCCGATGCTGATGCTGATGCTGATGCTGATGCTGGTAATCATGTTGCTGATCATGATAATGATGATGATGATGATGATGATGATGATGATGATGATGATGATGATGGTGATGATGATGATGGTGGTGGTGATGATGATGATGCTAATGATAATGATGATGGTGGTGGTAATGGTGATGGTGATGATGACGACGATGATGATAGTGGTAATGGTGATGGTGATGGTGATAGTGATGCTGCTGGTGATGATGATCATGATGATGCCGATGATGATGATTGTGATGGTGATGATGATGATAAAGATGAGGTTGAGGATGGTGGTGATGCTGGAGATGCTGATACTGATGCTGATGCTGGTACTGATGTTGATGATGATGCTGATGTTAATGATGATGGTGATGGTCATGGGAATGGTGGTGGTAATGATGTGGAGTTAGATGTTGAGGTTGAATGGTGGTGTTGATGTTGTTGTTGATGATGATGAGGATAATGCTGATAATGATGACGGTAGTGGTGATGATGATAATGCTGGTGATGATGCTGAGATTGATGGTGATGCTGATGCTGCTGATGATGATGATGGTAATGGTAATGGTGGTGGTGGTTTTGCTGATGTTGATGTTGATGGTGGTGGTGATGTTGATGTTAGTGTTGAGATTGGAGCTGCTGTTGGTGATGATGTCGATGATGGTGATGGTGGTGGTGGTGATGATGTCGATGATGGTGATGGTGATGGTCATCAGGATGAGGATAATGTTGAGCATGCGCCTGATCTGGAGGAGGTGGATTGTAATGGAACTTGTGATGGTGGTGGTGGTGATGGCATATGGTGATGGTGATGGTGGTGGTGGTGATGGTGGCGGTGATAGTGGTTATGATGAGAATGATGGTGTTGATGATTTCGTTTGTTTGGCAAGACGCGAGATGGGGGCATGTCGAGAAAATGAAGGAGGCGGAAGGAGCAGCGGCAGAGTTGAGGAGACAGGAAGGAACAAGGACGAGCGACACCACCACCACCAGCGCGAGGCGCCAGGGAGGGTTCTCCTGGTGGCATGGCCCCCGCCCTCTCGCTCTCGGCATCCCCTGTCCCCAGCTCGGGGAGGCATCGTGGACCCCCTCGCTGGCGGTGGCCCCGCCCTGGAGGTGATGATGCTGCCCCCTCCTTCCTCCGAGGAGGGGGGGGGGCGGCCGGCGGGCGGGGGCCACCGCACACGCAGCAGGCCTCGTTGGCGGTCCTGCCAAAGGTCGGGTCCTGGACCGAGGCGAACGCGCCGCAGTGCTCGCCGCCGTCGAGGGCATACCTGCGGGGGGGGGGCTCTAAAAATCTGCTTGCCAGCTCGCGCCAAGGCTGCTGAAGGCTGGGCGCTAAGAACGCGTGCGCCGCACCCCACAGGCAACGCAGCGCTCAAGGCCAGCAATGGATCGGAGACAGGCGCCAAGAACATGTCCCGGAGGACTGCCCCTCTGGGAGCTCGGCAAGGACGCCAGAGCGCCAAAAGTTTCAGATGACGTGCTTATAAACCTCGGCGGGCGGTGCCGGATGGCCTCGGGGACCCGCAGAGGACCCTTGAGCACCTCAAGCAGTCTGGCGATCGACGACGAGTGCGCCCCCAGACGTCTTGCAGCATGGCCTGCACCGTGCGCATCAGCCGCATGCTCGCGGAGCCGCGGCTAAACGTGAGCCGGGACGCCGGGGATGCAGACGGAAAGCAGCGGAACGATGCGCAACAGGGAACGCTGCCCCCAGAAACGGCAGCGGCCGCTGCTAGGGCAGGCGACGCTCGCCCTGGAGGATAAGCCACAAAAGTACCCCTAACCCTTGAGGATTGGACCGAAGTTACGAGGCCCAACACACATTCGGGATAGGGGGTCTTCTGCACTTGCACCTAGCCAGACCACCCAGAATGCAAAGACGGGGACCTGAGGAGGCTACGTCTTCATCTTGTTGTAAGGTTAGGGGGTCTCCTGTTCTCGATGACTGGATGGACAACCCCCACGGACACACCGTCAACCAACTCCTGCTCCAAAGGGGGCTGGAGCTGCTGGCGATCTCTTCGCTCCCGTGCTTACCCGTGCCCCCTCTCGGCCCTCCCGCTGCGGAAGCCCGAGGACACCGCGGCCAGTGGCCGCCTGGGGGGTGCCGGCAGGTGGCGACCTCCCCGCCCGCAGGGCCAGGCCTCAAAAGGGTCGGGCACGCGCTGGCATGGTCCACGGATCCGTGGATCTGGCGACTCCGCGCCAGATCCACGTGGGACGCAAAGGGACATGCTGGTGCGACGCGTCCTCCTTGGAGGAGTGCGTCCGACCAGAGTGCACCAAGCTCAAAGCATGTCGTCGCTACGCCAGCGGTGTGGCCAGAGAGCGCCCGCCACCGAGCATACTTCATAAGATCTCTCTGTGCGCGGGCGCCGCACCTTTTGCGGGCGACGAGCAGTCTGCCGCCGGCGGCGAGGCAGAGGCAGTCCGCTCCAGCGTGTGGCTAATCGGGGCAACCGGAATGCGACTTGTCTGGCGTGCAAGAGCTTCCACCCCTGCTCCCCCCGCGCGGGCGACGACCACACAGTATCATCATGCTTGGGCGAAGCGACTGCCGCCCGACCTGGCGACGGAGCGCACCGATCCTGCCCGGAAGCGGGACCTGTCGCCAATCCGCGCGTCTCGATGCCTGTCTGCGCTTCCTCGAGAATGACAGGAACACGTTGGTTTTATGACGCCCGTGACGGGCACCGCTCCCCTGGTCACGTGACGATTCGCGCCGGCGCCAAGTGGGCATTTGCCATTCCTGATCATTCCCGGACGGCGCCCACGCGGATCGTGACGTGACGTGACCGGCCCCCCGCCCCCCGGTCACGCCCGTCATCGTCAGGGGATCAAAGCACGGCTTCCGGCTCACCTCCCCCGGCCCGCCTCTGGGCATCCGCCCCCGACTCGGGGGCGCGCAAACATGGATTAGCTATCCATGGAGTTGGCGCGCGGTCGCCAAATCCATGGATCGGGGGAGGCGCCCTCCCCAAAATGCGGCCGGCGCCGCCTCGTTCGGCGGCGGAAACCCCCGATTTCCCACGGAAACGGGACCCGTCGCTACTCCTCGCCCCCATTAATCCATGCTTGCGATCGCCCGAGCCTCTGGGCATCCGCCCTCGACGTCGCGCCCTCGGGGGGGGGGGGGGGGGGGCGCCACGCGCAGTCGTACAGCGCCCCCAGTGGGTCGTACCACTTGTCCTCGCGCGGCAGGGGGGCCAGGAGCGAGGCCGGGCAGGGCCGTGGACCTCCGCGGGCCCCTGGAGGCCTCGGCCCCTCCCCCGCGGCTGGCCTGCCAAACTTGGAGGCCTGGAAGTGGGCACCAGCACCAACGTTGACACAGGGGGGGGGCCTCCACGGGGGGGAGATGATTCCAAATGTCGGTGTTGGTGGTAATGGTTCGGCCACCTTGGAAGCCAGAACATTGCCGCCATCGCCGAGACCGGGATCTTCTTCCCTCGGTAGAGGCACACCGCCGATATTGGTGTTGGTGTCGACCTCTAGGCCTGCGACAAACGCTCATCCCGCGCCGACTCCACAGGAGGCCGAAAAATGAGAAGAGACCAGCAAGCAGACCGTTCTGACAAAAATGCAGGGGTTCCAGAAGGCCTGTCTGGAACCTGCCGATCCCTGGAATAGGAGGGCAAAAAACGGAATAAACACAATCTCTGGGAGTCCCGTGCAGATTTCTCGGATCGGCGCTGGACCCCCCCTCTCTGGCGAGCGGAGCGCGCCAGGGGCGGCGCCGGAGGCGCCGCCAGTGGGGCTCCAGCGTCGATCCAGGAAACCCGCGCGGAGCCCCGACAAGTTAGATTCGTGCGTCTCACAAAATCCGCGTGACGCTCCCACGATGTATGTCCAGGCGGTTTTTGTTCCTCGAGCCCTGGGCCGTGAGGCTGGTCACAGACCTCCCTGCGGAACGACGCGGCGCTGCACGCGCTGCACCCGGGTCGCCTCACCTCGCGCGGCGGCGCGCCGCCAACCCTGGGGAAAAGCGCAGCTCCCCGGCCCAGCCGCCGAGCGCGGCCGTCCTCATGCACGCGCGGGTGACTTGGCGACACGCGCCCATCATTTGGACGCCCGAAATGGGTACGGAAAAGATGGGTGCGATGCCCAACAACAAAAGTCGTCCCAAACCATCAGCGGCCGCTGTTGGGCAGGCGGCCTTCGGTCTCGAGTGGACACAGGCCGCGGCGGCGTGGACAGCGAGTCCTGTTCAAAATGAACCGGATCCGCTGTTGGGCACTGTACCCATTTCTTCCCGCACCCACTCCGATTCCTGCCGACATCCGTCGGGATCCCAGGGGAGGCTGCTGGGCGAACTGCCGCCCGGCGTGGAGGCAGCTGCTGCCGCCGACGGACGCCCTGGGCCCCCCCCCGCTGCGCAGGCGGCCGACCCGTCGCGCCGGGGACCTGCACACACCGACCTCCGGGTTCACGCCGGGGCTGCTCTTGGACGGCCTACCTTTCAGGGGGCCCAAAGACACACAAATACATGCACACAAATAACCGGATCCCCCATGTGTTCTCATATGTTCGGGGTTTCTGTCTTCGCCCCCACTTCCTATATTTTCCCATTTTGATTCGGGAATCGACGATTAATTGTGTCTGTGTGTTTTTCCCCTCCTGATTCCTGGGCTCGGAAGCGGCCCCTGCGCGCCGAATTGATGCAGCAGCAGCAGCAGCATCATCGTCTCTCGGTCTTGCAGAGCGCCGCTCTCTACGTGCTCACCACCCCGAAGCCTCGAGACCCGCCCTCGTCGTTCATGAGCGTGCCCCCTCTGTGGGGGTTCTTCTTCTTTTCGCACCTGCACTTTGGGCACACCCCGACAGGGTAAGCTTAGCGGATCGGGCGGGCGGATCCCAACGAGCGGGTCGGGCGGGCAGGCCCTAACGGGCGGGTCGCGCGGGCGGACGCTACGTAGTGGGCGGGCCGAGCGGCCGGGGGGCAGTAAAGCACGAGTCATAAAAATCCACCGACCCCGTCGGCGTAGGCGGAGAGGCCTGCCGAGCGAGACCCCCGCAGGGTCGACCGTGCCGTGGCGTCTCGAGCCCATCCCAAACCATGCTCAGGCAACCTCCACATGCACCACTAGTTCATCTCGCACGACTCCGTACAAGCCCAGGAAGCCCCATCCCTGAGCCCCTAACCCACCTGGGTTAGGGGTACAGGGCACGACTCCGTACAAGCCCAGGAAGCCGGGCTCCCGGTGGAGGTGCCCACCCCTCAGGGTGTGCCCCCCACCCCCCACCCCAAGAGTGGTATACTCCCCACCTCCCTCCCGAGTAACAGGAGGGGCCCTCCCTCCTCCGCCTCGTTCTCCTTCCTCCCACTCCTCATCCCTCGTCGACGTCGTCGCCCCTCCTCCACCCACTCGTCCTTTTCGCTCATCCTCCCAAGGACCCCCACGAGGGCCCCAAAAGGAAAAACTCATGCATTTGTCCTTCGGCATTTGACGATTCTAGCGTTTCGTTTGCGTCTTCAAAAGCTCCAAGACGGCTCAGTAGACCCGGAGATCGCCCCAAGACGGCCCGCGCACCCCAAGGAAGACCCAAGGACGGCCCAAGAGGGCCCCAAGACGGCCCAAGAGGATAGTTACACGTACTGTCATTTCGAGACATCTGCCTCAAGGTGACCCCCGAGACGGCGAGCAGGCCCCCAAGAGGCCCCCGAGAGGCCCCTCGGGAGGCACCCAAGAGGCGTCCCAAGAGATCCCTGCATGCACTCAGGAGGCTTGCGTCGGGATGGGCCAGCAGCCACTGGATCCGTCGTCCTCCCCCCCGTGCTTGCCACGGGGGTGCACGGCGTGCTGCATGCCCGAGCGGTGTGGGTCCTCTCCGAGGCTCCCGGCAGGGGCGCGGCCTGCTGCGCCGGCCGAGCCGACAGGAGGACCCCCCATCGGCTATTCACCCCGTAGGAGCCACAGCACTCCCGGGTGCTCGGCCTTCGCGCTCCAGACGGCCAAAGATGACCTCCAAAAATGGCCAAGACGATCTCCCAGACGGCCACGATGGCCCCAAGAGAGCCCGAGATGTCTCCAAGACGGACCGAGATGCCCCCAAAATGGCCAAAGATGGCCTCAAGATCGCACAAGACGGCCAAAAGAGGCCTCCAAGACGGCCCAAGAGGCCTCCGAGAGGACCTCCAGGGCGACCCGAAGAGACCAAGATCATTAATTGTCCATCGGTTCTTGGAGGATTCTGGCGTTTGCTCATTTTCGGCCTTCCGACGCTCCAATAAGGCCCCAGAGGCCACCAAGATGACCCCAAGAGCACCCAAGAGGCCTCAGAGATGGCCCCCTGACAGCCCCAAGAGGCCCCCAACACGGCCCCAAGAGGGCCCCAAGACAGCCCCAAGAGACCCCCCCCCAGACGCCCAAAATGGGCTCCGACACGGCCCTGAAACGCCCCCAGAGGAGCAAAGTCGTCCCAGAGCGGCCCCCAAGACGGCTTTCGACGGCGTCAGACGGGCCAGGAACGCCCTCAGACGGCCAAAGAGCCACCCAGGGAGCTTCCAAAGCCCCCCCCAACAGGCACAAGGAGGCCCCTAAGAGGCCTCCGAGAGGCCCCCAGGAAGCTCCCAGGATGCCTCAAGAGTGTCCCAAGAGGCTCCCAAGAGACCTCCTCCTCCTCCTCCTCCTCCTCCTCCTCCTCCTCCTCCTCCTCCTCCTCCTCCTCCTCCTCCTCCTCCTCCTCCTCCTCCTCTTCCTCCCCTCCTCCTCCTCCTCCTCCTCTCCGCCTCCTCCTCCTCCGCCTCCTCCTCCTCCGCCTCCACCTCCCCTCCGCCTCCGCCTCCTCCCCCTCCGCCTCCTCCTGCGCCTCCTCCACCTCCTCCTCCGCCGCCGCTCTCCTCCTCCTCTCCTCCTCCTCCTCCTCCTCCTCCTCCTCCTCCTCCTCCTCCTCCTCCTCCCTCCTCCTCCTCCTCCTCCTCCTCCTCCTCCTCCTCCTCCCTCCTCCTCCTCCTCCTCCTCCTCCCCCTCCTCTTCCTCCTCCTCCTCCTCCCCCGTCCTCCTTCCTCCTCCTCCTCCTCCTCCTCCTCCTCCTCCTCCGCCTCCGCCTCCGCCCTCCTCCCTTCCTCCTCCGCCGCGGCCTCCACCCCTCCTCCTCCTCCTCCTCCTCCCTCCTCCTCCTCCTCATCCTCCTCTTCCTCATCCTCCTCTTCCACCTCCTCCTCCTCCTCCTCCTCCTCCCCTCCCTCCTCCTCCTCCTCCTTCCCCTCCTCTTCCTCCTCCTCCCCCGCCGTCCCTCCTCCTCCTCCTCCCTTCCGCCCTCCTCCTCCTCTCGAGTATCGAGGTGCTCCTCGAGCCGTTCGGGGATGATCGTCGGCCTGCGTTTGTCCGCTCCTCGGCTCCCTTGCAGCCCTCCGGGGACCTCCTGACCCCACGCTCAGGGTCGGGCAGGACCGGCTGTGACGCCTCTCCGATAAGTCTTAACGAGAGCACGACTCCTGAGCAGCGAGAGCGCGTTCCGAAATGAATTGTGAGAGGTCCCAGGCGAGAGCGCAGTTCTTCTTGAGAAACATTCGAGGAAGTCTCGAGAGAGACCGCGATTATGGAATACGCTGTGAGAAAGTGCCAGGTCGGAGCCATTGAAGCCGAGGTGAGGTTTGAGGTACAAGACTTCCCCGGGCACAAAACAAGGTGCGATCACAGAGGGTGGCACTTCAATTGAAAAACATAATGGGCACTGGTGAGGGGGATAAACAAGAATGACCCTTCAGGAATAAGAGTTCAACACAACAACAAAAAACACAACCATCGATTAGAATGGTGGCTCCTCGTGGCCCACAGGAGATGCAGCATCTATCTCCCAAGCCCTCGACCCCCGTCCTCTTCGAATACGAACACACACCCTTTAGAATCAGCTGCTTCATGCCAAAGCGAGTCGGGCGAGCGGACCCCAAGGCGCGGGTCGGGCGGGCGGACCCCACCAGTCGGGTCGGGCGGGCGGACCCGATCCTTGTGAGATTATGTGGATCCCGTGAGAAGCCCATAGGGGTTCACGGCATAGGAAACACCTTGGATTCATCAGAAGACCCTCAGGAATCCTCCGGAGATCGTCCCGAAGGCCGACGGAATCGTCAGACAATCAATCGGCTCCCCGAGGAAACCCGGGGGATTGCTCACGAAATCTGGAGGGCCTACGGAGGAGGACGAGAGGAACCTCTGAGGATATTGCGCGGGGCATCGTCGGGCTTCTGCAGGAAATCCTGAAAGACCTACCTCCTCGGGCAGGCCGCAGGAGGAGGAACTCCAAATCACGGGGGCCCGCTCGCTGCGCAGTGGGCGGGGGCTGGGCGGGGCACGGGCCGGTTTTAGGTCGGGCCTGTCCCCCCCACAGGGGGATTTGGGACGAGAGATAAACCATGCTCAAAACGTACTCAAAAAATATTCACAAAAAGTATCCAAAAATCGACCCCTGACCATGTTTTGACTCTTTGGGAATCTTCCTCGTTGAGGGACAGGCCCGACTTGAGGCCAGGTTCGACAGGGAGCCGCTTGCGCTCCTGCGTGGAGCCCCCCCCCGCCCAGGCCGCCCGGAGGCTGCACGGGACGGTGTTACGACCCCGTGCTGGGCACGGGCCCGAGGCACCGCGGCCCGCCCCTGGTGCGCCACGAGGGGGGCGGGCGAGGAGGACCTCCTCCCCCTCCTCCTCCTCCTCCTCCTCCTCCTCCTCCACCTCCTCCCCTCCTCCTCCTCCTCCTCCTCCTCCTCCTCCTCCTCCTCCTCCTCCTCCTCCTCCTCTCCTCCTCATCCTCATCCTCCTCCCTCCTCCTACTCCTCCTCCTCCTCTCGGCGACTACAAAGGGTGCGGTTTGTGAAGGGTGCGGTTTGCCTCCCGTCTTATATGCCCCTCCCGCCCCCGGGAAACGGATGGCACTGTCACTCAATACGACCGAATCACATGACACTGTCGCTCCTTCTGGCACAGTGAAGCACACATCGACGATGACAATCTCGCTCGAAACGACGACAGTTA
>CAUYUJ010020849.1:732377-734776 GCA_963575745.1 Prorocentrum cordatum
ACAGAGACTCCCATGAGCCCGCGGAGATGTTCCGACAGCGTACGAAGGGGCTCAGCACAACAAAACACAAACGTCCCCAAGTGTTCCAAGACGGCTGCCCTCCCTCCTGTCGGAGTTCGGTGGTGAAAAACTTATGTGGGAACGTGTTCCGTTCGGTGCCGTCATCCACCTGCCCAGCAACCCACGGCCTTGCCTGCCCCCGCGAGCGCGCAGGCAGGTGGCACAATAACTATGTCAATGCGGAGCGGCAAGGGGGTCGTAGCCGACACGGCTAGCCAGTGGAGCCCAGGGAGCGGTCGGGGCGGGGCGGGGCGGGCGGGCGCCCCGGCAGCCCTTCAGGGAGTAGGTTGCTTAACGAAATCGTTCTTGCACCCCCACTTCTTCACCTTCGGGGAGGGGGCTACTCCTCCCCCTGCCACCTCGTCTGGGTCTGGACGGGAGACCCCGCGGGTCGCTAGAGGGCAAAAGATGGCAGAGAATGGCTCCAAGATGGCAGCAGATATCCCAAGATGGCATCCACGATGTCGCACAGTAGCTCAAGTGGCTCAAGAGAGCCTCGAACATGCCCAGAGACACCCAAAACTACCCCGAGACGGCACAGGGCCTCCAAAGGACGCCCCCAAGAGCCCCTTAACCCTTCAAAACCCAAACAAACATTTGCCTCTCTCTCTCATTTGTTTCTCTCTCTCTCTCTCTCTCCCTCTCTCTCTCCCTCTCTCTCTCTCTCTCTCTCTCTCTCTCTCTCTCTCTCTCTATATATATATACCTCTCTCTCTTGCTCTGTCTCTCTCTCTCTCTCGCTCTGTTTCGCTTCCGACGAGCCTCTGAGGCCTCAAAGAGGCTCCAAGATGGCCCAGCAGGGCCCCCAGGAGGACCCGAGGAGGGCTCCAGGACGGCCTCAAGAGAGCGCCCCGAGGAGCGCCCCAGGTGGCCATTGTGGAGGGCTCCGACGGTGGGGGCGGGGCCGGGCTTCGGGATCCCCCCGTTCGTTGATCGATGGCCTCCCAAATAGCCTCCATACTGGAGGCCCGGAAATGGGCACCAACACCAAGACAGCGGGGGCTGCCTCCAAGGGGGGGAGATGATCCTAGATGTCGGTGTTGGTGTTGATATTTCGATCACCTTGGAAGCCAGAATGTTACCACCATCGCCGAGATCGGGATATTCTTCCCTCGGTGGAGGAACACCGCCGATATTGGTGTTGGTGTTTCGTTGATCGATGGCCTCCCAGATAGCCTACCAAACCACCCCAACCCAATCCGAAGACCCGAATTCCGGGTTGGGGGGGTATGGACTTCATAAGTGTTTTCTCCATGTTCCCTGACCCCCCCCCTTACTGGAAATGGAGGGCAAGTCGGGACCTTCGGGTTGGGTTGGGGTGGTTTGGTGGGCGGTTTCAGCCCCAATAGGGCGCACGAGGCCGCACACACGAAAACTGCCTGCGCCACGGCTGCTGCGAGGCAGAAAGAACACAGGGCCGCCGCCGCTGCGAAGGCCAGCGACAAGGGCGCCACTCGGGCACGAGAAATTCCGCGAGGACCGAGCAGCACGAGCCGGTCTTTCGGCCCCCCGGGCGTCAGGCAGGGCCGAAAGCTGCACCAGGATTAAGTCGGGCCTGTCCCCTTACAGGGGGGATTTTGAAGGAAAAATGAAAAATAGTCGAAAGATTTTCCAAAATGGTAGAAAATAGTAAAACAAAAAAAAAAAAAAAAAGTCCCCATACGATGTTTTGACTATTTTTGAATATTCCTCCTGTAGAGGGACAGGCCCGACTTAACACCAGGATCTAAAGGCGCTCTCCTAGTCGCAGGGGGGGAGGCGTCGGGAGAGGGAGGGGAGGCGTGTGGGCCGGGCAGGCGAGGCATGTGAAGAAGTCTGGTCTGCACGCAGGTCGAGCCTCGCTTGCACGCCTGCTTGGTCTGGCACTGTCTCGAAAGGCGACGGAGACTTCGCTGCCCCGATACGCAACACGCAACACGTAGCGTATTGATACGGAGCTCAACACGTAGACTGAACACGAGGTCTGATGCGATACGTTCGCCAAAACGTGGGCCAATACGTCGAGCCAACACGCAACGCGTTGACACGGACGTTTTGAACACGGCACGCGTTGCGTATCAAAACGGGCGTATCGAGGCAGCTAAGGACGGAGATGGAGAGGAGACCTCCGACGCCGTCTTTTTTCGAGCGTGGCTCCCCGGACCTGAGGCAGGGAAGCGGCATTGCAGGGGCAGGAGGCGCAGCTATGCGGAGTGCCCCGTGGAGGCGGCCACGACTGGGTCTGGCGTCAGGGGTAAAAGGGTAGCCATGGGCCATCGCCTGCCTGAACGAAGACAACTGTGAAACGACTCCGCGATGTTTCTCTCAAGACGTCGGAGGCCTGGGGAGCGGGCGGGGCA
>CAUYUJ010020850.1:5000-10000 GCA_963575745.1 Prorocentrum cordatum
GGCCCGGGGGGGAGAGAAAGCGTCAATTCCCTCGGAGAGGTGAGCCACGAGGAAAGGAAAGAGAGAAGAGCAGGAGGGCAGCACTAGACAGAGCAAGGGCTATCCCCTCCGGCGGCGGGGGCAAAGGGGACACGCCCATCCCTTCCCCCGCCGGCGACGGCAACACAGAGGGGGCACAAGAGGAGGCCGCGTGACTGGCTGGTGGGCCGGACTCCGTCCGCAATAGAACTGGGCACCCCTTGACACCGGACTCCGTCCGTTATAGTTGTGTCGGGCTGCTCGCCGAGGCAAGCGGGGGCGCGAATGGGCGTCGCCTTAGCTGCCATCACCCGACGCCGACCGGGGCTGGCGCAGCAGCTCGCGTGCACTGAGGCGCTGCACTGGGGCCGAGAGCAGCCCCGGCGCCGTGGCCTTCGGCTCCGGGCTCCTAATCTCCGTGACCGGGCCGAAGAAGAGCAGCAGCTCCTCAATATGCGCCTCGAAGAGAGGGCGCGTGGCATGCATGACGACCTTGCCCTGGCCCCTGTTCTGCACTTGCATTGACAGAACTTGCATGGGGAGTTGCAAAACGTGATGTCTAAGCCAGGCTGCGAGAAGTCGCGCGTCACTACAGCAAAAGGGGGGCTCTGCAGTGATGTGTGTCGCCACCGCTCCACGGCGCGTGCCAGACAGAACCGTCGCCCCCATCGCCATGACGGCGTTGTGGAAGTCGACCTCCGAGTGGCAGCACGAGGCGAAGAGGGCCGTGAGCCGCACGCGGCCATCGCCCTGCTTCGGCCCGAAAAACTCACGCAGTTTGTACAGCCAGCCGGAGACCGCGTCGCAGAGCTCAGCCTCGCTCCCGAGAGTGGCGAACTGGCGCGGGTCGAGCGCCGCGCTGGTCGGGCCGGCGGGGCACGGCATCGTCTGTGCGCGCGAGGGCTCCGCCGAGCTTTGCGCGGGGGCCGCGAATTGCTGCGACGACGCATGCTGGGGCGCGGCCACTGGCGACATGAGTAGCGACGCCTGGGCCGGAGGAGGCACCTGCGGTGGCACAGACACGCGCGGCGGGGGTGGCGACGGAGGGCCACAGAATGCCCCTACAACTGCAGCAACGGCCTCACAAGCGCGGACGCGTTCCGCTTCGCATGCCTGGACGCGCTCCTGGAGCAGCGCGGCACGTGCCGCATGCTGAGCGAGCTCTGGGGGCTGGGCGTCTTGCACGACGCCGGAGGCGCGATCTAACCACGCCCTCCGCGCCGACCAGCTCTTCCCAGCCCGCACGGTCTGCTTGCAACTGCGCAAGCTCCTGCCGCAGGGCGGCCAGCTACCCGGCGTGGTCCTTCACGGTGCTGGCAGCGGGCAACGCAGCGAAAACAAGCGGGGCTGCTTTGGCAAGGGGCACTGTTGGCCCGCTTGCCCTGCCCGCCGTGGGCGGCGCGGGCACAGCGGGAGCAGGCGGCGCCGGGCGGGGCGCGGTCAGCCCACCTGCGGCGCCCGCCACGGCTGCCGCGCGCCCACCTGAGGCGCCCCCTACAGCCGCGGGGGCGCTGGCCACGGATAACTGGGCTGCCGTGGGCACGAGCGCCGTGCCCGGATGATCCCACTGAGTGCGACCTGAGCTGCGATGCTGAAAATACAACGCGCCGCTGCCCGCGTCACGCCGGGGCTTTCACCCCGGCGGAAGGGGCGGGGGGCTCAGAAGCGGCGGGCCTGGCGACGCGGGCAGCGGGCTAGCTGGGAGTGAGGCCGCCGCGGCCTTCGGCGTGGTTGGCGCCGCCACCCCTGTGTAGGCGGCGTCATTTCATTTCATTCCATACCGCTTGCGGCGACGTCCGGACTTGCGCCCGCGCCCGCGCCCGCGGACGCGCCGCGCCGTGCCGTCAGCCCCCGCGGCGGCTCACTCAGCCCTCACCTGGACGCCGCGGGCAGTGGAGAGAGCCGCTAGGTGGCCCCGGTTTGGTGGAGGTCTTTCACTCCCCATCGTTGGCTCCCCAAAGAGTGTGAGTGCTCACCAGACCGGGCCGCCCATGGGCCCCGGCTCGCACCGGGGGCGCCCATGCGTCGCCCCAGGGCCTGGTCAGCGGTGCAAGTGCAGGCATCGCGGGGAGACAGCTAGCAGAAGCAGCAAGCGACTGAGCTCCGCACCCTCCCTTGCAAGCCCTGGGGCCAACGGTCAGACATGGCGAGCGCATAGACCACAAGGTGAAAGGCAACCAATGGGTCCAAGGGATGCCGTGCACGCCCGTTGCAACCCAGAGGTAGCACGAGGTCAACAGACCGGCGGAAGCCCGGTGAGACGGCCCGAAGAGACGGGGAACGGGGGCAGAAGTCCCCACAGGCACGGCCCGAGCGCGACCAAAATTGCCCCGTGGCCAGCAGGGCGGACTGGCCTGGCCCCGTCAGACCACCCAAGGAAAAAAGCACGAAGAGGGGGCGAGGGGGGGAAAGGGGAGGAACGAAGCAGGGCACACTGACACGAGGCGCGGGGCTGTCCTGGCGCGTAGCAGGCGGCGGCAACCGGGGACCT
Organism: Prorocentrum cordatum; assembly: GCA_963575745.1. Lineage (NCBI taxonomy): Eukaryota > Dinophyceae > Prorocentrales > Prorocentraceae > Prorocentrum > Prorocentrum cordatum. Next base: position 7,510 of record CAUYUJ010020850.1, read on the forward strand.
GGCCGCTCACTGCGACTCACTATGAGCCCGTGCCGGGTGGCTGACTTCACCTTGCCACCCCACACCACCCCCTGGGCAACGCCGGGAGCCCTCCCCACCCACCGGGCCCTGCCCAGGTGCGGCGAACGCTCCTGGCGCCCCAGGGCGTGCAATGCAGAGGAGGCGGAGAAAAGTAAAACGGGGGCGTCGGCCGCGCTCGCTTTTGGCGGCGGAGGCGGCGGCGGCGGGGGCAGCGGGGATTCTGGCCCAGCGCCGATCCACCTCGTCGGCGGGTTGCGCGGCGGGCTTAGCTCGGGGGGCCTCGCCTGAGCCGGGGACAGAACCGCGCGGCCCTTCGCCGCCGCACCCGGGAAGATGCCCCAGTCGCCGGGGGGCGGCCCGGCTGGGAATGGGCACGGAGTGGCGGGCTGCGACGGGATCAGGGCGCTAAGCGCAGCACTGAGGTCGCCCTCCGAGCCGCATGGCGACTGGTGGCTGTCTGCCACGGGCGTCGGGCTGCATTCGCGGTCGCGGTCATGGTCACGGTCCCGAACCTGGTCACGGTCCCGATCGCGACGACTGCGATCGCGATCGCGGTCGCGGTCCCTGCCCTGGCCCCTGTCCCGGTCGCGGTCGCGACCGCGGGAGCGGTCGCGGTCTCTGCTCCGGTCGCCATCACGGTCGCGGCGCCGGTTGCGGACTCGCTCCGAGGACGGCATGGCCGCGGCACTGGTTCCCTGAGCGGGCAAGGGGGGCCCTCGGTCCGAGCGGTGGGCCTTAGAGCCAAGGCGCGGGTACGTGCGGCCGGGCGCAAGATGGCGACGCAAGACCCACGACGACGACGACGTCGACGACGACGACGACGACGACGGCCATACCCCCTCCCGGGTCAGCCGAAGGCTGCCCGACAGACGGCCGGCGACCGGGGGGGGCGCTCCGGACCCCGCCGCGGCGATAAGACATGACATGAAATGGAAATGACAACAGTGGTCTGCCCGGCAGACGGCCGGCGGCATACAAGGACGCACCCTGGCTATCAATGGAGACCGAACTAGCTGGGCCCCCCTTCACGGGCGGGCCCGCCAGGATATGACAAAAATCTCATATCGAGCAGCCGCGCTGCCAGAGGCCGAGAGGCCCGACGGCGCGGCGCGAAGCGGCAGGGCACGGCGCCACGCGGCGACGGCAGGGGCGCAAGACGGCAGGCCGCAACGACGGCACCCACGACACGGCACAGCACCCACGACACGGGTATGGCAACAGCCCAGCACGGCACCGACGCTCAGGGGACGGCGGAACGCGAAGCGAAGGGGAGGCACATGTCAAGAGGCGACAGTCTGCATCAAAAGCAAACACGAACGAATCACCCAGCTGCAACGGATGATGAGAGCGGGCAGCGACGACGACGACGACGACGACGACGACGACGACGGCCACGCCCCCCCCCCGGGTCAGCCGGAGGCTGCCCGACAGACGGCCGGCGACCGACTCCGACGCCCACCCCTTCCCGGGACAGCAGTGGTCTGCTCGGCAGACGGCCAGCGGCGTACGGGAACGCACCCTGGCTACATCCTGGGCCTCACTCCCCGGGCGGGCCCACCAGGATATGAATTAAATCTCGTATCCAGCAGCCTCGTCCGCCAACAAGACGAGACACAGCAGGATATGAAATAATCTCATATCCAGCAGCCTCGTCCGCCAAAGGCCAAGAGGCCCGACGGCGCGGCGCGACGCGGCGCGGCAGGGCACCCGGCGGCGACGGCAGGCCGCAACGACGGCGCCCACGACACGGCACAGCACAGACGGCACGGCACGGCACGGCGCCAGCACAGCACGGCACCGACGCACAGGGGGCGGCGGACACGCGAAGCGGAGGGAAGGCACACGACAAGACGAGACAGCCAACTTGGTCGCACGGCGCCTGTCCAAAAGGATCCAATACACTACCATCAATAGAACAACGCGCAAACGTAGAGGATCACCGAAGGCTGCACGCCTACGAGAAATAAGCGTTTGAACAATTACGTAAATGATCCGAGCAGACATCGCGTGACAACCCTCTCTGACCAGGGAATGGCGAGGGGGGGAGGGGGGGGGGAGGGGCGGGAGGGGGCAGGGAGGGGAGGCGGAGAAGCAGAAAACACCGGGGTCGGTTTCTACCCCGGAGGGGGCCTGGGACCCAAAAACCGGGGCCGGTTTTTGGCCCAGGGCGGCGCCTGGACAAGAAGCCTGTGGCGCCGGGCACGACGACGCGGCCAGAGGGGCCGGCAGCGGGCACTTTTCTGCGCTCGCTCGCACCCGCTTGGCATTCGGTGGGTTGTCCGCACCCGCAGGCCCGGCCCCGGCGGCAGCGGGGTGCCGCTTGACGCCGCCTCCACCGTAGCACTCTGCGGCTATCTTGTCGTAGATGCATAGCGCACTCTCGACCATGATGACCTGCCTCAAGGGATCATGGAGGCAGCTTCTCAAATCCGGGACGGCCGATGGTTTCAGGAACGCGTTCCCCCGGAGC
>CAUYUJ010020850.1:22500-25000 GCA_963575745.1 Prorocentrum cordatum
TACTCTTATTCCTGCTCCTACTCCTGCTCTTACTCCTACGCGGTGCACCCGCGATGCTCTGTCATGCACCCAGGCCGCGAATCCTGTGCAAAAAATACCACAAAGAGCACACTCGCGCGTTCATGTCAGAATCCTACCGAACACCGTGTGTTTGCAAGCATTTCAACATAAAAACATCAAAAACCCAATGTTTTTTCACAAAAGTGCTTTCGGGTGTCCTGTCAGACCGTCGGGCTTCCTCCGGCCACCTCTGGCTTCCTGCGGTGTACCGGGCCATTCTCGACTCGTCTGGCAATGCGTGCGCGGCATTCAACACGCGCTCGCCAGTTCCCCTCGGCAACCGCCATCGCGGCCGCATCAGCTGTACCAAACCGGCTGGCCGGTGTGACTTCGGCCCCCAGTAGTGCCAGCTTTGCTTCTTATGTTGTGGGAGGGCGGGTGGGACTGGGCATGCCATGCTTGACTCGCTCGAGCTGGCTAGCTTGACTCCTACTCCTACTCCTACTCCTACTCCTACTCCTACTCCTACTCCTACTCCTATCCTTATTCCTTATTAGAATATACTCCTACTCCCCCCTCAGGCCGGCAGATAGGGGCCGCATCCGAGTGGTCCCATCCTAACCTGTAAAAAACAATACAAAATCAACATTTTTTCTTATTTTTTCCTCTCGACATGGGCGTCCTGTCGTCCACGGCGATAATCCATTGCAAAAAAAAACCACAAAGAGCACACGCGCGCGTTCATGTCATAATCCTAACCGAAACACCGTGTGATTGCCAAGCATTTCAACAACAAAACATCAAAAACCGATGCTTTTTCACAAAAATGTGTAAAAATAAAATTCCCGCCAGAGCTCTCTTGCTGAAATCATAGGAAAACCATTAGAATCTTAAGAATTCATTCTGTCAAATCCAGCGATTACACTCAAATCGCGCGGTGCACGTCGCGATGCTCTGTCATGCACCCAGGCCGCGAATCCTGTGCTCAAAAAACACAACAAGAGCACACCTCGCGCGTTCATGTCAGAATCACTAACCGAAACACCGTGTGTTTAGCAAGCATTCAACATAAAAAACAAAAAAACCCAATGAGTTTTCACAAAAAATGCTTTTTGACAAAAATCTTTGGGGTGTCCTGCAGAACGTCCGGGCTTCCTCCGGCCACCTCTGCTTCCTGCGTGCCGCCGCCGATTCTCGACTCGTCTGGCAATGCGTGCGCGGCATTCAACACGCGCTCGCCAGTTCCCGTCGGCAACCGCCATCGCGGCCGCATCAGCTGTACCAAACCGGCTGGCCGGTGTGACTTCGGCCCCCAGTTGTGCCAGCTTTGCTTCTATGTTGTGGGAGGGCGGGTGGGACTGGGCATGCCATGCTTGACTCGCTCGAGCTGGCTAGCTTGACTCCTACTCCTACTCCTACTCCTACTCCTATCCTTATTCCTTATTAGAATATACTCCTACTCCCCCCTCAGGCCGGCAGATAAGGGGCCCATCCGGGTGGTCCCATCCGAACCTTAAAAAACAATACAAAATCAACATTTTTCTTTTTTTTTTTCCTCTCGACATGGACGTCCTGTCGTCCACGGCGATAATCCATTGCAAAAAAAACCACAAAGAGCACACGCGCGCGTTCATGTCAGAATCCTACCGAACACCGTGTGTTTGCAAGCATTTCAACATAAAAACATCAAAAACCCGATGCGTTTTCACAAAAAAAAAAAACTACAAATTCCCTGCCCGGGCTCTCTTGCTGAAATCATAGGAGAACCATAAGAATCTTAAGAATTCGGTCAAATCCAGTGATTTCACGTCATCGCGCGGTGCACTCGCGATGCTCTGTCATGCACCCAGGCCGCGAATCCTGTGCAAAAAATACCACGCGGGCGAATTGCGCGCGCGTCGCCGCGAGCGCATGCTCAAATCCTTCTAGAGTCGTCGCCGTCATTGGCACCGTCGCATAGACGTCCTGTCGTCCACGTCGCAAAATGCATGGCAGGAATGGGACCCGGCTTACCGGGCCGTTCTCGACACGGCCACCTCTGGCTTCCTGCGGTGTACCGGGCCATTCTCGACTCGTCTGGCAATGCGTGCGCGGCATTCAACACGCGCTCGCCAGTTCCCGTCGGCAACCGCCATCGCGGCCGCATCAGCTGTACCATACCGGCTGGCCGGTGTGACTTCGGCCCCCAGTTGTGCCAGCTTTGCTTCTTATGTTGTGGGAGGGCGGGTGGGACTGGGCATGCCATGCTTGACTCGCTCGAGCTGGCTAGCTTGACTCCTACTCCTACTCCCACTCCTACTCCTACTCCTACTCCTACTCCTATCCTTATTCTTTATTAGAATATACTCCTACTCCCCCCTCAGGCCGGCAGATAGGGGCCGCATCCGGGTGGTCCCATCCTAACCTGTAAAAAACAATACAAAATCAACATTTTTCTTTTTTTTTCCTCTCGACATGGACGTCCTGTCGTCCACGGCGATAATCCATTGCAAAAAATTCC
>CAUYUJ010020850.1:32500-105000 GCA_963575745.1 Prorocentrum cordatum
GAGATCATCATGACTCCTCAGAGGGGGTCTGGGCGGGTGCCGGGGAGGAGAACCGGGAACCGTTTTTCGCCAACAGTCACACACTTCGTGCTCTTCGACCTCCCAGAACTCCATTCCCGGGACACATTCTGGAGAACCGGGAACAGAGCCGGGCTCGTTTTTTGCCAACAGTCACACACTTCGTGTTCTTCGACCTCTCAGAACTCCATTCCCGGGCCACTTTCTGGAGAACCGGGAACAGAGACGGGCAGGTTTTTTTTGGAAGCAGTCACACACTTCGTGCTCTTCGACCTCCCAGAACTCCATTCCCGGGCTACATTTTGAGGGCCCCGAGCCAACTCTAGGCCACTTCGTGCTTTTCGAATCGCCAGAACACCATTCCAGGGCCACATTACGTAACAGCTTTTGCTGATAGGTTTCTAGTGGTGTCAAAAGAGAGCATCTGGACTCCACAGGGGGGTCTGGGCGGGTGCCGGGGAGGAGAACCGGGAATCGTTTTTCGCCAACAGTCACACACTTCGTGCTCTTCGACCTCCCAGAACTCCATTCCCGGGCCACATTCTGGAGAACCGGGAGCAGAGCCGGGCTCGCTTTTCGCCAACAGTCACACAATCGTGCTCTTCGTCTTCCCAGAATTCGATTCCCGGGCCACATTATGGAGAACCGGGAACAGAAACGGGTTCGTTTTTTTTTTTTTTTTTTTTTTTTTTTTTTTTTTTTTTTTTTTTTTTTTTTTTTTTTTTTTTTTTTTTTTTTTTTTTTTTTTTTTTTTTTTTTTTTTAATATTATTATTTTTTAAATATAAAAAAAAATAAATTGTCACACACTTCGTGCTCTTCGACCTCCCACAACTCCATTCCCGGGCTGCATTTTGAGTGCCCGGAGCAAATTCTAGGCCACTTCGTGATCTTCGAATCGCCAGAACTCCATTCCCGGGCCACATTTTGGATGCCCGGAGCCAACTGTAGGCCACTTCGTGCTCTTCGAGTTCCCAGAACTCCATTCCCGGGCCACATTTTGAATGCCCGGAGCCAACTGTAGGCCACTTCGTGGTCTTCGAGTTCCCAGAACTCCATTCCTGGGCATGATTTTGAATGCCCGGAGCCAACTGTAGGCCACTTCGTGTTCTTCTAGTTCCCAGAACTCCATTCCTGGGCCACATTTTGAATGCTGAGGCAGGCTGATGCTGCGGCCGAGGCAGGCTGAGGCTGAGGCAGGCTGAGGCTGAGGCCGAGGCTGAAGGCAGACTGAGGCTGAGGCTGAAGCAGGCTGAGGCTGAGGCTGAGGCTGAGGCAGGCTGAGGCTGAGGCTGAAGCAGGCTGAGGCTGAGGCTGAGGCTGAGGCTGAGGCTGAGGCTGAGGCAGGCTGAGGCTGAGGCTGAGGCTGAGGCTGAGGCTGAGGCTGAGGCAGGCTGAGGCTGAGGCAGGCTGAGGCTGAGGCTGAGGCTGAGGCAGGCTGAGGCTGAGGCTGAGGCAGGCTGTGAGGCTGCTGACTGCCGTTTCCGCTGCGACTGTCATCGCGAATGCGACTACGACTGCGAGAACAGCAGAATTCTACAACTGGATTTTCATCTGAATCTTAAGGGGAATGCTTTCAGATATGCTTCTACATATCGCTGTTAGGTTGCTTTGCCGGGATAATTTTTACCTAACAGGTTTTGCTGATAGGTTTCTAGTGGGGTCAAAAGAGAGCATCATGACTCCTCAGGGGGGTCTGGGCGGGTGCCGGGGAGGAGAACCGGGAATCGTTTTTCGCCAACAGTCACACACTTCGTGCTCTTCGACCTCCCAGAACTTCATTCCCGGGCCCCATTCTGGAGAACCGGGAACAGAGCCGGGCTCGCTTTTCGCCCACAGTCACACACTTCGTGCTCTTCGACCTCCCAAAACTCCATTCCCGGGCCACATTCTGGAGAACCGGGAACAAAGCCGGGCTTGTTTTTCGTCAACGGTCACACACTTCGTGCTCTTCGACCTCCCAGAACTCCATTCCCGGGCTACATTTTGAGTGCCCGGAGCCAACTGTAGGCCACTTCGTGCTCTTCGAGTTCCCAGAACTCCATTCCCGGGCCACATTTTGGATGCCCGGAGCCACTTGTAGGCCACTTCGTGTTCTTCGATTTCCCAGAACTCCATTCCTGGGACACATTTTGGATGCCCGGAGCCACCTGTAGGCCACTTCGTGTTCTTCAAGTTCCCAGAAGTCCATTTTTGGGCATGATTTTGAATGCCCGGAGCCAACTGTAGGCCACTTCGTGTTCTTCTAGTTCCCAGAACTCCACTCCTGGGCCACATTTTGAATGCTGAGGCAGGCTGATGCTGCGGCCGAGGCAGGCTGAGGCTGAGGCAGGCTGAGGCTGAGGCCGGGGCAGAAGGCAGAATGAGGCTGAGGCTGAAGCAGACTGAGGCTGAGGCTGAGGCAGTGCCTGAGGCTGGGAGGCTGAAGGCTGGAGCAGCCTGTGCTGAGCAGGCTGAGGCTGAGGCTGAGGCTGAGGCTGAGGCTGAGGCTGATGCAGGCTGAGGCTGAGGCAGGCTGAGGCGGAGGCCGAGGCTGAAGTCAGGCTGAGGCTGAGGCTGAAGCAGGCTGAGGCTGAGGCTGAGGCAGGCTGAGGCTGAGGCTGAGGCAGGCTGAGGCTGAGGCTGTGACTGCGACTGCCGTTGCCGCCGCGACTGTCATCGCGAATGCGACTACGACTGCGAGAACAGCAGAATTCTACAACTGGATTTTCATCTGAATCTTAAGGGGAATGCTTTCAGATATGCTTCTACATATCGCTGTTAGGTTGCGTTGCCGGGTGGGGGTGGGGGTGGGGGCGGGGGGGGTGGGGGGGGTGGGGAAATGGGGGGGGGGGTGGGTCGAAGGATAATTTAACCTAACAGCTTGAGCTGATAGGTTTCTTGTAGGGTCAAAAGAGAGCATCATGACACTCCAGGGGTGTCCGGGCGGAAGCCGGCAGAAACCGGGAGAATCCGGCGGAGCTCATTTTTAATCAACAGTTACACACTTCGTGGTCTTCGAGGTCCCAGAACTCCATTCCCGGGCCATATTCTGAATGCCCGGAGCCAACTGTAGGCCACCTCGTGGTCTTCGAGTTCCCAGAATTCCATTCCCGGGCCACATTTTGAATGCCCAGAGCCAACTGTAGGCCACTTCGTGCTCTTCGATTTCCCAGAATTCCATTCCCGGGCCACATTTTGAGCGCCCGGAGCCACCTGTAGGCCATTTCGTGGTTTTCGAGTTCCCATACTTTATTCCTGGGCATGATTTTGAATGCCCGGAGCCACTTGTAGGCCACTTCGTGTTCTTCTAGTTCCCAGAATTCCATTCCCGGGCCACATTTTGAATGCTGAGGCAGGCTGATGCTGAGGCTGAGGCAGGCTGAGGCTGAGGCAGGCTGAAGCTGAGGCCGAGGCTGAAGGCAGACTGAGGCTGAGGCTGAAGCAGGCTGAGGCTGAGGCTGAGGCAGGCTGAGGCTTAGGCTGAGGCAGGCTGAGGCTGAGGCAGGCTGAGGCTGAGGCTGAGGCTGAGGCTGAGGCAGGCTGAGGCTGAAGCAGGCTGAGGCTGAGGCCGAGGCCGACGGCAGACTGAGGCTGAGGCTGAAGCAGGCTGAGGCTGAGGCTGAGGCTGAGGCAGGCTGAGGCTGAGGCTGAGGCAGGCTGATGCTGAGGCAGGCTGAGGCTGAGGCTGAGGCTGATGCAGGCTGAGACTGAGGCAGGCTGAGGCTGCGGCCGAGGCTGAAGGCAGACTGAGGCTGAGGCTGAAGCAGGCTGAGGCTGAGGCAGAGGCTGAGGCTGAGGCTGAGGCTGAGGCAGGCTGAGGCTGAGGCAGGCTGAGGCTGAGGCTGAGGCTGATGCAGGCTGAGCCTGAGGCAGGCTGAGGCTGAGGCCGAGGCTGAAGGCAGACTGAGGCTGAGGCTGAAGCAGGCTGAGGCTGAGGCTGAGGCAGGCTGAGGCTGAGGCTGATGCAGGCTGAGGCTGAGGCAGGCTGATGCTAAGGCAGGCTGAGGCTGAGGCTGAGGCTGATGCAGGCTGAGGCTGAGGCAGGCTGAGGGCTGAGGCAGGCTGAGCTTGAGGCCGAGGCGACGGCAGACTGATGTTTAGGCTGAAGCATGCTGGAGGCTGAAGCAGACTTAGGCTGAGGCTGAGGAAGGCTGAGGCTGAGGCTGAAGCAGGCTGATGCTGAGGCATGCTGAGGCTGAGGCTGAGGCTGATGCAAGCTGAGGCTGAGGCAGGCTGAGGCTGAGGCCGAGGCTGAAGGCAGACTGAGGCTGAGGCTGAAGCAGGCTGAGGCCGAGGCTGAGGCAGGCTGAGGCTGAGGCAGGCTGAGGCTGAGGCTGTGACTGCGACTGCCGTTGCCGCTGCGACTGTCATCGCGAATTCGACTACGACTGCGAGAACAGCAGAATTCTACAACAGGATTCTCATCTGAATCTTAAGGGGCATGCTTCCATATATGCTCCTACACATCGCTGTTAGGTTGCTTTGCCGGGATAATTTTTACTTAACAGCTTGTGCTGATAGGTTTCTAGTAGGGTCAAAAGAGAGCATCATGACACTCCAGGGGGGTCCGGGCGGAAGCCGGCAGAAACCGGGAGAATCCGGCGGAGCTCATTCCGTGCGTGCAGGTACGCACGGGAGCCACCTCGGCGCCATCGGAGGTGCGTTCCGTGCGTGCAGGCACGCACGGGAGCCACCTCGGCGCCATCGGAGGTGCGTTCCGTGCGTGCAGGTACGCACGGGAGCCACCTCGGCGCCATCGGAGGTGCGTTCCGTGCGTGCAGGTACGCACGGGAACCACCTCGGCGCCATCGGAGGTGTGGTCCGTGCGTGCAGGTACGCACGGGAGCCCCCTCGGCGCCATCGGAGGTTCGGCTGAGGCTGAGGCAGGCTGAGGCTGAGGCTGAGGCTGAGGCTGATGCAGGCTGAGGCTGATGCAGGCTGAGGCTGATGCAGGCTGAGGCCGCAGGAGTATGCGGGAGCGCAGCAGGCTGAGGCTGAGGCAGGCTGAGGCTGAGGCTGAGGCTGATGCAGGCTGAGGCTGAGGCAGGCTGAGGCCGAAGGGGTATGCGGGAACGCAGCAGGCTGAGGCCGACGCAGGCTGAGGCTGAGACTGAGGCTTATGCAGGCTGAGGCTGAGGCAGGCTGAGCTGACTTGTCCTGTGGAGCTCCAGTGTCACAGAAGATGCATCTGTAGCTTCCTCGTCGCATTAGGGGCTCCAGCGTCATCGAACTTGTCTTTTTACCGTCGCTGTCGTGCCGCGGGGCGCTTCAGCGGGCAATCGTGCGCATGAAGTACGCCACGCGCCTGCGCGCTCACGAAGAGGGCCAGCGCGCCCTATCGCCTGCGGGCGACCGCGCGGGCTTGCCCCCGCAACAGCCAAAAAGGGCATGCCCGCGCGCCGGGTAAAGCCTAAAAGGGCTTTCGTCTGCCTGTTCCTTGCCTCCCGCTCTCCTCCTTCTTCTTTCATCGACGTCAGAACCCCCGCCCCCTATGACGCTCCCCGCTGGCTTGGGTGGTCTACTCAGGTCGCGGTGCCCCCCCCTCCCCGTCGTTGCCACGACGGGGAGGGGGGGGCACCGTTCCCTCGGATGGGCACATCCCCCCCTCCAGGGGCCTCCGAGCCCTCCCTCTCCGTCCTTTCCTTCTCCTCTCCTCCTCGGACTTCAACGCCTTTGGCGTCTCCGACGACCCCCTTGGGTAGTAGTAGTAGTAGTAGTAGTAGTAGTAGTAGTAGTAGTAGTAGTAGTAGTAGTAGTAGTAGTAGTAGTAGTAGTAGTAGTAGTAGTAGTAATAGTAATAGTTATTAGTGTAGTATATAGTTCGTAAAATGATCGTAGACTCAGATAAATAGTAGTAGTAGTATTGTAGTAGTAGTCGTAGTATATAGTAGTAGTTGTATTGCGTAGTAGTAGTTAGTAGTAATAGAAGTAGAAGAAAAGAATACTAATAATAAGAAGAGCATAATAAGAAAAAGATAATACTACAATAAATAAGAAGATAAGTATAGTCAGTAGTAGTAGTAGTAAGTATTAGTAGTATAATGAAGTAGAAGTAGGTAGTAGTTATCAGTAGTATAGTAAGTAGTAGTAGTAACGTACTTGTAATAGAGTAGTAGTAATGTATTGTAGTAGTAGTAATGTTATCGTAGTATATAAGCAGTAGTAGTTAGTAGGGTAGTGGTAGTAGTAGATAGTAGATAAGTAGTCAGTATTAATAGTAGTAGTAGTAGTAGTAGTGAAGTGGGTAGTATAGTAGTATTCCGTTAGTAAGTCGTAGTAGTCGTAGTAAGTCGTAGTAGTCGTAGTCGTAGTAGTAGTAGTAGTAGTAGTAGTAGTAGTAGTAGTAGTAGTAGTAGTAGTAGTAGTAGTAGTAGCAGCAGCAGCAGTAGTAGTAGTAGTAGTAGTAGTAGTAGTAGTAGTAGTAGTAGTAGTAGTAGTAATCGTAGGGCCACATTTTTAGTGCCCAGATCCAACTGTAGGCTACTTGGTGTTCGTCGAGTTCCCAGAACTCCATTCCTGGGCCACATAGTTCCCAGAACTCCACTCCCGGGATACATTGTGAATGTCCGGAGCCAACTGTAGGAAACTTCGTGTTCATCGAGTTCCCAGACCTCCATACCCGGGCTACCTTTTGCTTGCCGTCCTTGTGTTCTTAGCGCTATTACTGAGGCGTTCGAAGCCTCCCGCATTCTTAATGCAATCATATTTCCCCTCTGCCTCTGATAGCCGTCTTTGGTCCAGAACGTGTCTCCGACATTCCAATGCCCCTCGCCACAAGGTGCCTGTCCTGCGCAGTCTACATTGCAATGGCCTTCGCCTCGCCGCGAGACTCGTCCCCATGTTTGGCCTCCCGCGGTGCTTCTCAGCCTGCGGAGAGGGGCCGAGGCGCGTCTGCGGCCGCGCCTGCTCGCGCTACTCCTCAGCCTGAGTCTTTCACTGTCGCCTCTTTTAACTTCGGGTTCGAGCAGCCAATTATGTCCGGAAAGAGGACCAGCACCCATTGCGCCAACTGCGGGCGGGTGTGCGCCACGATCGTCGAGGGCGCTGATGCTGACCTCTTCTTTGCGTGCGAAGTCGGCGCGTTTCGCCAGGGCCTGAGCAAAGCACAAATCCACGTGGATGACATCCTGAAGAAGCCGTTCGGCGACAGCGTTCGCTTGCCCGAGGTCGACAACTACTTGAGCTTGTGGGGCTTCGGCGGTGCTTCTCAGCCTGCCGTTGTGTCCCGGCGCGGCGAAGCACAGATCTACAACGTCCCCATCGGACGACAGGTGGGCGCTGTAGTCGCACGGTTCAATGTGCAGACGAGCGGCCATAGCAAAGTGCACGTGATCACCAGCAATATGCACATCGTTTGCGGGGGCCGGCCTCCGAGCATTGTCGCGCGACAGCGTGCAGTGAGGCCTCTCCGACTCCACTTGGGCGGCCTCGAGGCACCGGCGCCGGACGCGCCAGTCGTGCGCATCATGGTCGGCGACAGCAACCTGAACTCCCAGCAGGCGCGTGAAGCTTTGCAGCGCCACAGTGGCGACGAGGCATTGTGGGAGGTCTTCGCCTCACCGGCGGACCGTATCGGCGACAATGTGGCGGTCTGTGGAGCCGTCGCGCGTTTCCGGCCCGTCGCTGTTGGCGCGTCGTACCTGGACCGTGGCATTCGCAACGACTCGCACGATGCTGTCGCGGTCATCATCACCCTCCGCGCTGCTTCTCAGCCTGCGGAGAACAAGGAACGGTGGATTTTCTTCGGGGACTTTTCGGGCTGGCCCCGATGGCCTCGCTCGCTGCGCTCGGCGAGTCTGTATCCGGCTGGCCTCGATGGCGAACCGGTGCTTCTGGCTTTCCACGACGGAGGTGGCGCTGCACATCCTCGCAGGCGGCGACTGCCTCCAGTCGCACCACAATGTGCGCCTCTTCACGAGACAGCTGCAGTGGGCCTGCCAGCAGTGCAAGCGCTTGCTGAACCACGAAGGTGCGGGCGAGATGCAGCAGAGTGAACAGGCGCCAATACAGGCAGTCCGCATCCAGATCCCGGTCGCCGAGGACGAGGAGGAGCATTCCGCAGATGGGACCAGCGGTGCTCCTCAGCCTCCTGGAGAGACCCCTGCTGGTGATGGGCAGGCTGACGGTGCGGAGTGCGAGGATAGGCAGGTGTGCACCACCAGCGCGAACACGGCCGACGACTACGCCCACAGGGGCCCTCGCCTGCAGACCATGCCGTACTACATCCACAGGATGTGCGTCCGCCGAGTCCTGAAGCCGAGCCGGGTGAAAGCTTCTGGGCCGAGATTCTTCGTCTTCGAGAACCGTTGCGTCATGGCTCCGCGGTGCGTGCAGGAGGTCCAATTGACGCGGATGGACGTCCCCGCCATCGACGGCTTCCAGTGCCCGACCTGGGCACAGGACCCAGTGCAGAACTCGCTCTTCAAGGCCCTCCTCTTCGCGCCTTGGGCGTGCGAGGGTCCCCTCACTTGTGGCGGCGTTGCCCAGTGCAGCCATATGTTGAAGAATTGCGACCACCCTGCCGTGCGCCCACACTTGTTCGAGCGGGCGCGGCGACATCGGTGCGCGGAGATCCACGTGCTGGCGGCGCGCGCGGACTCCAGGTGCCGCCTGGCCCGCAAGAGGCTCGTGCTCGCGGACGCGACCTTCTTCTCCGAGCTGAAAGAACCCCGGGCGAACCTCGAGGAGGGCGAGCTGGTGCTCCTCAGCCTAGCGAACTTCGCAAGAGCCCAGCTGGCGCGGCGTATGCCTGTGCAGGCGGCCCGGCGCATCCTCGCCTTCAGTAACCACCACTGCCGATGGCGCGAGGGGCAGTGCACCTTGGCGGAGTTCTGCGCGTGCGTGGCGCGAGACGTGCTGGCGCACGTGGACCTCGCGGCGGAGGCGCGGGTTAAGCCTCGGCCGGCAGCGGCTGCGCACCTGGAGGCGGAGGAGGACTCCTCGAGCGATGCCGAAGGGCCCAAGGGCCGGGTCCCGCTGGAGCTCGTTGACGTGGGCGGAGGCGGTGGCAGCGACGTAGAGGAGGAAGGTGAGAACGCCGAAATTACCGAGATCTCCATGTTTCCGCTGCGGGGCCACACCAGAGCAACCGAGCTGGCTCTGCAGCAAGACCAACTGCAGCGCTTGGGCCAGAAGAGCCGCCTCAGCTACGCGGATCAGCAGCTGAAGAACCTGGGCCGAGCGCGCGGCGGCATGCTGCAGGCGAGCTTTGCGCAGCCAGCCAGCAGCGGCGCGCGGGAGCATCTGGGCACGCGGCTGGACGACAGCTTCTTTGACATGCTGGCCCTAGAGCGGCAGAGAATTGCGCTCCAGAAGAAGCATGCGAGTCCGGATGGAGAGACCTTGCCCGATGTTGGAGGCGACTGGCAACCCAGTGGTGCTCCTCAGCCTGCTGCTGAGGACGCGCAGCCGGAGCTCGTGCCGCAGCTCTCGACCATGCAGGGCCCGGCGGCTGTTGCGTGGAAGCTGGTCACTGATGCAGAGTGCACGGAGGAGCAGATTGACGCGGCGGCGTTGTTCGCGCTGTCCCTGCAGAAACGTTTTGACGGCAGGCCAGACAAGACAGCGCATCTGCTCCCCGTGGTGTCCGCGACGGGCAACCGCAGAGCAATCTGGCTCGGAGGAGGCGGCGTCGGCAAGACACGCACCCTCTCGAGAGTGGTGGAGCCTATGTCCATCATCTACTTCGGCGAGCACGGCTACCTCGCCAAAGCACAGTCCAACCACGCGGCCCACAACCTCGGCCCGCGCGGGAGGACGCTGCACTCCTCCAACGGCATCCTCATGTCGGACTCCCTGCAGACCGCCAGGCCGCGCTTGACCTCTCAGGCGCAGAAAAAGCTCGACCGCCTCACAGGCACACTCGGCGTCGACGTGATCGATGAGCTGGGTGCTGTGCCGGGGCCCTTGCTGCATGCGGATGCACTGCGCGCGACCTACGGCAGGGCGCTGCGCTACAACCTCGATTCTACCAAGTACATGCTCCCGCAGGAGACGTGGGGGCGCATGCCGGCGAAGATCCTCTGCGGGGACTTCTACCCATTTACCGCCGGCCCCCGCCAGCGCCTGCCTGCTGGCGCTTACGCAGGCCAGTCCTACGAGCACCAACAGGCTCGGAAGTTGCTCGCCGACTTCGAGTTCGTCGTCGACTTCGTGCAGATGCAGCGCTTCACAGACCCGCTGCAGGTCGAGGTCCTTCACGCCATGAGGATTCCAGTCGGCAGAAAGATCTCTGACGAGAGCTGGCAAGCGATCCTCAAAACAGAGATTGTTAGCTCCAGCGGTGCTGGTCAGCCTGCTGCCAGCACCAGCGAAGCCGCTCAGCAACCCCAGTGGGACCGCCGGTTGCGCGCAGCCCGAGGCTGGTACGAGTCGGCATGTGAGTGGCGCGTCGTCTCTTACGCCATGCATGCGCATGCCAAGCTTGATGCGCACGATGCTGGCCAGCTGCTCTTCTACGTGCCGGCAGTCGACAGACCAGCTGCGCGCTTCGCGAAGCCTGACTTCGAAAAGATGCGCGCGGAGCCCAACATCGGCGCTACTGGAAAAATGCCGAGGCTGCTGCCGCTCTTCCTCGGCATGGAGGTCATCCTGACGGAGTCCGTGTTGCCGCCTAAGTATGTCCGTGGAGCGCCGGGCAAGGTGGTAGGCATAGAGCAGCGCGCTCTGGAGCCTCCGGTGGAGGGTCGCGCGTCCGTTGTCTCGGATGGTGTTGCGGTGCTCCGCTACATGCCCAAGGCCGTCTATGTCAAGATCGATGACAGCGATGAGCTCTTCTTGAAGGCCGCGCTGGTGACTGCTGGCAGTGCTTCTCAGCCTGCCGGCCCTGACCTGCTTGGAGTGCTCGCGATTGCCCCGCAGGCCCGTCCCTGGAAGTTCAAAGCAACGGCGGATGGCCTGGCCATCACGGTCTCCAGGACACAGTTGACCGTGCTGCCCAAGAAGCAGGGCACTCTGCATGGCGTGCAGGGCAAGACGGCGGACCCAGGCTTCATCGTGCACTGGGCGTTTCCGCCAGGACTCAAGAAAAAGTCCATTTGGCTGGCCTACTACGTCAGCCTGTCGCGGCCCCGGAGCTTCGGCCAGCTCTTGAGCCACGGCTTGCCTGACCGGAGCATCATCGAGTCAGGCCCCCCAGAACAGATCGCGAAGGCTTTCGACGAATTCCTCGCAGACGAGATTGCCGCGACAAAAATCGCCTGCGCGGAGGCCCGACAGGCGCTGGGCTGGCCTGCGCGAGCTTGAGGAGCCCTGAGATGCAGCCTGCTTTGTGGCGGTGCTGTTCAGCCTGGCCGTCTGCATTCGCGTGGTTCGTCTCAGCCTGCATTTGTGTGGTGCTTCTCAACCTGCACTCGCGTGCAGCCGTGGATAGTGAGTTGCGGTGCTCCTCAGCGCGTGTTTCGTTTGAGGCTGAATCCATTGATCGCAGTGTCTCGTTTGGACTTACATCCAACATCCATTGATCGCAGCGTCTCGTTTGGAATGAACACCAAAACAATGTGCTGTCTCGTTGATAGCAGTGCCTCCTTTGCAGAGACATCCACTATTGATAGCAGCGTCTCGTTTCCAGACGCATCCGTAGTAGTAAGTAGTAGTGTCTCGTTCGAAATAAAATCCATTGATACTCGTGTCTCGTTTAGGGCAGAAACCATTGATAG
The DNA here is from genome assembly GCA_963575745.1 of Prorocentrum cordatum. NCBI lineage: Eukaryota > Dinophyceae > Prorocentrales > Prorocentraceae > Prorocentrum > Prorocentrum cordatum. The sequence goes on from CAUYUJ010020850.1 coordinate 44,157, forward strand.
CAGCGTCTCGTTTGCACCTACACCCCTGCATAGCAGCGTCTCGTTTGGAATGAGCACAAAAAGAGTGTGCTGTCTCGTGAATAGTTGTGCCTCCTTTGCAGACATGTCCACTATTGATCGCAGCGTTTCGCTTCCAGTCAAATCCGAACATGAATCTAAAGAAGAATGCTTCCACATATGATATTACACATGGCTGTTCGGTTGCTTTGCTGGGATTTTTTATTTTGCTTTCTTGCTTCTTTTTTCCCCTCTCCCAGTCCCAGTCCCAGTCCCTGGCCGAGTCCGCAGCGAAAGAGGGCGCTGCACCCGGTTCCCTCCGGCTGGCCCCCTGGCTGGGCTGCTGGCGCCCGCGGTCGCCTTAGGCGGCCCGACGGGCCCGCCGGCCTCCGCGCGGTCTTCGCGCCGCCAGCCGCCGCCGCCCGCCGCCCGCCAGGCCGAGCCGCCCTGCGCGCCTCGGCCTCTGGAGGCTTCCGGGGGCGTCCGGAAGCAGCGGAAGCTCTCGAGGCCCTGGCCCGGCCAGCTCCCCTCCGCGCCCGGGCAAGGCCGCTCGCGAAGGCCGCCAGAGCTGCCCCAGCCCCGCGGCCCGCGGCCGCGGCGCCCGCCGGCCCTGCCCGCCTGCCGCGCAAGCGCCGGCCGCCCAGGAGCTGAAGCACACGACCAGCCAGATGAGCATCGATAGGGCTCGCTGCCACTGGTCCCTTTTCGTGTACGCGCCGATCCCAGCACTGTAGTTGATGACATTGGGCTCCATTTTCTGCATCTGCCTGCAGATGATCGCCGATAGGGCCCGCTGCTTGCGTCCGCTTTGTGCGCGCGCCAATCCCAGCCCTGTAACCCGCGACGTCGGGTCCCAGCTTCGCGACCAACATCGCGCTGAGCAGCACGAATGCGTGTTGCCACTGTCCCCTCTTCTCGCCCGCGCTGATCCCAGCAATGTAGCTGATGACACTTGGCGCCACCTTCGCCTTCCACATCTTGCTGAGCAGCGAGAGAGCCCGCTGCCACTGCTCGCCGTTCGCGCGCGCGCTGATCCCAGAGTTGTAGCCGATGGCATCTGGCTCCAACCGCGCTTCCCAAATGTCGCGGAGCAGCGGTAGAGCCCGCTGCCACTGCTCGCCTTTCGTGCGCGCGCTGATCCCAGAGCTGTAGCTGATGACACTTGGCTCCACCTTCGCCTCCCGCATCTCGCTGAGCAGTGGGGGGGCCTGCTGCCACTGCTCGCTGTTCGTACACGCGCTGATCCCAGGGCTGATCCCAGAGTTGTAGCTGATGGCATCCGGCTCCAACCTCACTTCCCGCATCTCGCAGAGCAGCTATACAGCCCGCCTCCACTGCTCGCCTTTCGCGCACGCGCTGATCCCATAGTTGTAGCTGATGACATTCGGCTCCAACCTCACTTCCCACATCCCGCTGAGCAGTGATAGAGACCGCTGCCACTGCTCGTCTTTCGCGCACGCGCTGATCCCAGAGCTATAGCTGATGTCACTTGGCTCCGCCTTCGCCTCCCGCATCTCGCTGGGCAGTGAGAGAGCCCGCTGCCTCTGCTCGCCTTTCGCGCATGCGCTGATCCCAGAGCTGTAGCTGATGACGCTTGGCTCCACCTTCGCCTCCCGCATCTCGCTGAGCAGAAGAGATCCCGCTGCCACTGCTCGCCGTTCGCGCACGCGCTGATCCCAGAGTTGTAGCTGATGGCATCTGGCTCCAAACTCATTTCCCAAATGTCGCGGAGCAGTGGGGGAGCCTGCTGCCACTGCTCGCCGTTCGTGCACGCGCCTGGTCCCAGAGCTGTAGCTGACGACACTTGGCTCCGCCTTCGCCTCCCGCATCTCGCTGAGCAGTGGGGGGGCCTGCTGCCACTGCTCGCCGTTCGTGCACGCGCTGATCCCAGGGCTGATCCCAGAGTTGTAGCTGATGGCATCTGGCTCCAACCTCACTTCCCACATCTCGCAGAGCAGCGATAAAGCCCGCCTCCACTGCTCGTCTTTCGCGCACGCGCTGATCCCATAGCTGTAGCTGATGACGCTTGGCTCCACCTTCGCCTCCCGCATCTCGCTGAGCAGTGGGAGAGCCTGCTGCCACTGCTCGCCGTTCGCACACGCGCTGATCCCAGAGTTGTAGCTGATGTCAGTCGGCTCCAACCTCACTTCCCGCATCCCGCTGAGCAGTGATAGAGCCCGCTGCCACTGCTCGTCTTTCGCGCACGCGCTGATCCCAGAGCTATAGCTGATGAACTCTTGGCATCGCCACACCGTCACCTCCTTTCCTCCTCCCCCTCCACGTCCTGACTCCCTGGCTCGCTGCCGCTTCCCGCTGACGTCGAGCGCGATTATCTTCGCCTCCTCCTCCTCCTCCTCCTCCTCCTCCTCGACCTGGTCCTGCTCGTCTGCTGCCTTCTCCTCCTCTTCTATCTCCTCCTCTGCCGCCTCGCTCTCCTCCCTGGCTCGCTGCCACTGCCGCTGCCCATTTTTCGCACGTGCGCTGGCCCCAGCGATGCAACTGACGACGTTGGGCCCCAGTTTGGGAATCAGCAGCGCCATAGCCTGCTGCCACTGCTCTCTTGTCTCGCAGGCGCGGCTGGGTCTGGACTCCAGGCGGGGGTGGGGCGGGCGGGGGGCGGAGGACGAGGGGGCGAGGGGCACGAGCCGGGCCCGAACGGCGAGGGGCGAACGACGCGGGGGCAGGGGGCGAACGAGACAGGACCGAGACGAGGGGACAGAGGCCGAGGGAAAGGCGAGGGCAAGGGGCGGTGGGCGTCGTCGGCGCGCGTCGTCGTGCAGGTGCGCGTCGTTGCTGCTGGTCGTTGCAGGTGGTGCCCGTCCTTGCTGGGGGTCGTGTTGCCGGTCGGAATTGGTGCTGGTCGCAGTCGTGGTGGTGCTGCTGCTGGTCGTGGTCGTGTTGGTGGTGCTGCTGCTGTTTGCGGTCGTGGTAGTGCTGCTGCTGGTCGCAGTCGTGGTGCTGCGAGTCGTAGTCGTGGTGGTGTTGGTGGTCGCAGTCGTGGTGGTGCTGGTTATGCTGGTGGTGCTGGTTTTGGTGGTGGTGGTGGTGGTGCTGCTGCTGCTGGTCGCAGTCGTGGTGGTGCTGCTGCTGGTTGCAGTCGTGGTGTTGCTGGTCGCAGTTTTGGTGCTGCTGGTCGCAGTCGTGGTGTTGGTGCTGCTGGTCGCGGTTGTGGTGGTGCTGCTTGTCGTGGTGGTGCTAGTCGTAGTAGTAGTGGTGCTGCTGGTCGCCGTCGTGGTGGTGCTGGTTGTGCTGGTGGTGCTGGTGGTGCTGTTGGCCGTGGTGGTGGAGCTGCTGGTGGCAGTCGTGGTGGTGCTGCTGCTGGTCGTGGTCGTGGTGTTGCTGGTGGCAGTCGTGGGGCTGCTGGTAGCAGTCGTGGTGGTGCTGCTGGTCGCGGTCGAGGTGGTGCTGCTGCTGGTCGTGGTGGTGCTGCTGCTGGTCGCTGTCGTGGTGGTGCTGGTTGTAGTCGTGGTGGTGCTGCTGGTCGCAGTCGTGGTATTGCTGGTTGTGCTGGTGGTGCTCGTCGTGGTGGTGCTGCTGGTCGCAGTCTCGGTGCTGCTGCTCCCGGTTGCGGTCGTGGCGCTGCTGGTCGCAGTCGTGGTGTTGCTGGTCGTGGTCGTAGTGGTGCTGCGGGTCGCGGTCGTAGTGGTGGTACTGCTGGTCGTTGTCGTGGTGGTGCTGCTGCTGGTCGCAGTCGTGGTGCTGCTGGTCGCAGTCGTGGCGCTGTTGGCCACAGTCGTAGGGCTGCTGGTCGCCGTCGTGTTGGTGCTGGTGGTGCTGCTGGTCGTGGTGGTGCTGCTGGTCTCAGTGGTGCTGCTGCTGGTCGCAGTCGTGGTGGTGCTGGTCGTAGTGGTGGTGGTGCTGCTGGTCGCAGTCGTGGTAGTGGTAGTGCTGGTTGTGCTGGTGATGCTGGTCGTGGCGGTGCTGCTGTTCGCAGTCTCGGTACTGCTGCTCCCAGTTGCAGTCGTGGTGCTGCTGGTCGCTGTCGTGGTGCTGCTGGTCGTGGTCGTGGTCGTGGTGGTGCTGTGGGTCGCTGTCGTGGTGGTGGTGCTGCTGGTCGCAGTCGTGGTGGTGCTGCTGCTGCTGCTGGTCTCAGTCGTGGTGCTGCTGGTCGCAGTCGTGGCGCTGTTGGTCGCAGTCGTGGGGCTGCTGGTCGCCGTCGTGGTGGTGCTGCTGGTGCTGCTGGTCGTGGTGGTGGTGCTGCTGGTCGTTGTGGTGCTGCTGCTGGTTGCAGTCGTAGTGGTGCTGGTCGCTGTCGTGGTGCTGCTGGTCGTGGTCGTGGTCGTGGTGGTGCTGTGGGTCGCTGTCGTGGTGGTGGTGCTGCTGGTCGCAGTCGTGGTGGTGCTGCTGCTGCTGCTGGTCTCAGTCGTGGTGCTGCTGGTCGCAGTCGTGGCGCTGTTGGTCGCAGTCGTGGGGCTGCTGGTCGCCGTCGTGGTGGTGCTGCTGGTGCTGCTGGTCGTGGTGGTGGTGCTGCTGGTCGTTGTGGTGCTGCTGCTGGTTGCAGTCGTAGTGGTGCTGGTCGTAGTCGTGGTGGTGCTGCTGGTCGCAGTCGTGGTAGTGCTGGTTGTGTTGGTGGTGCTGGTGGTGCTGCTGGTCGTGGTGGTGGTGGTGGTGCTGCTGGTCGTAGTCGTGGTGATGCTGCTGGTCGCAGGCGTCGTGCTGCTGGTCGCAGCCGTGGTGCTCCTGGTCGTGGTCGTGGTGGTGCTGCGGGTCGCTGTCGTGGTGGTGGTGCTGCTGGTCGCAGTCGTGGCGCTGCTGGTCGCGGTCGTGGGGCTCCTGGTCGCCGTCGTGGTGGTGCTGGCGGTGCTACTGGTGGTGCTGCTGCTGGTTGCAGTCGTGGCGGTGCTGGTCGTAGTCGTGGTGCTGCTGCTGGTCGCAGTCGTGGTGGTGCTGCTTGTGCTAGTGGTGCTGGTGGTGCTGCTGGTCGTGGTGGTCGTGGTGCTGCTGGTCGTGGTCGTGGTGGTGCTGCGGGTCGCTGTCGTGGTGGTGGCGCTGCTGGTCGCAGTCGTGGTGGTGCTGCTTCTGGTCGCAGTCGTGGTGCTGCTGGTCGCAGTCGTGGTGCTGCTGGTCGCAGTCGTGGGGCTGCTGGTCGCCGTCGTAGTGGTGCTGGTGGTGCTGCTGGTCGTGGTGGTGGTGCTGCTGGTCGTTGTGGTGCTGCTGCTGGTTGCAGTCGTGGCGGTGCTGGTCGTAGTCGTGGTTGTGCTGCTGGTCGCAGTCGTGGTGGTGCTGCTTGTGCTAGTGGTGCTGCTGGTCGTGGTGGTGGTGCTGCTGCTGGTCGTAGTCGTGGTGGTGCTGCTGCTGGTCGCTGTCGTCGTGCTGCTGGTAGCAGTCGTGGTGCTGGTCGTTGTCGTGGTGGTGCTGGTCGTAGTGGTGGTGGTGCTGCTGGTCGCAGTCGTGGTAGTGCTGGTTGTGCTGGTGGTGCTGGTCGTGGTGGTGCTGCTGGTCGCTGTCTCGGTGCTGCTGCTCCCGGTTGCAGTCGTGGTGTTGCTGGTCGCTGTCGTGGTGCTGCTGGTCGTGGTCGTGGTCGTGGTGGTGCTGCGGGTCGCTGTCGTGGTGGTGGTGCTGCTGGTCGCAGTCGTGCTGGTGCTGCTGCTGGTCGCAGTCGTGGTGCTGCTGGTCGCAGTCGTGGCGCTGCTGGTCGCAGTCGTGGGGCTGCTGGTCGCCGTCGTGGTGGTGCTGGTGGTGCTACTGGTCGTGGTGGTGGTGCTGCTGGTCGTTGTGGTGCTGCTGCTGGTTGCAGTCGTGGTGGTGCTTGTCGTAGTCGTGGTGGTGCTGCTGGTCGCAGTCGTGGTGGTGCTGCTTGTGCTGGTGGTGCTGGTGGTGCTGCTGGTCGTGGTGGTGGTGGTGCTGCTGGTCGTAGTCGTGGTGGTACTGCTGCTGGTCGCAGTCGTGGTGCTGCTGGTCGCAGTCGTGGTGCTCCTGGTCGTGGTCGTGGTGGTGCTGCGGGTCGCTCTCGTGGTGGTGGTGTTGGTGGTGGTTCTGCTGCGGGTCGCAGTCGAAGCGATGGTGCTGCTGGTCGCCGTTGTGGTGGTGGTGGTACTGCTGGTCTCCTCGTGGTGCCCGCTGCCGTGTCGGGGGTGCTCCTGGCGCTCGTCGGAGCCCCCCGGGGCGGCCGTGCTGGCCGCAGTGCCAAGCATCAGGGGCGTGATGGCAGGCGGCTAGCGGGTGGGCCGGCGGAGTCTGCGAGCAGCACTTCGGCCAGGTCTGGGTCGTCCTCCCCGGCGGCTCCCCCCAAGGCTAGGTAGCCGTCGCCCGTCAGGGTGGCCATGAGCGCGTCCTGGGCCGCGACGCTCAGGAACCCCCACCAGCGGTTGGTGTACGCGAGCTCCGCGGAGCGGCGGAGGAGGGCCGGCGCGGCCCGCGCCTTCTGCTTGGCAAGCAGGCGTACTAGCTGGAGGGAGTCGCGGCCCCACCTGCCTCCGACCTCGCAGGAGAGGACCATGAGGCGGCCTGAATGGCCGGTCGTGAGTTCGTGGTACCTGCGTCGTTTGCGCCGTTCGGCCACAAGTAGCGCGGCGCCGTCGGTGTCGAAGGTGCGCGGCCGGTGCCAGCCGTCCCTGCGTAGGGGGGACACCATGGTGCTGTCGCAGCACAGCGGGACGCCGTTCGGCGAGATGCCGTAGACGACTAGGTCTAATTGTCTGCGGTCCAGCGGGTTGTGGACGACGGCGTTAGTGTCCCGCAGCAGCTGTTGGGGGACAACTCTCCCTCCTGCTTCTCTGGCGACCCTCGCCCAAGCTCGTTCGAGCGGTTTCGCGCGTCTGGCGAGAAGCCCAGTGCGTGGGCACGCGGCTAGGTGGTCTCCCAGTGTGTCCAGCCGGGCCCGGCAGCCTGGGTGGCCGGCTGCCCCGCACGTGTGCGGGAGGAGCGGCAGCGGGAGCCTGAGGCGCCGGCGCCAGGCTGCCAGGAACCGCGCGGGCTTGAACACGTGCCCCTCCGTGGTGGGTAAGGTGTGAAGCCAGTAGGCGGCCCTTGGTCCTGAGCCTGACCTTAGCATGGCCTGGTTGGCCCTGGTGAGGCTGGGCATGAACACGTTGTCCCTGTAGTGTGTGTTGCGTGCGGAACAAGCGTGGAACTGCCAGCCGTGCTGCCATTCCACCGGTTCGGCGGCCTCCGAGCGCGGTGGCGCTTCTGGGCGCAGCCCCTGGAGCAGGTCGGTCCAGGAGGGTCTCCGGAAGCCTTCGGTTTCGAGCAGCTGTGCGGCCGCGGCGGCTGCGGCAAGGTTGCCCCTACGGCCGGGCCTGGTGCCGTCGAGGAGGTCCCTGATCGCTGCAGCTTCAACAGGGCGCCGTTGGTGGAGCATGTGTAGGGCGTCTGCCCAAGCGCCCCAGTAGGCCGCTGGGGACGTGCGCGCGGCGCTTTGGAGCCCGAGTCCTCCGTGTCGTCCAGGCATTGCTGCCAGTGCGCGCGCCCGTCGCTCTTCGTCTTGCGACATTGCGGGGTCCCCGAGGAGGCGGCGCAGGGTGGCCCACATGTCGCCGTCGTGGCCTCTCGCGTATTCTGCGATTTCCTCTGGCGGCAGAGTTCGCAGCAGGTGGTTGGCCCGCGGGGGGGCGCAGAGGAGGAGGAGGAGGAGGAGGAGCCAAGCGCACTGTAGGTCGGGCAGGTGCGCCAGTTCGTCCAGGAGTCTCCTCTCTTCCTGTAGTCTGCTCTCCAGGTGTGCGGCGACGAATTCTGGGGTGCCTAGGGGGGTGCCTAGGATCTTGATTCCTCGGTCGGGTGGTGCTCTGTCACCCCTCCAGACGTCTTGTCCCAGCTCGCCAATTCCGGGCGGCGCTGCGCCTCCGCCCCTGCTGTAAGCCCGGCACTTGCCAAGGTGGCAATCCACGTTTGCGTGGAGGTGGATTGCTCCGGTGGTGGTGTCGAAAGCGGCTCTGGCCCTGGCCCGGGTGGTCTTGATGTACACGTCGTCCAAGAAAGCGACTAGGAAGTCCCCCTGCTCGAAGGTCTTGGAGGCGCCCGCCGGCGCTCCGTGCAGGGCAAGAGCGAAGAGGGCTGGAGCCAGCGCGTCCCCCTGCTCCACTCCCTCTCCCTGGTGCACGTCGTGCACAGTCCCCTTTTCGTCTTGCCAGAGGTAGGTGGAGTCTTGCCCGTGCCACATCTTCACGAAGGGGATTAGGCCGGCCAGCTCTGGGCGAGCAAGGAGCTCCTGGAAGAAGGCCGACCTCGACACATGGTCGAAAGCCCCGACTCCATCGATGCTGACAATCACTGCGTCGTCGTCGTGGTCCTGCACTGACCTCAGCAGCATGGCGGCGCAGTCGGTTCCTGCCCGCGTCGTCAGGGCGAACTGGAAGGGCGCAGTTGCGGCCGCGAGCTGCTCGGCGAACTGTTGAGCGAGCGCCCTGGTGACCAATCGGCGGAAAACGTCGCCAGTGGCGATGCCCCGTACTCCGTTGTCTGGTTTCTGGAGTGCCGTCATCTTGCAGAGGGCTAGAGCACGGGCAATCGGGGAGGGCACCCGCGCCTCCGCGAGGGCAGCGGCGGCGAATCCAAGCAGGTCCATGGGCTCTTCGTGTTCCAGCAGCGGCTTGAGGTGCTCAACGCGGACCCCCGACGGTCCTGCTGCCGTGCCCTTTTTGGCGGACCGGAGGCAAGCGAGGAATTTGGTCTTGTCGAGTCTCGCTCTGTCGGTTGCGCGGTCAAGGTTGGCGGGTAGTCGGCGGCTCAGGGTAGGCGGTCGGCGGGCCGGGTCCCGCAGCCTGTTTAGTGTCTCCCCGTTGCCGGGCGCAATCGCCGCCGCGGTCAAGACTTGTCTCCCCCGTGACGGGTTGCCGTTTCGGACGTGCGCGCAAGCCTGTTCTCTGCGTCTCTCCTGCTGCTGCACCTCTGTGGCTGGCCTCGGCGCTGCGCGCGCGCCGGCCGTGGTGTTGGCCTCGTGTAGCAGGGCCAGCCAGTCGCCCTGGCGGAACCGTTGGGCGCGTTCCAAGAGCTCTTGTCGGCCCTCGGCGTCGGCACCCTTGGGCTTGCTTAGCAGGAGCCTCGGGGCGAGGAGGAACAGTGTCCATCCTTGGTGGGTTGTTGCTTGGTTGCCCTGGTCGTGTCCTCGCTTGATCCTCTTCAGGGCCGTGGTGAACGCCATCCGGGTCTCCGCGCGCAGGAAACGTGGCACGTTCTGTAGTGTCGGCACGAATCTCCGTAGCTCTTGTTGGAGGTCGATGCTCCCGAGAGCTGCCCAGGACTCTTCGGTGGGTCCGTTGCTCGGGGCTGGGGCCTGCGCTGGTTCGGCCTCGTGGTCGGTCTCCTCGGTGCTGGAGTTGCTGTCGCCGTCGTTGGCGTCTCCCTCCTCCGCGCCCGTGTTTCCGCCGTCGCTGCCGCTGCTCGGGCTTCCTCCTCCTCCTCCTCCGCCGCCTCGGCCTCTTCTGGCGCCTCTTCGTCGTGTGCTTTCTCTGGCGCCTCTTCCGTTTCTGTCTCCGGGGGCGCCTCTGCCCGCCACGGCGGCAGGGCCGTTCGCGTGCTGGTCTCCAGGCAGCTCCGGCTCCTGGGGCGCCTCTGGCGGTGGGAGCGGCGGCGGAGGCGCCGCGTCTGCCCAGAAACCTGGGTTGCGCAGCTCGTTTGTGCGTGCGTCAACTCCTCGTGCAAGCACGCCGCCGCCGAATGCTTCGAGGGGGAGGTCTTGCACCAGTGGCTGTATGTAGCCGGTGCTGCTGTGCGCCACGGCCTGGGCGACTGGCGCAAAGGATGCGTGCCCTGGGCGCTCTCCTCCGTCTGCAGCAAGCACCGCTGGTACTTCCCCGGGCCGAGCGTCGGTGTACGCCAGCATTTGGACAAAGGGCCCTGTTAGTACAGGTCCTGCAAGCCGCAACGTCTCTACCGTCGGCTGCCACTAGGCCTGTGTGAGGCGGTGCTCACTCCACTGCGCCCCTTCGCTTGGGTCTAAAAGCCCGGCGGCCGCTAGCAGCAGGGGCGCGTGCACTGCCGAGTTGGTGCGTGCCTGGAGGGGCGCTTGCGGTGGGGCCCAGCCGGCGAAAGGGCTGTGTTGTGGCGGCCTCGTGGCGGCTCGCTCTGGCCCTGGTGGGGGGGCTGGTGGTGGTGGCTCTGGCCCTGGCAGGGCTGGTGATGGGGCAGAAGGCGCTTCTCTGGTCCATGCGTCTGGTTCGCGCAAAGCGCACCTCCATTCGCCTTCGGCCGTGCTGGCTTCCGCGGTCCACGTGCCCTGCTCTAGGCACCTCGCGCACATCTGTTGGCCGCCCTGTGGCGCGATCGTGTCGACAGCGCAGCGCGCCCCGCAGCGTGGGCAAAGCCATGGCTCGAGCCACTGTGTGATCATCCCGTTGGTGTCTCGCGCAGCGATCTCTGGGGACCTTTCCACGCGGCGGTCTGGCACTTCGGAGAATTCGGGCGGTGGGCCGAGACGTCGGCAGCAGAGCGCTCGGAGCAGCGGTGGCTCCCGTGGTGGTGGTTCTTCGCATCGCGCGTAGCTCCGAAACCCATTGTAATCTGGGGCGGCCTGGGCGCTGGTGTCGTGGGCCGGGGGCGGCGGTCGGTCTATGTCACTATGTCCACGCCCTACGCGGCGCACCGTGCCCGTGACTCGGCGGTGGTCGGAAGTCTGGCTCGGCGCTGCGGGCAAGTGGTGGCTTCGCCAAGGTGGCGGGCCAAGTCGGCGCGGCAGCCCAAGTGGAAGTGGGCGCCACAGCATGCCTCCTGTGTTGGTGTGTCCCTGCCCACCCCTTGGTGTGCGATCACTTCCTGGCAGACGACGCAGATGTTGGCATCTTCTGCCGGCGCTGGTGGTCGGTCCGGCTCCTCCCGCGCTGTTGCTGCCGCTACTGCTGCCTCGCCCTGCCTGTCGCCGTGCGGGGCGAATAAGCCCGCAAAATTCCATCCGCCTTCTGGCGCCCCCCCGAAGACGGCGCCAAAGTGGTCCGGCACGGCTGGCGCGCCAAGCTGAGACCCTGCGGCTTGTAGCTGGAGCAGCGCCCGTGGCGGGGTCTCTTCCTGCGACGGGATTGGCGCCGCGCCGCCGGGTGCGTGCTCTGGCGACTCTGGTGGTGACGTCGTGTGTCTCGGGCGCGGTGTTCGGGGGCTGTCCCCGGGTGCGTCTGGAGGTCCTGGGTGGCTGGCCTCGCCCACTCGAACGCCTCGGTAACCCCATCGCGCGTCGCGGCAGCTTTTGGAGGGGTTGCGCTGGTGCTGCTGCTCGTGGTGGTGCAGGTCGTGGTGGTCTTGGTCGCTGCGTTGTGCTGTGCGCTGGTGTTCTTGCGCGTGGTGCTGGTCGCGGTCGTGGGCGTTGTTGCCGCTGCGGTGTTCCTGGTCGCGCTGGTGTTGCTGCGCGTGGTGTTGGTGGTCGCGGTGGTCGCTCTGCTGGTGCAGGGTGCTTTCTGCTGCTTCTCCTGCTGCGGCCGCCCGTTTGCGCGCGGCTCTGGTGCGAGGGCTTGCCCTCTTCGCCTTTGCGCGCCAGGTAGAAGCGGTGGCCCCCGTTTCTGGGAGCTGCGGGGCTGCCGGTGTGAGCAAGGGTGGCGGGGGGGCATTGGCGGTAGCAGCAGTTCTGCGTTGCCCTTGTCGGCCCGGCGCGGGCAGGGCGCGGTGGTAGCATCGTGGGCTGCCACTGGACGGCAGTGGCAGCCTCGTGTTGGCAACGCTCTGCGGTCCCCTTGCTGGCGTTGGCTCGGCAGCGTTCCTCTTCCGCTGGCGGGCGCGTTGGCGTGCGCTCGGCTGCAGGGTCGGGCTGTCTGTCTCCAGCGTCCCCACCCCGGCCTGCATCATGACGGCCATTGCGCCCTCGTTTGTGTAGTCCGGTCTCGTGTTGGGTCCGAGGAGCGCGCGCAGGAGCTTTTGGATACAGTCTCGCGTGCTTGGTGTGGATGAGTCGTGGTCGGTGTTGTGAGCTTGGAAGTCGGGCTGCGTGGTGTATCGCTCTTCGATTTTTACGCTGCCCCGCGTCGCGTGCCGCCTCAGGTAGAACCGGTCCTCGAGGTTGGTCTGTCGCCTGGAGAAAGATTCCTGCTGCCGCATGGTCTCGGCATGTTCGTGGTAGGCGTGTGCCTCTCTCTTCGCTCTCTCCCTCTTCTCGGCGCGGCGTCTGGAACGACGGTGGTTCCTCGTGTCGCACCGAGTGGGCCAAGGCGAATACCCAGCGCTGCGGAGTCTGAGCGTCTGGAAGTCGACCGGTGGGTCTGTGAGTCTGGGTCGGCTGTCTGCGTCTTCGGGCGGCGGGGCAGGTGTGAGGCTGTGCTCGCCTTGAGCCAGGTGGCGGAAGGGGTTCAAGCGGACGGGGTCTCGGGCAAGTCGTGTCGTTGGGTGCTTAGTCGTAGTCGTGGTCGTGGTTGTCTTTGTCAGCTCGCGGCCTGGAAGGGCCCCTCTCCTGACCGAGTTTCTCGCTCCGCGCCCGCCGTGGTGACGAGGTCTCGGCGGGCTCGCCCTTCGTCTCCCGCCTCCCCGCGCTCGTCTCCTTCGCCCAGCCAGCGTCCAGAGGCCTGGTGGCGGGCCTGGGTCCGGTGGGCGCCCCCCTTCGCCCGGAGCACTCCCCGTGCTCCGAGCGTCGGCGCGCGGGCCCCGTGGCCCCCTGGAGGGCGCCATGCCTGCGCCCCGCGCGCGCCCCTCGCGCGCGCCAGAATCGCAGGAAGCGACTCTGGGCAGGTGTGCCTTGAGCCGTGCCTCGTCACTAGTTGGGTCCCGTGGTGGGTTTGTTGCCGCGTTTAGACCTTACAGTGTCCACTGCTCCTGGCCAGTGGAGGCGGTGCGCTGGGTGGACCGTGGCGGGAGTCGGGGCTAAGCAGCTCCACCCCGGATGTGCCCAGCGGAGCTGTGGCCCGCGCGGGTGGTCATGCGTCGTGGCCCTCTCCACGAGATATTTGCTGCCGCGCGCGCTGGCCCTGTGCATTCCTTTCCGGATATTTGATCACTTTGAAATTCTCGCGGTGCTCAGAGTAGGCCCGCCCCAGCCGGAGTTCCCGAGGGTCCCAAGCGGCGGCGCGTAGCGCAGCTGCAGGGCAGGGCGCGCGTGGCCGCGTGGCGCAGGCACCCATGCTTCCTTGGGGCCTCCTTCTGTCTCGGGGTCCTCGGACTGTGGCGCCCGGAGGAGAAGGAACGAGTGCAGCGATTGTCCCGGCAGCCAGTCTCCTATCCCCCCCGAGAAGAGTCAGTAGGCAGTCGGGCTCACACTGATCAGCTGCCCATGGCTTCAAATGCCAGCGCCTAGGGCCGAGGGCGCTGATGGCCTGGCGCCTTCCGCGAGCAGCCGCGCGCGTGCATGGCGACGTTGGGCGCGGTCGCCTGTGGAGGCGCCAGAGGGGCTCCCTGGCGTCGTGCCGTCAGACGCCGCGATTGCCATGGACGCGAGGTGGGAGATGGACGACCTGCGGGTGGTTGGCAGTCGCGCAGTGTCGATTGGGCACGACGTGGAGGTCGAGGACGAAGCGGAGCAGATTGACCCAGAAGCGTTTCGGGAGCAGGCGGGCGGCGATGAGGTGCGGGAGAAGAATCTCCCAGCGTGGCTGGCGGCACGTGCGGGAGAAAGGGGTCGAGAATCGTCGGCGGGAGAAGTGGGCGACGGGTTATGCCCCAGTTCCTCGGTGTCGCGGCCGCAGCCAAAAGCGACGTCGACTCGCTGAGTAAGGAGGCTCTGCAGCAGTGGATCGACGCGTGGCCGGGGATAATTATCGTTCAGGCTCAGGAGGTCGCGCAGCGTGTCCGAGATGAATGGGGAGCTTGCGGCGGAGGCGCAGCTGACTGGTCACGTCCTCCTCCAGGGGGTCTCCCGCGCGAGCTTCGCGCGCGTCGGCGGCCGCTGTCGATGGCGTACTTGTGGTCCAAGAGCAACTTCGCCGAACTGGGCCCGAAGCTACAGTCCTGGAGCGCCCGGGCAGAGCCGTCCTCGCAGCTTGCTGCGCTGACGCTCGGAGCTCCCTGCGCAGCCGGGGCGCGAGCAGGTGCGCCTCCTCCTTGCGCGCCCTTGTCCGAGGACGCGCTCGTTGTGGCCCCCCCCCCCGCCCCCCCCGGCTCTATGGGCGCGCTTGGGACTGTCTGGGGCGGGCGCCCATTGATCCTGGTCTCCGGCGGTGTTCTTTTCCTTGCGAAAGTCACCGAGTATCCGGGCGGATGGCCCGGACGCAAGATTGCCATATGGATGGGCGAGGGGGTCGAGTTGCTGCACCTGTAGGACGAGACTGACGTCAAAAAACGAGTACTAGCTGTGATGGTGGTGTGCGTGGGCGACCGGCGCCCCGTCGCCAGGATGCGCTCGGTGTGCGACTCGTTTTTGAGCGCGCTCTGATCGTTTTGGAAGCTGGTCGAGGAGGCGTTCCTGTCGAAGGCAACTCCATTGACGTTTCTTGGTGTCGTCCTCGCACAGTGGGATGTTGGCGACTTCTGCCTGCAACAGGGCACCGGGAGCGCTACGCTGAGAGTATGTTGGCCAGACGGAGGAGTACAGCCCGACGAAGAGCAGCACGATGGGTCCAGTGCCCTACACCAAGGACGAGCCTGCGATCGACGTGCCCCAGAAGTAGAAGGTCGACGCTGGAAGCTTCAATGTCCTGGCGACCCGAGCGCGTCCAGACCTGTCCGGTGCAGGCTGCCGCGTCTCCTTGCGGCCAGTGCGGACCCCCCCGCGCGCTCGCGGTGAGTGTGGGGCGGGGGCGCGCCCCAAGGGAGCGGGGGGTTTTCGGCCGAAGCCAGGGCAACCCCGAACCTCCCGACAGCTAGCTGCCTTGCCGCCGCGGGCGGGCCATTCCCGCCGCCTGGGGCCGCCCGCTCAGCTGTCGCTGGCCCTGGCCAGCCGCCGCCAGCCGCCGCCGCCAGCCTGCGCCTCGCGCCGCGGCGCCTGGCCCGTCTCCGCCAGTCGCCGGCCGGGCGCGCGTCGCAGCGCCGCGCCGCCGGGCCTGTCGCCGCCGCCGACAGCCGGCGCCACCGCCGCCGCCCTCAGCAGCGTTCGCGCCCAGCCTCGGGGCGGCGCTGGCGGCGCTGCTTTTGCCCTCCGCGCAGCCGCGCCGCCGCCGGCGGCCGCGCTTCGCCGCGGCGCCTGGCCCGTCGCCCAGTCGGCTGCCGGCCGCCGCGCCTCGCCGTCTGGCCTGCCGCCGCTGGCCGCCGCGCCCGCCGCCGCAGGCCGCTGGGCAGAGGGTTGTGCCGTTGGAGAGCTGCGTCCTCCCCCCCCTGCCCTCGAAAGAACTTGCGGCGGCGCTGCGCCTCGCCGCCCGCCGCGTCCGGCCTGCGCCGCGCCGCCTGTTCTGCCGCCGCTGGCCGCCGCTGCCGCTGCCGCCGCCTCCCTCTGCAGCGCTCGCGCCCGCCTGTCCTCGGGGCGGCGCCGGCGGCGCTGCGTTCGCCCTCTGCGCCGCCGCGCTGCCTCGGGCCGGCGCTGGCGTCTCCTCCTCCGCTTGTCTTTAACTACTTGCCTCGGCATCGTCGAGATGCGCGGCGCGGGGCCTGGAGCTGTCGCACCAGATCCTGCGGTGCTCGCGAGGTGCGAAATCCATTGGAATCCTGATCGCCGCCAGTGGCGACGAGAGGAGTCTCGAGGTGCGGGCGGACGCTGGGTTCGTGGGCGAGGACGCCCACTCGCAGAGCTGACTCGTTGTGGTGTGGACAGGCAGAATCATCAGCTTGCGCTTTCCGCGGTAGACCGTCTCGGCGTCGTCAAGTGCGGAGGCCGAGTTGGTTTCAGGACCGCTCGAATGGGCTTGCGCAAGCACGTTTGCACTGTGCGGTCGCGGTAGCCAGACGTGGTCACCGTCCCCATCGACAGCAATGCGTCGTTGACGATCGCCAGATGCGGGGCGAGCTGGTGGACCATCCACAGGCTCCGCGAAGAGCGCTTGAAGAAGATGGCGAACGTGATGCGTTGCCTCGCAGTGGGTATCGAAGTCGGCCCGGATCCCCAGCATCGACCCGCTGTGTGAGTCCATGGGAAGCATCGCCTCGGACCGCCTGGGCGGCCCTCGAGCTGCAGCCGGTCCCCAGCCATGTTGGAGTCCGATGCCGCAGACTTCAGTCGACCCAGGGCCTTGGAATTCTGGGGACAAGCCAGGTGGCGGTCCTCGGGGGGCGCTCGAGGAACTCATCGAGAAGAGGCCAGACTCGTCGGGAGGGTCCCCTCTCGTGGAGCCGTCCGGTGGACCAGGCACGGTGCCGCCCCAGTTGAATGCGGACTCTTCGGGGCGGGGGAGACGTGCCTGTGCGTGCGTGGCCCCAAGGGTCCGCGAGATCAGCGAGTCTGGGAGCGAAGAGCCGCATATCCCAATGCAGAATGAACTGGGGCGGTCGCCAGCGCCGTCGGCAGACTGGTCATCGAGAGAAGCTGCGCGACAGAGCGAGGAAAGGGCTGCTCGAGGCGGGGGCCCCTGTGACTGACCTCGGTTATCCTTCGCAGCTTGCCTCCCCAGCTCCCCGAGGCCTTCGGCGAGAGGGGGCCGTCTGGTCCGCGTCGGACTGTGCAGCCACCCTGGGCTGGTGCGGGGCCGAGATCGACCTTGCCGAAGCTTGCGGCTCCGTGTCGCGCGCGGTCGTCTGGCCCTGCTCCACGCAGGCGTCGCCGCAGGTGCTGCGGTTGTCCCGGCACGCGTGGACTGCCCCCCGCGTCTGCTGCGTCGCCGGGGCCGCGGTGCTGGCCCTCCACCCCGCCGCTGGCTTCCCCGCCAAGTGCCCCTGCTCGGGTCGGGACCTGGGAGCCGTGTTGCTTTTGTGAAGTTATGCTTTGCGCAGTCACACTGAGGTCATTTCCTGGTCCTGAGGTCAGCGACCGGAGCTTGAAGAGCACCAACTCAGAGGTACGCTCCAGGGCCCTGGCGCTTGTGACCGCCCTCGACGGCCGCCTGGGGCCAACCGAGTACGCCAGCAAACAGCAGCTTCGGGAGGACGACGGGCGAGTGGAGCACTTGGACAATCGGGCGTGCGCTGGCAGCCTCCTTGCTTCACCGCCGGTCCTGGGTCCTCGACACGCTTGGGGGGTCATCGAAGTTTGCGCTTGCGCGGTGCTCCGCGCCCCGAGCAGCGTGGGCATCCGCGCCTTGACAGCTGTCATTTCCGTGGTCTCGAAGTAGTGGTGGGCTGTTCCATTCGTGGAGTGCCCGCCGCCTTCCTGGCCAAGCTCACTTTCTGGTGTGTCGCTCGCGCCAGCTGCGCCAGGTGGGGCCAGCGTTCCTGGTGGACTGAACGTCTCGAGCTCCGCCCGTCTTCGGCACCTCCCTCCAGACCCTCCGCCAGGCCGCCCGCTTCCCGCGGTCGCCGCTCTGGCGGTCGTGCGTGGCCCACCAGGCAAATGCCGTGGACGAGGCGGCGGCTGCCTCCTGCTGCCGGCCCTTCTTCGACGCTTCCTCTCCCCGCGGCCAGCGCATCCTGCGGGTCTGTGCGCGCGCGCCCAGCTCCTCCTTGGTCGCGCCCGCAGGCCCAGGCACGACGAGGAGGGAAAACTGGACATCGACTTCGAAGCGTCCGGCGGGCCCCCCTGGACCCAGTAGCGCCAGGCCCTCACTAAGGACAACGTTGGTTTGGTTGCGATCTGGTGCGGAGGGGCCGCCCAGACTTCGACGCGCCTGGCCGAGGCGCCAGGGTGCCCGTTCTGCGGGCGCCCCGCCGCCTCTGCCAGGCACTTCTGGGCCGAGTGCGGCCACTTCGTGCCAAACTGCAGCGCCCTCTGTCGGGCGTGCGGCGTCGACGTGGACTGGTGGGCGGTTCAAACCAGCGTCGCCGCCAAAACGGGTTGGGTCACCCACTATTCGGCGTCGACGCCGCACGCCCGGTCCCGGGTGCAGGTGATGACGCGCAAGCTCGGGATCTGGATCTTGGAGTCCTTGCCCTGGGAGAGCGGCCTTGCTCGGGCCCCGAGAGGGCCCGCGGCTCGGCGGCCGGCCGGCGCATGATGGCGCGGACGGCGTTCCGCCCTCGAAGCGGTGGGCCGCGCTTCCGCCCCCCCCCCCCCCTCCCTTTCCCTTTCTGAGCAACGAGGCCAAGGACAGCTCCCGCGACGGCAGCCCCAACCCCGACGACCGCCCCTGCTCCCCCTGCCCCCCTCGTCGGTTGGTGGTGTGGTGTGTGGTGTGATTGCACGAGCCGTGCAGGGGAGCTTTCTCGTGCTCCCCCGACGCCCGGCCGCCGCTCTGGCGGAGGGTGATTTCCATGGCGGAGAGGCTTCGGCGGCCTCGTTCTACCTCTTCCCTTCCTCTCCTCGCCAGGCTCGGAACCGAGCTGGTTAGGTTGAGTTGGATTTGTTTTTTTAATGCTGTAGGGGGTCACCCCATTGCTTCTGACCTTGGCCGGGAGTGGCCTCGACGTGATTAGTGGCCGGTTTCTACCCCACTTGAGGGTGTCCAGGCCAATGGCAGCCTGTCGCCTACAATTACAACAAATCGATGGACAAGAAGAAATCCCCGGGCTTGTTGAAACCTGGATTGTACATACTGTAAACCAGTCTGTTGCGGCGACGAGGTTGGGGGGCGACAGCGTCTGGCAAACTCAATCGTCCTATGCACCAGCTGGTCCCTTCCATGGAGGAACTCCCGATTGAGGTCGGGGAGTAGGAGGAGGCGGAGGCGGAGGCGGAGGCGGAGGCGGAGGAGGCGGAGGCGGAGGCGGAGGCGGAGGCGGAGGCGGAGGAGGAGGCGGAGGAGGCGGAGGAGGAGGAGGAGGAGGAGGAGGAGGAGGAGGAAGAGGAGGAGGAGGAGGAGGAGGAGGAGGCGGAGGAGGAGGAGGAGGAGGAGTAGGAGGAGGAGGAGGAACCGATATTTCCCCCGAAGGGCAAGAAGCGACGCAGCAAGCCGCGCTGCCGCCCGGAGGCCAATGAGCGACGATGGGCGAAGCTTGATGCCCAGTTCGTTGCCTCCCCGACAGGGTGGAGCATGTGAGTCAATCCGCTTCCTGATGCGCATGTCTTGCGACCGATGATCACAGGGCGCGTGATGTCAGCTAGTGGCAATGAACGGCACGGTCATAGACAACGCCCCTCGACAACCCATTTGTGACCGTTCTCACTCTCCCGCATGCCTCGTCGTAGGTATACGCATGATCCGATAGAACCCGCTTTCGTTCTGGAACGAAACATGGTTTTTGATGCCCAGCGGCCGATAACGAGGGCAGTCTTCTCTTGTCCCGGTCGTGTTGCCGATGAGGCCCGCTCTGCTAGAGACCAAGGCTGGCGCGACGATTTGCATGGTGACCGTGTGCTCGTGCGGCCCCCGCGAGGCCCTAATTTGTGCCTGGGCACTTGCTGCATTTAGCGCCCGCTAGGTTCTTGCGGGCCCACAGGAAATTCCATTTGCCCTCAGGCTACGTCATCTAACCCTTTAGGAGGTTTCGGCGGTCGGGTGGGCATGCGTTCGATGCTGGGGAGACTGCGGGTGCGAGAGAAACCCTCCTGGAACCGACGACAACTCCTCGGAGAGTCGGCGGACCTCCTCTCCCCTCTTCCACTCCGCCTCCTCCCTTCCCTGCCCGCTGGCCTGCCCGGCCTGCCCGGCCTCTGCCGACCTCTCCTGGCCTCTCCCAGCCTCTCCCCGAGGGCTGTCCCCCCGCCTCCGCCCGCCGGCCTGCCCGGCCTCCCCCCTCCCCCCTCCCCCCCTCTGCCCCCCCGTGGCCTCTCCCGGAGGCCTGCCTGCTCTCGCGTCCCCCCTGGGCGCGCCGCCGATGCAGCCGGACCGAGGTATAGGGTCGAGGTCGGTTCGGGGAGGGTCCCCTAATGTTCTTCGTGTTTTTTTCCGTCTTCTCTTGTGCCCTGGGGGAGGGTAACCCTCGAACAATGCTCAGTTCTGCCGGCGGTGGGTCTCATGTTCTTGAAATGTGTTCTTGTTTTTTAGGTCCGACCGTATGTGTATACCCAGATTTGCGGCGTCCTGTTTTGTCAATACAGGGTCCCTGGCAGTCCCGATCCTTTCCCCAGGACGGGTTTTTCATCCTGGGTCGTGTGTGGACGGCCCCGAGGCCCGGCGAGGGCCCGCCGAGGCCGAGAACGGCCCCAAACCTCCCGTCCCGATTTCTCCCCGGCGCGATCCTGTCTCGGTGTGAGTGCATGCGCGCCCCTCTTCCCTCCTCCGCCGCGAGCCGCCCCCTGCGCAGGCGCGCCCGCGTACGGGGGACTCCGGCGCCCGCCCGCCCCGCGGGTCCCCCCCCCCACCTGGCCGCGATGTGCTGGGGTGCGCTGGGCGGGCTGCGCTGACGGCAGGCTCCCTCCCCCCTTCCCTTCCCGCTTTCCCTTCCTTCCCTCGCCTGCTTCCTTCCCTTCCTTCTCCTTCTCCTCCTCCTGCTCCTCCTCCTCCTCCTTCTCCTCCTCCTCCTCCTCCTCCTCCTCCTCCTCCTCCTCCCTCCTCCTCCTCCTCCTCCTCCTCCTCCTTCTCCTCCTCCTCCTCCTCCTCCTCCTGCTTCCCCTCCTCCTCCTCCTCATGCTCCTCCTCCTCCTTCTCCTCCTCCTTCTCCTCCTCCTCCTCGTCCTCCTCCTCCTCGTCCTCCTCCTCCGTCTGTCCTCCCTTCCATAAGCGCGCAGCATGAGCACAAGTCTCCTTTCTCCCCTGAGTTTGTCCAGAGAGTGTCCCGTCCTCTCCGCGTATTTTTTCTACACATTGCGGAAGGGATGGGAGGGAGGGATAGGATGTCAGATATGCCTCGAGCGCACCTGGCTTGTCCCTTTTCCCCCTCTATCCTCCCCCCTGCCGCTGCGGCGGTTCCCCCTCCTCCCTCCAGCCGCGCTTCCGCCTTGTTTCGCCTACCCTCCCCCTCCCCCGCCCCCCTCGACTGCGTTCTGGCGATCAACTCGGGCTTCTGGTGGCCGCTCGGGATCACTCGGGTCTCCCCCGGAACGCCCGCGACGAAGCGCGCTGGGGCCCCGAAGGCCTCTGGATTTTTTTCCCGTCGCAGCGCGGCAGAGGCAATCCGCACGCGCGCGGAAGTAGTCATGGGGCACGGGATACTGATTGTCCGGCGGCACGAGAGGGAGAGGAGGGCGGAAGGCGAAAGACCGCCGGAAACATCCGACAGCTTCGACGCCTCCCCTTGTCTCCTGACCCGGACATGCGACGTCCGGATTTGTTCAATACGGGGTCTCTGGAAGGCCCCACCCTTTGCCCAGGAACGGTTTTTCGTCTTGAGTCGTTTTTTGACGGTCCCGAGGCCCAGCGAGGGCACCCCCGAGGCCGAAAGCAGCCAGAAGTCTCCCATTTGGATCTTTTTTTACGACGCGATCTTATTTTTTGAATCTGGGGCCCGAGAGGGCCCGACCCCTTGGGGGGGGGGGGGGCAGTTGTTCGCCCCCTGGCCCGCTCTCGAGGGCCGCGGGTTCCAAAAGAACGTAAGAAACGTCCCCCGGCCGCGAGGGGACAGACATCGCACCGCTGCACGTGGAGCCACAGCGCCGGGATCGAAAACGGCACATCGTCGGATCTAGACCCCCGACGTCGACGTCGTGATTAGTGATTTCACAACGTCAACCCCCAGAGGTCTGGACCCGCAGGACCGGTCCGGTTTTCCACCCCGAGTCGTTCTTTCGCGGCCCCGAGGCTCTGAATTGTTTTTTTGTTTCATGTTGTTAACTTATATTTTTCATTTGATTTAATTTATTCTTTCTCCTCGCGAGGGGGCCTGGGGAGATCGGGGCCCTCCGCCCCCTTCCAGAGGGGCGCCGCTGAGCATGCACGACGCGGTGGCGCTCCTCGCCCTGGACGCCTCGGAGGCGGGTGCCGCGCCCTCTGCCGCGCGGGCGCCGCCGCGGCGGGTGCGGGCGTGGCCTGCCGCTCTGCTGCTCGCTGGGCTGCTCGCCGCGGCGGCCGGGCTGGGCGGCGCCAGGTGTGCTTCCCTGCGGGCGCGGGGGGGGGCGGAGGAGGAGGAGGAGGAGGAGGAGGAGGATGGTGGTGGTGGTGGTGGTGGTGTTGGTGGTGGTGGTTGGGGAGGAGGAGGAGAGAGAGGAGGGAGGAGGAAGGAGGAGGGAGGAGGGAGGAGGAAGAGGAGGAGAGGAGGCGGAGGGCGGAGGAGGGAGGAGGGAGGAGGCGGAGGAGGAGGAGGCGGAGAGGAGGAGGAGGAGGAGGAGGAGGAGGAAGTGGAGGAGGAGGAGGAGGAGGAGGAGGAGGAGGAGGAGGAGGAGGAGGAGAAGGAAGAGGAGGAGAGCCGTCTTTTCTCAGGCAGTTGCTTGAGCGACGGCTTTCTCCTCGCACCTGCGAATAATTTCCCCCCCCCCGCGCGCCATGGTGGTCGCTGCTCGACTTGAATGGATTTTGCGACAGTCCGCTTCCAGACGGAACGTCCACTTCTCTGTCAGCCGCGCCTGGGACTCAGATAAGGCCAAGCTCAAGTTTGTCGTCACCCCTGCCACTGCGTCCAAGGCGGGGGCCGTGCAGACTGCTGCGATACAGGCGATTGTGAATGCCATCCTCGAGGAGCTCCCGACCTTTTCAGCTGTGGACCGCGGGCATCCCCACAGCGACGGCACCTCTGTTGTTCAGGTGTGGCTGGCACCGATTCGCCCTGTTGCCGGAGGCCCCACTGTTAGTCACGTGCTTCCAGGCCCTCTTCAAGATCCTCGCGCAGGTGGCAGCGGGGACAAGGAGTGGGTGGAGGAGAAGCCTTGGAGGAGGAACACGGGGAGGAGGCCTACACCCTGCCCTTCCAGAGCTCCCTCATCGACACCCTCGGCTGCTGGTTCTGCTGCTGTGATTGCGGAGCTCATGAGGGAGTCCGCGACTCCGGCGCAAGTGTCCAGCACTCTCCGACCTGTTGCTCCTATCTTCAGCCCTGCTCCGGAGCACAGTCAGGCTCTGATCGCTCTCCCATCTGCGAGGATTGAAGCAACTCTGGAGTTCTTTAAGCACGAGTGTGTAGCGAAGGCTGAGCAGCAGCAGCAGTGCGAGGCCACAGTGTCATTCGTGGAGCTCTTCAGGCGCTCAGCCGTTGACGGGCTGCAGATTTCCATACCATCAGTTAGTGTTCTCCATGAAGCGCTCTTCATGTTTGTTCGCAAATTCAAGATCTTGGGTTCCTCTCCGTGCATCACCATGCTGGCACCTGGGACGTCACGGTCGCCTGGGAGGATCCGGGGCAATCGACTACTTAGTGCAGCGGGAAACCTAGGCCCATCAGTGAGGCGGCATGTCATTGCACAGCTGGTTTCATCCTGTTCGATGTCCACGTGAGCAGTGTGAGCGTGCACCATGTCTCAGTGTCGCATTTCGCATTCTGCAGTGTGTACCGTGTCAGCCAGACACAATTCGAGAGGAAGCCATTCGACACATGCTTGAAGCTTCTGCGCACACACTGGCCAGGTAGCTGTGTAGATTGGTTAGCATCGGCAGCTGGTCGCGGCTCATTCATCCTCTGTCTGGCCCCCGCTCGGCCCTGGTGGGACGAGCGCTTTGTCTTGGGCACCCTGGGCCCACGCTCCCCCCCTGCGGGCCCTCCTTCTCTTCTTCTCTCTTCCTCTCCTGCGTTCCCCCCTCTTGGGGGGGTGCGTGGGCTTTCGGCTGCCCTCTCTGCGCGGCTCGTGGTCTGGGGGGTCCTCGTCGCCGCCGTCTCCATCCCGCTGAATCTCGCCATCTTCCCAGTTTGGGCTTCGACCTTCCGCCTTAAGAAGAAGAAAGAAGAAGAGGAGGAGGAGGAGGAGGAGGAGGAGGAGGAGGAGGAGGAGGAGGAGGAGGAGGTGGCGGAGGCGGAGGCGGAGGCGGGGGGGAGGCGGAGGCGGAGGCGGAGGCGGAGGCGGAGGCGGAGGCGGAGGAGCGGAGGAGGAGGAGAGGAGGAGGGAGGGAGGGAGGAGGAGGAGGAGGAGGAGGAAGGAGGAGGAGAGGAGGAGCTAGGAGGAGGAGGAGGAGGAGGAGGTGGAAAAACATGCCCCTCGGTTGATATGCCCCCTGCTCTGCCTTTTCCCCTCCTCTCTCTCTCTCTTTTTTTTTTTTTTTTTTTTTTTTCTCTCTCTCTCTCTCTCTCTTCTCTCTCTCTCTCACTGCTGCCGGCTTGGCTCGAGCCGGCTTGAGACGAATTGGTTCCTGGTAGCACATTCTCACCTCGAGCCCTGCGGGCTCCGCCGCGGACCCCCGCTGCGGGATCGGGAGGTCAAGAGGAGGCCCATATCGGTTCCGCAGTGGTAGCGGAGCCCGCCGCCGCGCGGGCGCCATCGGCCGAGGGCGAGATCAAGATCTACGTGATAAGTTTCAGTGCGGAGTGCGTGCTGGAAATCGAGAACTACCTGGACGTGTACACGGAGTGCGACGACGGGAGCGATGCGGCCGGCATCAGCTCCAGAGCGCTACCCAGCGATGGGCGGCGGCACGCTCTCGCCGGATGCGCTTCCTCCGCGGCCGAGCGGAGGCAGAGGAGCAGCGTGGACTCAGCGCTCCTCGACGAGCTGGATCGCAGCGCCAGCATGGACCAGCCGCGACCTGGAGGGCATCCCCAGCTGGGACGGCAGTCCTTCGCGCTGGAGGAGATACAAGAAGGACGTGGCGCTGTGGATTGAAGGTATCAACCTGGGCGTGAGTTGGAGCTGGGCAGCCCGGATGGTGCGTTGCCTGACGGGCTCGGCGAAGACGCTTGGCGAGTCCATCCCGATGGTGGAGCTTCGGCCCAAGCAGTGGACGTGGATCCCCGAGGAGGTGAGTGCAGAAGCGGCTGCTGAAGCAGCCGGGAGCGGGGATCACGACGAAGAGGAGCGCGGCCACTGGGAGGAGCCCGACCTGATGGAGGGCATCGACCGCTTGATGGAGGTGCTCGCGACGATGGGGGTGGGCGAGCCGACGCGCAGGGGCCATGTGATGAACTGCTTGTGCAAGCAGCTGCATCGCAGGGCCGGCGAGGGTCTGAACTCGTGGATGATCAGGTTCGGCGAAGCTCGCAGCCAGTTGGACGAGGAAGACGTGGCCTTGCCGACAAGAGCGGCAGGCGGGTGGCTGATCGAGAAGACGGGCCTGGACGAGGCGCAGAAAAGTATGCTGATGACCTCGACCGGCGGCAGCATGGAGATTCGCGAGGTGGTCCCAGCCATGATGCGGGTGTTCCCCAACCTGCACGTGGCGGAGCGGCGACCTAGCCGTTCGACCGCAACAGGAGGACGATCACCTTCAATCGCCCAGGGGCGCAGCTCTTGAAGAAGAAGGTGATTCGGAAGTTCAAGGAGGCACACGTGACGGAGGACCTCGACGGGATCATCCAGCTCGACGAGGTCGAGCTCGAGGCGCTGAACGCGGAGCTCGGTAGCTTCGATATAGGCGCCGACGACGAGACGGTCGACGAGGCCCTGGCGACGGAGCAGGACCACGACATCGAGGGCGTCCTCGCCGCGGAGCTGGAGGCGCTCTCGACGGTGCTCGAGGAGGCCGAGAACGACCCAGAGTTGGCTCAGGAGCTCGGGAACTTAGAGAGCGGTGTGGAATCGATGATGGAGGGCCTCATCGCGGTGCGTGAGAGCAAGAGTCGCGTGAAGGAGCTTCGGAAGGATCGCAAGTTTGTTGTCGAGGGCGGCGCCAGAGGCTCAGGCTCGAGCTCGAGCAGCGGCAAGAAGTTCATGACGAGCTTCGGCAAGAGCAGCCCCGACAGAAAGAACTCTGATTGCCGCGCTTGTGGCGAGAAGGGCCGCTGGGCCCGTGACGCGCGCTGCCCAAAGCTCAAGGAGTGGAAGGCTGAGCAGGCCAAGAGGAAGCTGCAGCAACGGTTTAAGCCGAAGGACGCGATGGTGGTGGACTTGCTGCAGAAGCCAGAAGTTCTGGACGCGCAGGCGACAAGGATTCAGAACGACGTGTTTGAGGTGCTGGTGACCAGCAATTACGGGCACGTGCAGTGCGTGACGCCGGCGTTCGAGGTGACAGCGACGGAGGAGACGGACACCAAGCGCAGTCACCTGGACTACCCGCCGATCTGCCCGGACTGCGTCTACGAGGGAGACGACCGCGATGTCCGGTGCGCGATGTGTGGGCGGGGCTACACAAAGATTTACGTGGGCGCCGGCCAGCAGGCAGCAGAGGGCGACGTGTTGGTAAGCTCGACCCGTTCGTATGAAGTCCGGATGGCAACGCAAGTTCTTGGCGTGGGGAGTGGTGCCCCCTCTTCTTCCGTCGGCGGAGTGCCGGCGGATGGGCCGATTCCTGGGATGGGGAGTTGTGCCCCCTCTTCTTCCGTCGACCATAGCGCAGGGTCGGCGGATGGCCCAGGTTTTGGTGCTGGGCTGCGCCCCCATTCTTCTGCCGGTCCGATGCCCTCGGAAGTGTCAAGCGACGAGCGAGCTACTCAGGAGGTTGCTTTCATCGGCGTCCATCGGGGGCCAAGGAAACGATGGCACGGTCGACTCAGCCTGCAACAGCACGGTGTCGGGCGACGTGTACGCCAATAGGCTCGAGGATCGCTGCGAGGAGCTGGGCATTGAGAGTTGCGTGAAGAAGGGGCCGCAGCACGCAATCTTCCGCTTCGGGAACGGCCGGAAGCAGATCTCGAGCCGAGGAGCGCTGGGCGGTGCTGGCGTCGGTCTTTGGCGTGGGCGCCTACCTGACCTTCTCGGTCATCGAGGACTCGGTGCTGCGGTTGCTCATCGGGAAGGGCGCTCTGCGCGGCATGGGCGCGGACATCAACTTCGCGGAGGACTCGTTCAAGTCGGACTGGCTCGGCATCGCGCCGAAGCGGCTGAACGAGACCGACGGCGGGCACTACTCGATGCCGATCTTCCCGCGCGACAGCTGGAAGCCCCCGTCGGGGGTTCCGACAGCGGAGGCGGTCTTCCGCGTCGAGTCCACGGTGCAGGAGGCGCTGATGACGGTGAAGTCTGAGTTGGCTGCCCGTGCGGCAGGCCGGCGGGCCGCGGGCGTCGAGGACGTGGTCCCCGTTCCCGAGGATGAGGACGATTGGAACATGCCCGACGGCGAGGTCGATGTCTCTGGCCTCGAGATGTGGGAGCGCCAGGACTACTACGCGGGTGCTCCAGTCTTCGAATCGGGGCGGTCCGAACTGGAAGCTGGTTCGGGATCGAGAGACGTTTTGCATGGATACGGGCGATATTGTTGAGGACCTGCGGTGGGTCGAAGGACAATCTAACGGGGGGGCGTTCGAGCAGCTCGACCCGCCAAGGAACGCGGTCACTCGGCTCTACTGGGAACCCGAGCCCGAGAAGCCAAGGCCGACTTCCTCCGAAGGCCAGCCGCTGCTCTGTGATCGAGATCAGCTCCTACGCGTTCCCCAGAATGTGCTTGAGGACATGGCGACGGTGCTGGAGATCCCGCGGGCGGAGCACCTGAGCATCGAGGTGCTGATCGATCGGCTTGTGGAGGAAGGCGCGAAGCAGAGGAGGAGGGCCCCTCAGGAGGCAGGCGAGGCGCTCGTGAGCGTGGGCGTGTCGCCTGGAGCCTCAGGCTCCGCCGGGCCAGCAGGTAGCCCGGCTCCTGGGACGCCGAGCTCCGCCATGTCCAACGGGGCAAGGAGGCGCATGCGGGTGCTTCCTGCTCTGGGACTCAAGAACAAGGCTGAGCTGGTGGACTACGTGCGCAACCATGAGGTGCCGACGGACGGCAACCCGGAGCTGGTGACACTGCCTGCGCTGAAGGACGCGGCCTATGCGTAAGACGAGGTGCTGTTCGTGCGAGCTCGAATGGGTCCGCGAGGCCCAGCGGCCGGCAGCGCGATGGTCCGCCCACCGCCCTTCGACCCTCGAGCGCGACCCGTTGCTCGGGGGCCCTCGGCACTATCGAGGTGGCTGTTCGGCGCGGCGATGCTGGGAATGTGTGTGCCGGTGAAGGTTACGAAGGAGGTGAACCTCACGGACCGGGTCGACCTGACCCCGACGGTGGAGACGATGAACCACGGCACCAGGACCCTGGTGAAGGACCAGCTGCACTCCCTGCAGCGCGACCTGGCGACGGTGGACATCAAGCCCGAGGCCTACCTGACGGAGTTCGGGCCCTCTTTCGGCTCGTGGGAGGCCGAGTGCGAGGCGGTGGTCAGCGAGAAGACCAAGCCGCAGCCGTGGATCACGGAGGTGTTCGCGACGGAGGGGGCGGTGCGCAAGGAGGCGGCCAGGCAGGGGCTTCCGACGATGCGGGGCCCCTCGCTGGAGTGCGGCGACGACCTCAGGTCGCTCAAGAAGCGCCGCGAGGTGCTGCAGGACATCGAGGCCAAGAAGCCGAAGCTGGTGCTCATGGCCTTCCCTTGCGGGCCCTGGAGTAACTTGACCTACTGCCAGAAGGATCAGGCCAAGGTTCAAGAGCGGCAAGATCGGGACCGGCCTTGTCTGTGGTTCGTGAAGGAAGTGGCGAAGGTCGTGGAGAACTGCGGTGGCGCCTGGATGATCGAGAATCCGAGGTGGTCTCGAGTCTGGGGTGAACCAGAACTCCAGAGGCTCATTCGGGACGGTTGCGCCGCGGAGGTGGACCAGTGCATGTGCGGACTCACCTCGGAGCGTGGGGAAGCCCATCGGAAGCCGACGAGGTTCCTGGCGTCTCACGAGGAACTGCTCTTGGACCTCGACCGGCAGTGCGATCATTCGCACAAGCACGCCCTCGTCATGGGGGGCCCGAGCGTGACGGCGCGGACGGGCCACTGCACTTCAGAGTTGGCGAGGAGCATCGTGAAGGGTGTGCTGAAGTTGTTCGGCCCGAAGGAGGTGCTCGCGGCTGAGGAGGACTCCGAGGAGGACCCAGAGGAGTTGGACGATCGGGGATTCGTGGACTTCCCAGCCACCGAGGAACCCCCGGAGGATATGACGACGCTGAAGGAGACGAAGGTATCGAAGGAGGTGCGGAACGCGGTGCTCAGGATCCACAAGAACCTGCGACGCCCCTCGAAGGATCAGCTCGTGAGGGCGTTCCGCGCGTGCGGGGCAAGCGATGGGGCCATCGCGGCGGCGATGCAGTTGCAATGCCCGGTGTGTCATGAGATGAACAGACCGGCGGTCGGACACACGGTTCCCCGCACGGCTCAAGAAGGTGAAGGAGTTCGGTGAACAGATCGCGATCGACCTGTTCACTGTGCATGCGAACTCGGGCATGGCGCTGGGAA
This sequence comes from Prorocentrum cordatum, assembly GCA_963575745.1. Taxonomy (NCBI): domain Eukaryota; class Dinophyceae; order Prorocentrales; family Prorocentraceae; genus Prorocentrum; species Prorocentrum cordatum. The sequence goes on from CAUYUJ010020850.1 coordinate 73,029, forward strand.
CGCTCAACATTGTGGACATCCAGACGGGCTTCCAGGTGGTCGCGCCCATCAAGAGTAAGCATCCCAGCATTGTGGCCCAGGCGCTGGAGCTGGTCTGGTTCAGCTGGGCCGGCGTGCCTCACTCGTTGGTGTGTAGCAACGGTGGCGAGTACTACAAGGAGGTGTTTCGCTTGCTGGAGGGCTGCGGGGTGCAAGTGTGGTTCACGGCGGTGGAGGCGCCGTGGCAGAACGGCATGTGCGAGCATGCTGGAGGTGAATGGAAGGTGCTCTGGAAGGCCAGTACCACGGAGGTTGACATCGAGACCGAGCTGGAGCTGACGGCTGCTGCCGTGATGATCACCTGGGCCAAGAACCAGCGGATCAACGAGTCTGGGTTTTCGCCGGCGCAACTAGTGCTGGGGCGGTCCAGGACGCTGCCGTGGGGAGGGACTGCTCAGTGAGCGCGGTCGCTCCCAGATCGCGGCGCACGAGGCGGTGGACAATGGCCCCTACATGACGAAGCGGTTGCAGGTCTACAGCGCGGCGAAGGTGGCACTGGATAAGCTGGACAGTAGCAAGCGACTGCGACGTGCTTTGGTTGCTCGCAGCCGCCAGATGCCTCCAAGCACGAACGTGAAGCTCGGCGACGTGGTCTACTTCGACCGCGAGGGGAAGCGCAAGAACCGTCGGAAGATGGGCCCGTCCTTGATCTTCAAGGCCTGGCATGGGCTGGCGGTCGTGATCGGTGTCGAGCCGGCGGCCATCTACGTCTCTCGACCCAGTGCGACCCTGCGGCAGTTCGCCGCGCGTCACCCGACGAAGCACTGGGCATCAGCGCCCGAGAGCAGCTGGACATCATGGAGAAGGCGCTGCTCGACATGAAGGCTGGTGGGGAACTAGGACGCGACCAAGGCGCATGAGGACGGGGGCGATGTCGTACCAGCAGATGGAGGTGAAGCCCCGGAGGCTGCGGCTCGACCTTCTCGGGCCGACGATGACGTGGAGGATTGCGCCGAGCAGGAGCAGGAGCAGCCGGAGTCGACAGAAGGAGTCCCGCCGTCGGCCGTCGTGGCTGCGATTGCCGGTGTTTCGGCCAGTGGCGAGCTCGATCCCATTTCGAGCGCTGAGTTCTCGCGGAAGACGAGTTCTCGGGAGAGCGGGCAGACCGACTTCTTGCAGGGCGTTGCGCAGCGGCTGCGGGCTCACGGCGAGGACCGAGCAAGTCCAAGGCGCTGCGCGTGGCCAAGACTATCCAGAAGCAGGTCGGAGAGGTGCGTGGGCGATCGAGGCCTTCGATTGCTGCAGCACCGGTGGCGAACGTTATTCCAGACGGACAGTTCGGGCCCCACGGTAGCTTCGCGCCGAGAACGCCGCGCGCCGAGGACGAGGCAGACGAAGACCAAGAACGTGGAGGTGATGCTTCGAGTCCCATCACGCCCGCGGTGGAGTCGGCGTCTGCGCCGCTTGAGGTCCAGTCTCAAGGTCGGAAGCGTGACGTAGTGCAGGCTGAGTTGCCAGCGGCGCCATCTCGTGGAGGACGTGATGGACCACCAGGGCCCAAGCACCCCGATGAGGCGCTCTGGGTCAAGGGCGTGAAGAAACGAGTTAAAGCGTGGCTCCAAGGTGCTCCTGAAGCAGATCGGCGACGCTTTCTGGACCACCTGGAGACGGTGCCTGTGGTTGACCCCCGGTTCGAGGCGATGCTCGTTCAGGGCCGGGCCCGGAAGGAGACGGTATGGAGTCGGATGGGCCCGCCTACGAAGGCGAACTACGAAGAGGCAGCAGCGTCGCAGTGGACCAAGTGGATTGACGCGGAGTCCGTGGAGGTGCTGCTGGAGATGGAGTCCGCTGAACTCGAGGAGCAGAGGAAGCGCGACCGCAAGGGCGACTACATCATGAGTGCGCGGTGGGTGCTGACTGACACGAACGACCCGCGGAGGACGGAGGCGAACGACCTACCGCTGAAGGCGAACGCGAGGCTGGTGGTCAACAGTGGCGACCCTGGGCGTTTGGGCGAGAAGGCCAACGTGAGAGTGGACGTGCCCTGTGCGACCACCCAGTCGGAGATGATTCTGACGCAGGTGGCTGCGTCGCAGCCGGGCACGATGTGGGGCTGTGCCTGCGTTCACGTGGACGACTTCCTCTGGACGGGGAACGAGAAGATGGAGAAGGTGATGGGCGCGCTGGGCAAGGAGTTCGCTTTCGGCAGCGAGGAGTACGATAACTGCGTGTTCTGTGGCAGGCGGTTTCAGCGACAGCCTGGAGGAGCTATTGCGATTGACATGATGGAATGCGCAGCTGGCCTGGAGCCTGTGACTGTGCCCAGGGCACGACGCACGGCGGCGCGCCAGCCCATGAACGCGATGGATTGGAAGCAGTATCAGCAGGTGGTCGGCGATGCCAACTGGCTGGTGACCAAGCCGCGCGTGGACTACTCTTACGACCTGGCGGTGCTGCAGCGCGAGAAGGGACGCAAGAAGGGCCCGAGGATCTCGGCGCTGATCAAGGTGAACCAGTTGCTGAGGGAGTTGAAACGCAGCTCGACGTTCAAGATCACGATGCGACCGATCGTCCTCCAGAGGTTCGGCCTGGTGGTGGTGCCGGACAGCTCACTGGGCAATGTGATGAGTGACGGGGCGGCGTTGCAGTCGGACCCGGCGACCGAGAAGATAGGCACCCAGGCCGGTTTCCTCATCCTGTTCGCGGACCGCGCGCTCGTGGACGGCGGCGTGGGCCGGTTCTCGTTGCTGGAGGGCAAGAGCCGCAAGTTGAAGCGCGCGGCGAGGAGTTCCTACGCTGCGGAGGTGATTTCCGTGGGTGACGCCGTGGACGTCGCCCAAGGGATACGTGACCAGATCACAGAGATGCTGTGCGGCCCCGTGGCAAGGGGCGCAGGTATTCAGTTGTCGGGCTGGCAGGTGCCAGTGACGGTTGTGACGGATAGCAAGGATGGACATGATAGGCTCAACTCGGACGCCGGCGTGGGGAGCTCGGCCCAGAAGTCGGTGAATTTGGAGTTGGCGAGCATCAGACATATTTTAGATAGGCCGCAGACGATGGTACGCTGGACGGACGGGAGTAACATGTCGAGCGACGTGCTGACGAAGGATATGCTGGCGGACCATCTCAGAGAGGCGCTGGAGCGCGGCACGTGGAGTATTGAGTTTCGTGAGGAAATGGTGAAGACGGCCCGGCGTGTCGCTCGAGAGCGCTGGGAATTCCGAGTGAAGAAGTTGGCCAAGGATGGCGTGTTCACACCCGGAGTCCTTGAGCCATAGTGAGTGATAATGGACATCTCTTTCCTTCTCCAATTGTCTACGCCGGTGCTGTGCCGAGACTGCTGCGAGCGTGAACGCTCGAGCGTAGTGCTGTGCTAATTATCTTACCTCTGTCTCCCCATCCGCGGAGTGCGATAATTCCCCAGGTCGGGATAGCGTTGCTGTGAATGTTTTGGCGACGGTGCTAGCTGCGAGCAGAGTTCATTGAGAGGAACTTGTGTTTTACGTTTCATATTCGCGGGTCGCTCCCGCCCTACGTGTGCGAGTTTTGATTGGAATTCTGAGTGACTGGTTTTTGGGCGGCTTGCCTATCAGAGGTCGGCTGTCGAAGGGTTTTGGACGGCTTGCCTATCAGAGGTCGGCTGTCGAGGCGGGCGCATATCCACAAATATAAATAATCCGTGTGGAAAACATGCCCCTCGGAGTGGATATGCCCCCTGCTCTTGCCTTAAGCCCTCTATGTGCTCTTTTTCCCTTCCCTCTCTCTCTCTCTCTCTTCTCTCTCTCTCTCTCTTCTCTTTCTCTCTCTCACTGCTGCCGGCTCGGTTCGCGCCGGCTTGAGACGAATTGGTTCCTGGTAGCAGGACTGGGAAAGGGGCCTCACTCTCACCTCGAGCCCTGCGGGCTCCGCCGCCGACCCCCGCTGCGGGATCGGGAGGTCAAGAGGAGGCCCAACCCGGTTCCGCAAGGAGGAGGAGGAGGCGGAGGAGGAGGAGGAGGAGGAGGTGGAGGAGGAGGAGGAGGAGGTGGAGGAGTGGAGGAGGAGGAGGAGGAAGAGGAAGGAGGAGGTGGAGGAGGAGGAGGAGGAAGGAGGAGGAGGAGGAGGAGGAGGAGGTGGAGGAGGAGGGAGGAGGAGGAGGAGGAGGGAGGAGGACGAGAGGAGGTGGGAGGGGAGGAGGAGGAAGAGGAAGAGTGGAGGAGGGGGAGGAGGAGGAGGGGAGGAGGTGGAGGAGGAGGAGGAGGAGGAGAGGGGGAAGAGGTGGAGGAGGAGGAGGAGGTGGAGGAGGTGGAGTAGGAGGAGGAGGTGGAAGAGGAGGAGGAGGGGAGGAGGAGGAGGAGGAGGAGGAGGAGGAGGAGGAGGAGGAGGAGGAGCAGCAGGAGAAGGAGGCGGAGGAGGAGGAGGAGGAGGAGGAGGGGGAAGAGGGCGTTTTTCTTCGATCCGCGGCCCGCGAGGCCCCGACCGCTTCCCCGATGGACGCCGCACTCGATGGCCCTCCCCCCTGGGGCCCGGAACATAGCCCCCCTTGAGGGCCGAGCTCGGGAGAGCAGTCGCCCGGGCCCTACGAAGATGACGTTGTTTTTGGGATCTGGGGAGTCCCGAGACCTCCTCGCGTAGTGAACAAAGTCACGGCGGGAGGTTTTTCGTTATGTTCGGCCTCTGGGGGCTCTCACCAGGCCTCACGACCGTCAGAAAACGAAAAACCGGTCCCGGGGAAGGGGTCAAGACCTCTGGGGGTCGACGTTGTGAACAAAAATCACGACGTCGGGCGTCTGGGTCGCTCGTTATCGTCGAAACGAGGTCGCAGCACCGCGAAAAGGCACGACCTTTCTCCTGGTCGCCGCCTTCCTCGGTAACTGTGGCGCATTCGGATTCCCTCCTCGTCATGGTCATCGTGCCGGTCTGCCAGTTCTTCGTCTTGTTGGACGCTGAGTCCGCGTCTGAGCCGGGCGTTGCTCCGTCCTGTTTTTCCCTGTTGCTTCGGCGCGGCCCGCCCTAGCTTTGCCCGGCTTTCGACCTGCTTCGCGAGCCCGCGACCCCCCCCCCAAAAAATCACGACCAGAGCCCCACGACCCCATTCTTCTGCAGCATTTCCCGAGCCGGATCGATCTGTCATGGCCCCGGGGCCGCGCAACCGGGCGAAGAATTTCCCAGCTTGAAGACACTGGATCTCAGGGGTCCGCTAGCTCGCTGGTCGCCCTTGCCAGGCTTCCCCGCGCCTCCCGCGCCCCCCGACCCTTCAGAGGTGGCCCCTGGCGCGCCCGGCGGTGCCCCTCCCGCAGCAGCAGGGCCGCATTGGCCTCGCGGCGCAGCGCGACCAGCACGGCGCCGAGGCCGCCTGGGACCATCCAGGGAGACGGGGCGCCTCGTGAGCATGCGCTGTCGACCGTCCGCGGACTCCGTGGAGGAGGAAGAAGCGGATGCGGAGACGGAGGGGGCGGAGGAGGGGGGGGAGGGAGGGAGGGAGGGAGGGAAACATTAGGAGGAGGAGGTGGAGGAGGAGGAGGAGGAGAAGGAGGAGGAGGAGGAGGAGGAGGAGGAGGAGGAGGAGGAGGAGGACCAGTGTAGACCCAAACCCCATCAATGATGCTTTTATGAACCCTTTTTCCAAGTTGTTTTGACCTTATTTTGGGAGTCGCAGAGACGAGCGCAGCACTGGTGCCCCTCCCTGATGCAAAGCTGACGAGACCGACAGGGGACGACCGCAATTGACCACATCGCTGACATCGTCGCGTCGCTTCGTTGCTCAGCTTTGCATCGCTGGGGGGGGGGGTGGCACGGGCCGCGCGCTCGTCCTGGCGCGGCGACAGATTCGGCTACCGCCGCATGGGCGCGTCGCTGCTTTCGGTTTCGACCCCTTCCCGAACGGAGCAATCTTTTAGGGGCAGCGTGGTCAGAAACTCGCACCCGGCAAGAAGTGATCATTTCCACTGGCAGAAGTGCCCCGCTGGGAGGCAACCGTTTGAAATGTCTGAACCGTGCAACGCCGCGATTCAACGTTACTGTTGCATCTTGTCGATCCTGAATCGTGACAGAGTACCATCTGGGGACTTCAACACCGCGAATCAACGTAACTGTTGCGTCCTGACAGTCCTACATTGTGCCAGGACTGAATGCCAGCCATAACAATTCTTGCAACTGTTGTACAATTTGAAGATGAATGAGCGCGGCGCTACGGCGAAAACTATTTGTTGAAACGGTACCGCCATCTATCCGTGAAGCGTTTGCAAACTTCAAACTCACATGGGCGCGGAGCTAAGGCGAGAACAACATTTTGAACACCGCCTGCCTTCCATCCGTAGAACGGTTGCATGTTATTTAGACGAATGTGCGCGGCGCTAAGGGGAGCCGCATTTTGTAAATAGCCCGCCCTCTATCCGTGAAGCTCTATTACATTTTCAGCTCACGGATAACCCGCAACACGCCAGGCCCGCCCTGCCGACATGTCTCGAGGAACGACGGTGAAGGGTTTCCCATAAAGGGAAAGAGATGGAGGAGGAGAGAGGAAGAAAGTGGAGGCGGGGGCGGTAGCGGATACGGAGGCGGAATCGGACGCGGAGGCGGCGGCGGAGGCGGAGGAAGAGGACGATGAGGAGCAGGAAGAGGAGAAACAGGAGGAGGAGGAGGAGGAGGAGGACGAGGAGGAGGAGGAGGAGGAAAAAGAGGAGGAAGATGAGGAGGAGGAGGAGGAGGAGGAGGAGGAGGAAGAGGGGGAGGAGGACGAACAGGAGGAGGTGGAAGAGGAGGTGGAGGAGCAGGAGGAGGAGGAATAAAAGGAGGAGGAGGAGGAGGAAGACTGGGAGGAGGATGAGGAGGAGGAGGAAGAGGAGGAGGAGGAGGACGAAGACGAAGACGAGGACGAAGACGAAGACGACAACTAAGAAGGAGAAGAAACACAATAATAATACTAAGATGAATACTACTACCAATGATAATAGTTATAATAAGAATAAGAAGAAACATAAGGAGACGAGTAATAATAATACTAATAAGACGAATAAGAAAATGAAGATGAAGAGGAACAATAAGAAGGACAATAAGAAGAGTAATACTAATACTAGGAAGACTACTACTAACAATATTAATAAGACGACGAATAAGAATCATGATACTTAGAATAAGAATGCTACTACTAAGAATAAGCATATTCATAATACGATTTAAACAATACGAATGATAATACGAATGCGAAGAATAATAATACGAATGCTAACCGTTTTAGTAATCATAGTAACAACAATAGTACTAATCCGAATATCAATGATACTATTACTAATAAGTGTAATACTACTAAGCATAACCATACTACTACTGATATTTATAATTATACCAATATTAATAATAGCAGTAGTAGTACTAGTACTAGGAATACCAATAGTACTGAAACTAATTCTAAGACTAAGATGAGTAGTAATAATAAATATGATAATGCCAATATTAGTAATACTAACAATATCAGTAATTATATTAACAGTAATACTAGTGTTGTTACTAATACTAATACTAATAATAACATTAATAGTACTACTCATACTAATACGAATACTAATAATAATACTTGTAGGACTAATAGTAAAACTAAGAATAATAATACTCATAGTACTATATCAAGAACCGTAATACTATTACTACGAATAGTAGTATTAGTAGTAGTAGTAGTAGTAGTAGTAGTAGTAGTAGTAGTAGTAGTAGTAGTAGTAGTAGAAGTAGTAGAAGTAGTAGTAGCAGAAGTAGTAGTAGTAGTAGTAGTAGTAGTAGTAGTAGTAGTAGTGGTGGTAGTAGTAGTAGTAGTAGTAGTAGTAGTAGTAGTAGTCGTAGTCGTAGTAGTCGTAGTAGTAGTAGTAGTAGTAGTAGTAGTAGTAGTAGTAGTAATAGTAGTAGTATTAGTAGTAGTAGTAGTAATGCTAACAATAATACTATTATTGATACTAGTAATTTCGGTTAATAACAACAAAAATGGTACTACTACCAATAATAATACTAAAATTAAGAATCCTACAAGTAGTGATCACAGTACAGATGTTAATACTAATACTGGTATTACTACTAATACTACTAATAGTACCACGAGTCGTGCTAATACTAATAATATTACTCATGCTGATAACAATATTTCTACTGATCATAAGCGTAGTCGTATTAATACGAATGAACATAATAATATTACCACTTTTACTACTACTCCTACTACGATTATTAAACATGCAAGCCATAACAGTACTAACCATATTACAAAAAAAACAGTTCTAGTAATAAACATATTATTCATCGTAGTAATGATAATATTGATGCTGATACTTTTTCTAATACCAATAATTAGAATAATGCTGATACTAACAACAATAACCATACTAGTAATAATAATACCAAGAATAACGATAATAATAATAGTACTAATACTACGAATAGTAACATTAATCCTACCAGTAATATTACTACTAATACTACCAATCATAATAATACTAATAATAATGATGACGCGGATAATATTATTAATGCCAGCAATACTAATAATACTTATACTAATAATGGAATTACTGCTTCTAGTACGCATAACAGCAATACGAATACTAATGCGAGGAGGAGGAGGAGGGGGAGGAGGAGGAGGAGGAGGGAGGAAGGGGAGAGGAGGAGGAAAAGGAGGAGGAGGCGGAATGGGGAGGGGAGGGGGAGAGGAGGAGGAGGAGGAGGAGGAGGAGGCTGAGGAGGAGGAGGGGGGAGGAGGAGGAAGGATGAGGAGGAGGAAAGTGAGGGGAGAGGAGGAGGAGGAGGAGGAGGAGGAGGAGGAGGAGGAAGACGAAAACTACGAATAATACTAATGACAATAAGAAGAATACGAAGAATAATAATAATACTATTCAGAAGAGCAATGATAGTAATAGTAATACTAATACTAGCATTAATAGTAGTACGCATGCTACTAAGAAGAATAATAATATTAATAATAGGAACAAGCATAATAAGAATAGTAAGAATAATATTATGAATATTAAAAATCATAGCAAGAATAATATCACTAATAATAAGAATACTAAGCGCATTAATAATACCAATACAACGAATAGTACGAATACTACTAAGAATACCAATACAACGAATAATAATACGAATGCGAATAAGAGTAATAATACTAATGATAATAATGGTAATAATACTAGTACTAAGATTAATAATAATACCAAGAATAATACAAGGCTGAACCATAACAATAAACATACTAAACAAGACTAATACTAGTAATAATAAGAAGAAGACGAATAAGCATAATAAGCAGACGGCGAATAATACTACTACTAATGATAGTACTAATACTTATAATACGAATAATAAGACTACTACTACTACTAATAACCGTAATAATAAGAAGAAGCACATGATAATAAGACAACTTAGAAGAATACTACTAATACGGATAAGAAGAATAATAAGAAGCATAATAATACTAATACGAATAATACTACTAAGAATCGTAAGAATAATATTAATACAACAAGAGAAAAATAAGACGAATCGTAATAATGCTACTGATAAGGATACTACCACTAAGACGAAGAATAACAACAATAGAAGAACAATACGATGAATAATAAACTAAGAAGAAGAAACCTATTACTAATAATACTACTAATAATAGCAACAAGAATGACAACAATAATAATAGTACTAAGAATACTCATAATACTAATCATGATAATAATAATGATAAAAAATAATAAGATGAAGAAGGCTACTAGGGATTATGACATTTACCAAAGGATGAAGAAGGATACTAATAAGAAGAATACGAATAAGAAGAATAATAATGGTATTGCTAAGAATACTAATAATAATACTAATAGGAGGAGGAGGAGGAGGAGGAGGAGGAGGAGGAGGAGGAGGAGGAGGAGGAGGAGGAGGAGGAGGACTCGGAGGAGGAGGCGGAGGTGGTGGTGGTGGTGGTGCTCAGTTGGGGGCCATCAGTCTGTCATCCTGCAGCTGAGCGAGGCCCCTCCGTTGAATATGGAGGCTGGGCCGCCTGCAAAAGCAGCAGGCCGCCACGGCATGAGGCGACGCGGCGGTGCAAAGACTGCGCGCGATGCCCCGTCGGCGAGGAAGATCCCGCGGGGGATATGAAGAAGTGGAGGGAGGAGGCAAAGCCTCTAGGCTATCCCTAGCTGGCTAGGGGATGCCTTGGGGCTGAGCCTCCTCCCCCCTATAGTGCGATATCGGGAGCGGCGCCTGCTGCCTCTCTGGGAGGCGCGCCGTTGCCGCCAGGGGCGGCATCTCTTCTAATATTGTCAAATTGAAGCGTATTCTGCAGTGAGCTGCGATACTCTTTCACCTGCTGCAAGAGTCTGCTCGCATGCTCACTGCCACCTGCTACCATGCTGCGAAGCGTCTGCTGCCGCCTCGGGTCGTGTGCAATATCTACAATCACTTGACCGTACCTACTTCTCAGCTCCTCTTCAGCGTTCCCTGTTTGATCAGCTGCTTCAGCTGAGCCTCTACTACCCTCTCCAACTCTGTCTTCGGCCCCGCTCCCATTGGCATCACACCTTTCTGCAGGAACCACGCGTGATTCAGCGCCTCTCGAAGCAGCGCTGGCTGAAATTGGCGCACCTGTGCGATGACCTCCGAGGACGCCTCCGCCAAGCGCAGCGCCGTCTTGAAGTCGACCAGCGGCCTGTTGCCGAACATGACCTTGTACATCTCCTCCAGGTCCGACTCGCGCTGGTAGGCCTTCTTGATCCTGAACATGCTGAAGGTCGCGTCCACGAGCCTCTGTCCGTGCTCGCCGCTGGCCGCCCCGACCCACTCCTTGAGCAAGAGCTTGCTCTCCGCCTGCCACTTGTCTTGCTCGTCGAGCACCTCCACCGCCTTCTCGACCACCGCCATCGCGATGTGCACATGCGGCGGCCCCTGCCCATGGCCCTTCCCCAACCTCTTCACCGTGTTGTTGTAGTCGAGGCCTGTGTCGGCCCCTGCCGTGACCATTGCCGACGATCCTGGGACCAGCCAGAAGTCGAATATGCCGTTCATCATGTCGCGGTTCTCCTGGCTGTTGCGCAGCACGAGCTTCTGCACGGTGACGAGGGCCTCCCTGATGTCCGTGCTCTCGCCGTCCTTCGACTTGCCGCCCTTTCCTCGAGCTCCACCCTCTTGTCGTGCCTCCTTCTTGTCTCGTTCTAGGCCAGGCTCTCCTCCTGGTGGTGCTCTCTTCACTCTACACGCCATCCTCGCCCGCGCAGTCTCGATCGGCAGCCTCCACCACCGAATGTGGTCCAGGCAGGTGCTGTCGGACGTGCTCCTGAAAGCTCTCGAAATTTTGAGCCGAGAAAGCACATACGCGGCAACTCAAGTCATCGGGGACCTTCACATCGTGGCTCCACTTCGAGTGATCTACGAAGCACTTTCCAAACCTCAATGCTGCCCTGCGACCATGGTCCAAGGCACCTGCTCTATTCACGAAACAGCTCCTGCACCAGGGGCACTGGTTTGTGATGATAATCTTGCTCAATAGAGGTGTCACACCGTGTGCCTCACGACGATGGGCGATAAGGCCTGTTGCACTCAAAAACCTTTTGCCACAGGTCGTTTTTTCTCCTCCCTCCTCCTCCTTCGTGTGATCACACCAATAGGGTCTGTAGTACTCCTCCATCGCCTGCTCCTCCTCCTCGAGAATAACTGCCCGAATTTCCGTCCTCAGTTTTAACCCCGATTTCTCCTCTATATCAGGTGACACCTCCCCGTACCTCTCGACTGCATTCAAGTACGACGGGTCCGTTTGCAGAAACCTGTCGTTCTCTGGGCTCCCTCGTTTCAATATGCTGATATCGTCGCTTCTCGCATGGTACCAGTCGGCGAACTCGGGGTCGACGGAAGCCAAATGATCGAGGTCGGACACGAATTGTTTAGCCCAGGGGGTCGGCTCGCTGTGCACTCTGAAGTCTTCGGATAATCTGGGAGCCTGGTCCATCCAAGCTGTGCCAAACACCGCTGCTACCACCGCCTGATGATCATCTGGATACTTCGCCCAGCGGAGGTAATTGCGAATCCTTCGTACTCTCAACTGTGTAGCACATCTAGGTATCTGCCATGCTCTGAAAACAAACTTCGTGGACCTGCACCTCCTCTCCCCCTCCTCCGTCACCCAGCTCATCTCTCCTTTAGATAGCACCCTCAAAAACTTCCCCAGGGTCTGGTCTAGGATGCTGACAAACTTATCAGGGATGACGAAGGCAGATAATCCACTAAGAGCGGCTTCCACTACGAAGGCCTGAAACATCGCCCGTCGTATACATTTAGCTGTGGAGGACGTCCAGAAGCACCCGCATTGTCGCCAAGCCTGTCTGGCAGCTTGACTTCTCCTGAGTACCTCGCTCAACATGCCCTGCTCGCTCGGTAAATGCGGACCTAACACACGCATCTCTCGAAGGGCTTGGCCCTTCAGCTCTTTACTACGTCTCAAGCGGCGTGTAGTCTGGTAGTGTCGAGCCCCCCGTAGATCGAGTAGATGGTTCGTTTTGCTGGGGTTGAGCGTCCACTGCCCTTTGGCCAAGCAACTTTCCAACCTAGATGTGCTTCCGTTCAGTATCTCGGTGACCTTAGCCGCCGATGCCCCCTCCTCAATGACAGTGCTCTTCGTAATGTCGTCCATGAACACACTCAATTGGGTATCAATAGGGGGTAGGTCAGGGTGACGAGGATCTGTGGTAAAGAACCATCTGTGCTCTCCGTGCTCTCTCTCTCCCATCCTCAACTCCTCCACCTCCTTGTTGTATGTATTGATAAAATCTCTGGGAGCTGTAGTAAATCCCATCTGAGTACCTGTGGTGGACCTGATATCTAATGTACCGTCTGACGTCTCCATGGTCATCGTCTGTTGCCTCACCGTCGCAATAGCAAATGGTACGTCCTCGGGGCATGCATGTTCCTCTGCTTGGATCTCAAGACGTTCTCTTTCTGTCGCTGCGAAAGCATTGGTACAATCGTAGTTGCTCACGATGAGACTCTTCTTATTGCATTCCGCCCTCCACTTGTTACACATGATGATGGTGATGATGCTCTCTCTGCTTCTGTGTGCTATCCCCCCCTGTGCCCATGTAGGCGTCCATACTTTCTGTGCTCGGTAGGGTATCCCCGAGTGCCAGGCCATGGAGAATGCATCATAGCAGTGCATGATGCGCTTGCCACTTATGTTGTTTTTGCCATTTGCCTTGTCACTCGAGAAGCTCAGGGACCGGTAACTGCAGAGGGGCATGGCTTGACACCGACGGATGTGTACTAGATAATCCTGCAGCACCTTCTCAAACGCGTACGTTTCGGCGCACAACTCCGTACTCCCCAAGCCTGCCCTTTCCTCCCGACGAAACTGCCACAAGTCGCCCACCGGCGGCTCCTCTGGCGGTCGAGCGGCGCCGTCAGGTCCAGGCGCCCCGAGCCCCTCTCCCCTGGTCCACCCCATCTTCTCCAGTAGCCTCCTGCCCACTCGATACTTAAACTCCGCAGTGAATCTCTCCATCTCCTCCTCCTCCTCCATTTTTTCAGCCTGTCTAATCTGCCTTTGTTCATTCAACTCGCTCAACTTATTAGGAGACTCCATGTTGACATTCGGCTGCAATAGTAACCACACTGCTTCTGTGGGGAGGCCCCAGCTGGGATAAGCACGTCTTTTTGCCGCCCTGCGGCAATATCTGAGCATCGAACGTCGGTCTTTCTGTACTAGATGGAGAAGGTCAGCATCAACATAGGCAAGTTCGTAGTCTTCACAGTCGTACCTATAATGACTGAGCTCGTCGTTCCAGTTTATAGCTACACCTGCCAATCCTCCATCCTTTGCCGCCTTCCCCAACTCCTCCTCCCATGTCCTGTTGTTCCATCCTGTTCTGGGGCTGTAATAATACCGACGCTTGGGCCCCCTCCCGTTGCCCTGGTAGAGTACTCTCAATTTGTGCATGTCCGAATAACGTTGTTCCACATAAGCGTTCCAAATCTGGCCTGCGAGATCCGCTCTCTTCCGAAGGAGGTACTGCTTTCTGATCTTTTTCATGCATGCTGTGATTTCCTTTAGATCCTCGCAGACGTCCAAAAACTCCTCCTCCCCGTTGCAGTCCACCATCTTCTCCCTCAGCTCCCTCCTCCTGCCCAACATGTGCATGCGGTACGCGCGCATGTGCTCGTACATGTTGTCAACGTACAGGGGCTGCTCTGGGAACGTGTCTAGTAGAGCCTGTCTCACACACAGGCCGAAGATGCCCCAATATGCGTCTGGTGATTTTTGCAGAAGAGCTTTTTGGAAAGAGTCTTCTCCTACCTCCGATAGGTTCTTGTCAACATTCTCGAAGAATTCTCTCCTCTTGTAGCCTCTGGTCAGACATCTCATCAGGGCACTGCGGTCTGGGCGCTCTTCTTTTTGCCTCTTACTTCGATGATGGAAAAGACTGACATCCAAGTCGAGACCAACAGGGACGTGATCTCGATGGCCTCGTGCTTTGATCGTTTGCAACCTTTTTCCAGCTGTCGTAAGTGCAGCACACGCTCGTAGCTGGTGTCTTGCATTGACTGGGAACGCTATGTGATCGATACGGCTTTGTCCACCAGTGGGGCCGAAAAAGGTGTCGTTGACTTTACTGCTGGCCGATGCTATGAATAACTGGTTGCGCTCGCAGAACTCTCTGAACTCGAGACCGTTCTGGTTCTCAAGTTTCGGTCGATGTCCTCCTAAGCTGATACTCTTCGTAGTGTGGACGCTGCCGTCGCGGTCTCGAGAGAGACCGAAGTCCGAGTTGACGTCACCACCTACGATGATGTTGGTCCTCACCCCCAGCTTATCTATCTGGTCATCCAACCACTTAGTTATTTTACGAGCTATCTCACCATGTCGTTGCACCGAGGTGGGGGCAAAGTATACACCGAAAATCGCCGTGTCGATCTGTGCTGTCTGCAGTCGGATGCCTGCTACTCTACCTTGGAGTTCCGAGGGGGGTCTCATCACCGTGTGGAGGGACTGCGTGGGCAGGTTGCTTTTGACAAGAAAACTGACCCCACACGCCGTGCTCGTCAACCTGCCCTTCTTATAACCAAGCTGCACTCCCCAATGGTGTCCGAAATGGTGCTGCTGTGCTGGCTGGTCTTCGAGGGCACGATTGCTCGTACCGGTGAGGATGATGACTTCCCAGTCCTTTAATGCAGTACTGATGTCAATGATCCTATCGTGGTACGCGGCGTGCATGGGGTTGTAGGTGGCCACGCGCATGCTGTCGTTCGTGCCGTACGTGCCGCTCACCACGATGTGCTGCGCGCGCCACGCATGCCACCCCTCCCTTCCCCGCGGCCCCCTGCCCTGCTGCGGCCCCGCGACTGGACGCGGTAGCACGTCGGGCTCGCCTCGCGCGCCGAAATCCCCCCCCGCGCTGCGAAACGGCGGCTGAGGAGGCGGAGGAGGAGGAGAAGGAGGAGGAGGAGGAAAAGGAGGAGGAGGAGGACGAAGAGGAAGAGGAGGAGGCGGAGGAGGAGGAGGAAGAGGAGGAGGAGGAGGAGGGAAAGGACGAGGAGGAGGAGGAGGAGCAGGGGAGGAAGAGGAGGAGGAGGGAACAGGAGGGAGGGAGGAGGAGAGGAGGAGAGGAGGAGGACGAGAGGAGAGGACAAGGAGGAGGAGGGGAGGAGGGAGCAGGAGGGGGAGGAGGAGGAGGAGGAGGAGGAGGAGGAGGAGGAGGAGGAGGAGGAGGAGGAGGAGGAGGAGGAGAGGAGGAGGAGGAGGAGGAGGAGGAGGAGGAAAAGGAGGAGGAGGAGCAGGAGGGGGAGGGGGAGGGGAGGGGGAGGAGGAGGAGGAGAGGAGGAGGAGGAGGAGGAGGAGGGGAGGAGGAGGAGAGGAGGAGGAGGAGGAGGAGGAGGAGGAGGAGGACTGGCAGGAGGTCTGGCAGGAGGAGGAGGAGGCGGAAGAGGAGGAGGAGGAAGAGGAGGAGGAGCTTCTAGATTCTAGATTCTGCAGAGAACCTGGGCGCAGTAACATTATTCATCGCGTTCAGGGAAGGACATTCCGGAGTTTGGGGGCAATCCACGGGCGAGGCGAGACAAGGCTTCGCGCCCCTTTGCAGTGGGGGGCGCTCTGCACCTCCCGTCACGCAATCGATACTTGCATGCATCAGCAAGCTTGCGCACGGTATCAACAGCATACGCACCACAATAACTCGTGCAAAATATTACACTCCTCTGAATAGACAGCGCGTGCGAATCATGCACAGCAGTAAAGAGAGGGTGGTCCGCGGGGGTCCGAAGCTCCTGCCCCTCCGCGATCAAAAGCGGCTGCGCTGGCAAGCAACCTCGCGGGTCATCACCACGATCCCACGTAGGAGAGGGGAGTGCAAGGCCGGGGCCAAAACGAACTCAACTGGCCTCCCTTCGGGAAACACCGGCGGCAACGCTGGCACTTAAAAAAGGGTGCTCCGCTTCACCACAGAATGGCCAGCAACGATCAAGCGTCGCCTGCGGGCCTCTCCAGCCGTGACCCCAGCTTTTTTCCTCGCAGC
The DNA here is from genome assembly GCA_963575745.1 of Prorocentrum cordatum. Lineage (NCBI taxonomy): Eukaryota > Dinophyceae > Prorocentrales > Prorocentraceae > Prorocentrum > Prorocentrum cordatum. The sequence continues at coordinate 89,513 of CAUYUJ010020850.1, forward strand.
GGTCAGACCCTCTCGCGACGATGTATCCCTTTCACACGTGAGGAACACCTCTCTCTGGATCGCCAGAAGACGCAACAGTATTTTTACCTGCAAGTGGTCAGCCTCCGACACAGTGGCAACTTCATCAGAGGACAACTGAGCCCTCTCGGCACCTTCATTTGCACAAAGGTCAGCAGCACGATTTAAAAGGAGCTCAGCGCTCGACAAATGCATGCTCTCAGCCTGGGCCTGGGTCGGGTGAGATTTTGTCCACCTAAGATCACCCTGGCCTGGACGGGACTCGAGCCGATCCCAAACCTGCACCCAGATATCAAGCATCGTACTCTTACTCCTGACAATCTGTTGCTTGGACTTCCGAAAATGCGACAAACTGGCAGATAATCACTAAAGATCAAGATATTGCCCTTCGTTTTCAAGAGGACGGCTAGTAGGGAGTACAACTCGGCGCGCGGCGAGCTCTGGAAGCCCGTGGGGAGTGTCCCAAACATGCCGCCACCGACCTCCCGCTCATTGGAGTGCAGCATGACAACACCCCAGCCGCACCTCCTTAGTCGCCAATCCTTAGTGTCCTTTCCCCCGAGCCGTCGATGCCCCAAACGCCCCCTTGGATCACGTTGTCCCCGTGGAGCACCCCAAAGGACCACTGCAGAGCCTCAGGGGCAGGGAGACCATTCACGGCCTGCTCCAACGACATCAGGCCCCGGAGCCAGAGGGAGGGGAGGGATTCACTCTTCTCGATCGCAGTCGGGGCAAGATAAGCCGTGGCCTGAACGGCCCGGCTGTCAATCTGGTCATTGGCGCAGCACTTCCAGAAGCGGTGCACGGGCGTCTCTGCCTCCACCCCGCACTGCGGGCAAAGTTGAGACGCGCAATACCCCGCATCGAATAGGCGAGATTCTGTCCAATAGCAGCCTATTATGGTAGTTCTCAAAATAGCCTGGGACTCATAATCGAGGTTTTTGCCAAACTGCTTCAACATTTTCTGGGGGGGGGGTGAAATCGACCCCAGCCTAGATCCCGCCCCAAGAAGCAGGAGGAGGAGAAGGAAGAGGAGGCGGATGAGGAGGAGGTGGAGGAAGAGGAGGAGGAGGAGGAGGAGGAGGAGGAGGAGGAGGAGGAGGAGGAGGAGAGGAGGAGGAGAGGAGGAGAGTGGCGGAAGGAGGGAGTGGGAGGTGGAGACGGAGGAGGAGGAGGAGTAGGAGGAGGAGGAGGAGGAGGAGGCGGAGGCGGAGGAGGAGGAGGAGGAGGAAGAGGAGGAGGAGAAGGAGGAGGCGGAGGCGGAGGAGCAGGAGAGGAGGAGGAGGAGGCGGAGGAGGAGGAGGGAGGAGGAGGAGGAGGAGGAGGAGGAGGAGGAGGGAGGAGGAGGAGGAGGAGGGGAGGAGGAAGGAGGGAGGAGGAGGTGGGAGGAAGCGGGAGGGAAGAGGAGCCTCGAGGGCGACGACGACGTCGACGAGGACGAGGGGCTCCGCGCTCGCCGGGCCTGAGGCGGCCCCCCGCAGCGCACTGGCGGTCGGGGCGCTGGCCGCGCCGCAGGCGGCGGCGGCGCCTGCGGCGCGCCGCTGCGCCGCCCTCTCGTCCTCCTTCGCCTCCTCCTTCTCCTTCTTCTCCTTCTCCTTCTCCTTCTCCTTCTCCTTCTCCTTCTCCTTCTCCTTCTCCTTCTCCTTCTCCTTCTCCTTCTCCTTCTCCTTCTCCTTCTCCTTCCTTCTCCTTCTCCTTCTCCTTCTCCTTCTCCTTCTCCTTCTCCTTCTCCTTCTCCTTCTCCTTCTCCTTCTCCTTCTCTCCTTCTCCTTCTCCTTCTCCTTCTCCTTCTCCTTCTCCTTCTCCTTCTCCTTCTCCTTCTCCTTCTCCTTCTCCTTCTCCTTCTCCTTCTCCTTCTCCTTCTCCTTCTCCTTCTCCTTCTCCTTCTCCTTCTCCTTCTCCTTCTCCTTCTCCTTCTCCTTCTCCTTCTCCTTCTCCTTCTCCTTCTCCTTCTCCTTCTCCTTCTCCTTCTCCTTCTCCTTCTCCTTCTCCTTCTCCTTCTCCTTCTCCTTCTCCTTCTCCTTCTCCTTCTCCTTCTTTTTCTCCTTCTTATCTTTCTCCTTTACCTCCTCCTTCTCCTTCTCCCTCCCCTTCTCCTTCTCTTTCTCCTTTTCCTTTTCCTTCTTCTTCTCGCCTCCTCCTCCTGCTCCTCCTTCTCCTCCTGCTCCTTCTGTCTCCATCCTGCTCCTTCGCCTTTTCCTCGTTCTCCTCCTCCCCCTCCTCTTCCTTGAGGTAAGCCTGCGTGCATCGATTGAGGTTCAGATCAGGGTAAGTCCAGAGATGGCGAGCTAGATCCAGAGAGGTCGTGTGAACACCCGCGCGAGTCGAGGGGCGGCAGAAGCCGTCAAGCCCCCAACGACCGCCCGAGGAGAGGTGCCGGCCCTGCAGCTCCAGAGACCTTTTGAGAACCCCAGGGGGGGGGGCTCCCGAAGAGAGAAACAGTACTTCGGATGTTGCTAGGAGTGCCCCTGGCCCAGGATGCCCCCAGCTTTTCGCTTCATTTGGGAGCTTCTGGGGCCCTCTGGGCCTCGTGGGGGGTGCCCTGGAGGCCGTCGGGGCCACCCCGAGAATCCTGGGGGTCCCTTGGGCCAGGCGTACTTCTAGCAACACCCGAGTACTACGAGGAGGCCCGATACACATGGCGCGGCGGGTCTGGGCGAGGGTATGCCTCTGGATGTTGCACATGTGGATCGGGCCACGTGTGCTTCCAGCTTGCGGGCACCATCTGGCGGAAATGCCCTCGCACACGGGACGCTGGCAGGCGGTTGGAGGATCCCGGGGCCACCTTGCATGCCGCCCAGCTGGGGTCCGAGCAGGTGGGGCTGGAGAAGCCAGGCCTCCTGAGCCCTCGTAGAGCGTGCAGTACATCTGCCCGAGACACCCGAAGCACCGACCGATTCTGGCGCTATTCCTCAATCCCAGGACCCGCTCGCGTTGTGACAAAAGTCACGACGGGAGGATTTTCGGTATTTCCGGCGCCCTAGGGCCCTTGCCTTCGGGGCCGTCAAAAAACAATCCAGGACAGAAGTGAAACACCAGTCCTGGGGAAGAGGTCCCAGAGGTCTCGACCCACTCCCCGGGTCCAGCTTTTCATCCCGAGTCTTCTCTTGACGGTCCCGAAGGCCTTGCGAGGGCCCCCTCCTGGCCGACAACGGCAAACTCCTTCCGCCGTACTTGTTGGTGGGCTTTGGGCGGATCTTGGACCCTCCCCGCCTCCTCTCCCCCCGCGTTCCGTCGTGCCCCACTTCGCTCCCCGCGTTTTCCGCCCGTTGCCCGGCCGGCGCCTGCTCCTGCTTCTGCTTCAGTCTTAGGGGCGGCAAAGAGGGGGGGGACGACTAGGGGGGCGGATATCATGGCGGGGGCCATGATATCTCCCCAGATTTCATGGCCCCTCCTTCTGATCTCAATTCGTTCCCTGGCCCAACACTGCGCCGCGCACATGCCGCTGGCCATGATTTGCGCCCCCCCTCTTGGACGCCCCCTCTTGGCCGACCCCGACTGTCGACTACACGTAAGAATGACCCTTCGCAGGAGCGACCTTTGGTGCTGGTCCGCTGTGTCTCCCGATCGCCGAGCTCGATGCGACGCGTCTGGCCCGCCAGCGGCCTCGAAAAAGGCGCGCGCCAAAGGCCGCTCCGACCCAGGGTCGCTCTTCCCAGACTCCCACCGTCCCGTCATGATTTTTTCGCACCGTCGACCCCCAGAGGTCTGGACCCCTTCCCCAGGACCGGTTTTCCGTCCTGCATCGTTTTATGGCGGCCCCGCTGCCTGTGAAAGGGCCCCTGCAGGCTTCCCGTCGTGATTCGTTCTTCCACCACGCGAGGGCGCGAGGGGGTCCTGGGCTGCGCGCCGTCGATGCCGCCCGCTTGCGCCCGCTGGCTCCACCGGTCCTTTGTTGGGGGGGCCTCGGCCTCCGCCTCGCGAGGGGCCCCCGCCCGCGGGCGGGCGGCGTCCGGGGCCAGCGCCTGCCCGGGAAGCCCCCGGGGCGCCTGGCACCAGGGAGCTCCCGGGGAGCCGGAGCGCGAGGGCGACGGGCACGGGCCGGGCCCCCGGAGGGTCGCGGGCCCGAGACCCCCCGCGGGGGGGGGTTCGGGGACGCGACGGGGACCCTCGGTCGGGGAAGACAAAGACGTGACGGGAGGGGGGGGGGGTCGGCAGTCTCTCGGCCTCCGGGGGCCCTTCCAGGGCCTCGGGGCCGTCCAGAAAACGCCTCGGGATGAGGAGCGGGTCCCGGGGAAGGGGTCCAGACCTCTGGGGGTCGCCGTTGTGCAAGAATCACGACGTCGGGGGCTCTGGGGACCGAGGATCGAGGACCGACCGCCATGAAGAACCCCGAGGATCGGGCGTGGGATGTTTTCCACACTGGGCGCGTTCGGTCGGTTTTTGGAGCCCCGGGGCCATAGTGGAGCAATCTGGCCCGAAAGATGCAGCAGAGACTCTGGCCCGAAAGATGCAATCTGGCCCGACATGGGCCATAGTAGAGCAATCTGGTCCAGGACTCTGGTCGTGACTTTTTCTTCGCGATGTTGCAACTTTGTCGCAACTCAGGGAAAAGGGGTTCGGAGTGAGAGGGCCCACCAGTTTTTTGGCCTCTTTTCTGTGGTTTCCTAGGGCTTTCCCTGCATAGGCCCCGGGACCATTAAGGACGACTCAGCATGATGCGCTGCTCCTGGGGTCCAGGGCAGGACCCCGCTCCCCCGCATGCGAAGCCGAGGCCCTGCATCCGCTCGGCACGTCTGGGGCTCTGTGGGCTCCTGAGACGTCCAGGGATCTCCAGGGACTTCCGGAGACCTCCGGGCGGTCGGGAATGCCGCCGCTGCGTCTCCTCCCGTTTCCATCGTGGGGCCTTCGGTGGAGCTCCCTGTGGGACCACGAAGCGTGTGAGGGGTGTGCCGAAATTTGTGTGCGTGACGCATGCGGGCGGTGGCACTGGGGCCTTCGGTGGAGCTCCCCAGGGGGCCACGAGACGTGTGAGGGGTGTACTGACATGAGTGTGCGTGACGCGTGCGGGCGGTGGCACTGGGGCCTTCGGTGGAGCTCCCTATGGGGCCACGAAACGTGTGAGTGGTTTGCCGAACTTGGTGTGCGTGACGCATGCGGGCGGTGGCACTGGGGCCTTCGGTGGAGCTCCCTGTAGGGCCACGAAACGTGTGAGGAGTGTGCCGAAATGAGTGTGCGTGGCGCATGCGAGCGGTGGAACTGGGGCCTTCGGTGGAGCTCCCGGGGCCACGAAACGTGTGAGTGGTTTGCCGAAATTGGTGTGCGTCGCGCATGCGGGCGGTGGCACTGGGGCCTTCGGTGGAGCGCCCTATGGGGCCACGAAACGTGTGAGGGGTGTGCCGAAATGAGTGTGCGTGACGCATGCGAGCGGTGGAACAGGGGCCTTCGGTGGAGCTCCCTATGGTGCCACGAAACGTGTGAGGGGTGTGCTAAAGTGACCGACGTCCAATTCGAAGCCTGGCCCTGCACCAACCCAACGCCCCACCCTACGCCCACCAAATCAGCATTCCAACATCCAACCTTTAGCATCCGACTCTCGACTTCTACCTCCACCAACCGACCTTCTCTAGCCTCCGACTTCCACCGCCAGTCGACCTCCAGCTTATTGGCCTTCGACTGCGCGTGTATCTGCGCCCTGAGTGGAGGATGTGTCAAAGAGCTCGTGAGAACACGGGTGATCTTGCGCCCGTGTGCACTGGATTGGAGTTCCGAGGCGTTCAAGTCGTTCGTGTTTGGCTTGGGCTTCGCGGTTGCAGAAAAGACGATGACATCCACGGGATTCTCCGACATGTTCATGCCACAGACACTACGACTCCAACGAAACTACGTAACTACATCGAATTACAACAGAGGAGTGGGGACAATTGGAACATCAACTCGTGAGGTACGCATTATCCTGAGCAAGCCTCCGACGCGCGCTGCCTCTCATGCGAGGCCATGGCCTCACCCGCCTCGCCCTTAAGGGGCCCAGGCACATGCCCGCACAGGCGATCCGATCCGATCCGATCCCCGCCCGACGCCCAGCCCTACAGCAAACCCTACGCCCCATCCAAGGCTCCGACAACTTGCGACGGCGACGAGGTTACTACAGCTCACGCGGGCGATCGGGTTCCCACAGCTTGCGTCGGCGACGCCCAGCCCTGCGCCAAGCCACACGCCCAGCCCGACGCCCAGCCCAGCGACCGGACACTCTACTGCAAGTACGCCCCACCTTACTCCCAGCCCGACGCCCCATCCGGGGTTTCACAGCTTGCGACGACGACCAGGTTCCCATAGCTCACGCGGGCCATCGGGTTCCCACAGCTTGCGTGGGCGACAGGGTTCCCACAGTTTGCCTCGACGACGCCCAGCCCCACTCCCAGCCCGACGCCCAGTTTGAAGCCCGGCCTAGCCCGACGCCCCACCCTACGCCCCGCGCTACAGCCAGCCCGACGCCCCATCCGGGGTTCCACAGCTTGCGTCGGTAAGGAGACCCCGAGGCCAGCGGCATCTCAGAACCGCTCTTCGTCTTCCTGGGCCGGTTCCTCGCCAGCGACGCGGACCTCCGCATCATTGCCGTTGCCCGCCGTCCCTACAAGGTCGAGTGCTCCGCTGGAGGGGCCTTCCTTGGGGGCGGCGGGTAATCGGCCTTCTTCGCAGATCGGCAGTCCTGCTACGTCTTCGGCGGAGCGGGTCAGCAGGGTTTCATCCACCGTCGCAATTTCCTGGACAGTATCTGGCAGCAAGATGGCGAGAGCGTTCTTGGCTTCTGCGGCTCTCGAGCGCTCCCGCCCTGTCCTCATCACCTTCGACATCGCCTCGGCCTTCACGTCGGTCAACCGTCAATGGCTGAGGGCGGCCCTTCGACGCGTCGGGGTCGCGGACAACATCCTCACTCTGATCGACGCGTTGTACCAGGACCAACAGTGCTGGGTCAAGCTCGACGACCACTTCTTCAAGATCTTTGTGACCACCGCTGGAGTCGCACAGGGCTCCCCTATGAGCGGCTCGCTATGGGGGATCCTCTTCAACCCGTATTTGGAGAAGCTGGCGTTCGCCATGGGGCTCCCCTCGTTTCTCGAGCCCGCCCCAACGGCCGCGCGACTGCAGCACTCTCGAGGGGCTGTTCGTGGCTGCGCGGACGACGTCGGCATGGTGTTTCGCTCTGTCGAGCACTTCGTGGGTGTTGAGGAGGTCTTCGAGGACATGCGTGCTCTTGGCCGCCTGGCGCTGCACCAGCGGAAGACTATCATAGCCCCGCTGTGGGGCGCCCTCCCCAGCGACGTCAAACGGGAGACCCAGAATATGCTCTCTTGGTACGCGCCGTCGTGGTCGCAAGTGCTCGTCCAAGACTCGGCCACAATTACCTCGGCGTCATCCTTGGCCCCAGCGCCACGCTCGTGCAGATATGGGCCAGAGCCGGCACGAAGTACATGGAGCGCGTGCGCGGCGTTGGGTTAGCGGGCGCCTCCGTGGATGGCTCAGTACGCTTATCCAGCGGGGTCGCTCTACCAGTGCTTCTGTACATCGCGCAATTCTTCGTGCTGGACCCTGCGATCCAGGACGAGGAGCTCGATGCGCTCCACATCGCCCTCCGGCTGCCGCCGAAGACGTTCGCCACAGCCGACCTCCCGGCAATGGCCCAGTGGGCTCCACTGGCGGCCCGTCTCAGTATTACGGCGAGCGCTGCTGCGGCCCTCTGGCGAGCGGCGCACGTGACGACCGGCCCATGGAAAGAGGCGCTGATGCTGTGGCGGGAATGGGTGTTGAGCTTTTGGCGCACGGCGGACGGCTTGATCGAGAGTGCGCCCTTCTCGCTCGTGCAGATGGCGGACGACCGCTTGTCTCCGCCCTTCTGGCAGATACGCGTGTCCATTGTGGAGCGGTTCGCGAGTAGCTTGAACGATGCGGCGCTGGAGGCACGGCCACGGCAGAAGAAGCCGACGCAGGAGGGGACGCAAGCGGCCGCCACCGCCGCGCGCGCTGCCACCCGCGAGTGCGCGAGCTGCCTGGCCGCTCAACGACACCGCGGCGGCCGCCAGCGTCCCCGACTCCCTAATTGTCCAGCCGTCCAGAGGATCTACGCGACGACGATGTCGAAGGTAGTTCATCCTGAAGCTGTTGAGGCCACCTTCTGCCGCGGCCTCCAAGCGTGGGGCGTCCCCTCCCCGCCCCTCGCGACTCTCCGCCTGCGCTGGCGCGCTCTCCGCGCAACGCTGCAGAAAAGGCCGCCTGGTGTCCGATGGGCGGTTTTCAAGTTTCTAGCAGGGGGCTGGCCCACAGCGGCCCGAATGCCCGTCACCCCGAACCAAACGGCCTGGTGTGTGTGTGTGTGTGTGTGTGTGTGTGTGTGTGTGTGTGTGTGTGTGTGTGTGTGTGTGTGTGTTTCGGTTGTCCTGACGAGCGACGATACCAGAAACGATTTCCGCCATTATATCACATGTAGGTCGGCCTGGTGGGCAATCTGCATGCCTCGGTTCCGCGCCCATGTGTCAGTCCTGCATCGTTTAGCGTTAGCTTGTGCAGCAGAATACCACGTGGACAGCGCAGAATTCTCGTTCGAGGTTACTATAGATCGAATGGCAGACTTGCATCAACTGTATGGTGCGCTTCGCCACCAGACTGGTTCTAGCCCCGATCATGTGCTTCGCTGTCTCATGATAGCACGCGATCGCTGGGCGTAGGGTCATGGACGTCGCCCCCCTTGCAGCGACATTCGCTCCTTCTCCTCCTCCTCCTCCTCCTCCTCCTCCTCCTCCTTTGTCCTCCTTCTCCCAAGGGTGCGACCGATTTTCTCGGAATGAAGTTCGGACCGCAGGCCGCGATTGCTGAACAGTAGGTTTCCCCTGAGAGTGAATGGCGAAGCAGAGGTAAGGAACTGGCCCTCTCTAGTGCCCCGGCGGAATCATGCTGCCGTGTGTTCAAGTTCGGCATCGTTTCGGTGCTCAGCTACGTCTGCCAGCTATTCCCTCCTCCGCCTCCTCTCCTTCGCTCCGAGCACCACGTCCTCCGCCGCCTCCTCCGCCTCCCGCCCAACTCATTCGGCCTCTCGGAGCTCCTGGGGATCGGATCCTGGCTCCCGAGTGCCACGCCTCGCCCGATTCGGACCATGTGCGCTGCCGCTGCCTGGAGAACCGCGTTCCACACGTTGGGGACGGCGGGTGGGCTAGTTTGGCGGGGGGCTCTCGCGATTCTCAGGCAGCAGGCGGAAATGCACGGAGGTTTTACTAACGCCATGCTGGGAAAACCCGTCATCCATAGGCGAATACTTTGAGCATTTGCTCTCGGAGTCCTGGGCCCCGCCAGGCATCGCCCGTCAGGCGCGGGACACGGCGACCCGTGCTGCACGGATCGAGATCCACAGCGCCTGGCTGGAGGCGAGACGTCCTCGCCCCCAGCGGATCCCAACTCGCTCTCTCACTTCCTCGCTCTTCCCCGACTCTTTCCCCTCCCTCCTTGCCCGAAGGATTCATGCGTGGCTCCCCCATGACCCCCAGATCTCCGTAGCGGAGCTCGTGCGGAGATGGGAGGCGCTCCGATCCATCCTAGCTCGGTCTCCTCCTTCGTGGGCTTGGGCACACATCAAGACATTGTCCAGCGGATGGACCACGTCCGCACGAATTCCGAGCGCTACAGAGTGTCAGTGTATGTTTGGATGCCAAGCCCGAGACTCCTTCCAACACTACCTTGTTTGTCCTCGTCTCCTCCACCTTCTCGCTTTCCCTCGTGTTTTCCTCCCTACCTGTCCTCTCACACGTCTGGGGCTTGGCCCAGTACCCGATAACGAACTCGAGTATCCCCGCCAGCGCTGCCACCATATCGTAGTGCAGAGCTTCCATATTTACCACAAGCTGGAAGCTGACCTTGCGGGCAGGCCAAGAGCGGCCACTTCCACCTACCATTACGAAATACGAGCCGCAGCCCTCTTCGCGATACGATGCTAGGGCCCTGGCGGTAGCTGAGTCACCGTGGATTCAAGCTACGTGCGCGCTTTGTCTTCCTCCTCCTCCTCCTCTTCTTCCTAAATGGTGTTTGCGGTCACGGACGTGGTGATCACGCGCATCTTCTCCGAGTGCATGGTCCTGTTCGGAGGAGAGAGGCGTCAAGGGATCGCCCTCCGCTCGAAAGGAGAGCTCATTCTGCAGATGTTGATAGACGAGTTCGAGGACCACTGATAATGAAAGAGCACGTTGAGTCTGGGAAGGCTTCTGGCGGCTCTATGGGTGCCAGCATGGCTGGCAATATATATATATATATATAGATATTTATATATATATATATATATATAGAAGAGGTCGGATATCATCTTCTGTGCATGGGACTGTCTTGAATGGAGTTGGGCATTCGAATTGTCAGCATGATATGGTTAGCAGCTACTCGGATGCTCGAGGCGATGATCGCTCGCGTGGAGCACTGGAGGGTGCGTCATCCTCCGCGACTCCATGCCTGATGAGCGATGAGAGGGACCAGGCTTGCATCGGCCTCGAGGCGCGACCGTGCCGATCCGAGGCTGCTGCTGCCATCCTCCCCCCTCGTCCTCGGCCTCCGATGTCTCCTTCCCCTCTTCCCCACCAGCAGCCTGCCACACGTCAGCACAGCGTTCAGGAGTTGGTCAAACTCGCGTGCCGTGGACCGCCGAGGTAGTTTCGGCGGGGGGGAAGTGAGCTCGTTGGTCCATTACTGGGGTTGCCCCAAGAATTGCCAGTTGGCTCTGTCCTTTCGTCGCCCTGTTTGTTTTCCTTGGACCCCTTAGGGGTTGCCATCTAGGTAGCTTTGGCGGGGGGGCATTGCGCAACTCGTTGGTCCATTTCTGGGATTGCCCTACGAATGGCCGTGTTGGCTTTGTCCTTTCGTCGCCTTGTTTCTTCTCCTTAGACCCCTTCGGGGCCATCTTTGCGTTGAAGTCTCGCTGGCCAACCTTGGTAGAGCGAGGGCAACTCGGGGCTCCCGCCGCTGGGGCCTGCTCGCAGTAATATGCCGCGCACAATAGGTCGCTCAATTCGAAATTCATTTCGAATGTTGAGGTTTGTCGGAGCTCACTCTCGATTCGGCCAGTTCGCCGCCGCCTGTTCCTCCTCCCCCTCCTCCTCCTCCTCCTCCTCCTCCTCCTCCTCCTCCTCCTCCTCCTCCTCCTCCTCCTCCTCCCCCACGTCGTCGTCCTCCTCCTCTTCCTCCTCCTCTTGCTCCTGCTCCTCCTCCTCCTCCTCCCCCTCCTCCTCTTGCTCCTCTTCCTACTCCTCCTCCTCCTCTTCCTCCTCCCCCTCCTCCTCTTCCTCTTGCTCGCGTCGTCGGAGCCGACCTTCGCCGCCAGGGCGCGCCGCAGCTCCCGCCGGCGGGGCCCCCTGCCGCGGCCGCCCCGCCGGGGCGCACGCCCACTGCGCCAGCGCCCTCGGGGCAGGGCGTGGTGTACAATTGCGAGGCGGCGGCCCGCCACTCTGAGTGTGAAGAAGCGAGGGGAGGGGGGAAAAGAGGAGGACGACGAGGAGGGGGAGAAGGAGGAGGAGGATGATGCTGATGAGGAGGAGGAGGAGGAGGGGGAGGACGGCAAGGTGGAACTGGAGGATGGGGATGATGATGATGACGATGACGATGACGATGATGATGATGATGATGATGATGATGATGATGATGATGATGATGATGATGATGATGATGATGATGATGATGAGGATGAGGATGAGGATGAGGATGAGGATGAGGATGAGGATGATGCTGATGCTAATGCTGATTCTGATGATGATGAGGATGGTGATGATGATTGTGATGGTGGCGATGATGATGCTGATGATGAGCATGCTGAACATGAGGGTGCTGATGATGATGACGATGATGCTGACGACGATGATGGTTATGATGACGTCGATGATGAGGATGATGCTGACAAGGATGATGAGGATGATGATGATGACGATACCGATCATGATGGTGATGATGAGGATGAGGATGCGGATGATGATGCTGCTGCTTTCGATACTGCTCAGGATGATGATGACAAGGATGATGGCGTTGAATATGATAATGGTTATGAGGATGATGATGCTGCCGCCTCTGATGATGACGGTTCTGTTGTAGTCGCCGAAGTAGTAGTAGTAGTAGTAGTCGTAGTAGTAGTCCTAGTAACAGTGGTCGTAGTAGTAGTAGTAGTAGTAGTAGTAGTAGTAGTAGTCGTAGTCGTAGTCGTAGTCGTAGAAGTAGTAGTAGTAGTAGTAGTAGTAGTAAGTCGTCGTAGAAGTAGTAGTAGTAGTGGCAGTCGTAGTAGTAGTAGTAGTAGTAGTAGTAGTAGTAGTAGTAGTAGTAGTAGTAGTAGTAGTAGTAGTAGTAGTAGTAGTAGTAGTAGTAGTAGTAGTAGTAGTAGTAGTAGTAGTAGTAGTAGTAGTAGTAGTAGTAGTAGTAGTAGTAGTAGTAGTAGTAGTAGTAGTAGTAGTAGTAGTATTAGTAGTAGTCGTAGTCGTAGTCGTTGTCGTAGCGGTTGTAGTCGAAGTGGTAGTAGTAGTCGTAGTAGTAGTCGCAGTAGTAGTAGTAGTAGTAGTAGTAGTAGTAGTAGTAGTAGTAGTAGGAGGAGTAATGGTAGTAGTAGTAGTAGTAGTAGTAGTAGTAGTAGTAGTAGTAGTAGTAGTACTACTAGTAGTAGTAGTAGTAGTAGTAGTAGTAGTAGTAGTCGTAGTCGTAGTAGTAGTGGTAGTAGTGGGGCCACCTGCCGCCGGAGGAGAAACATTCGGTCCGGCCGCGGCCCAGCCACAGGAGGAAGTCATCTTGCCCGCCCACGCAGCTTCGCCACGCCCGCTCGCACGCACGGCACGCACGACACGAACCCGAAACCGAAATCGATTTCCTGGTAGGGGGGGTCTCCGTTTCACGTCGGTCTCACCCCCCCGACCTCCGATATGTATGTATGTATGTATGTATGTATGTATGTATGTATGTATGTATGTATGTATGTATGTATGTATGTATGTATGTGTATATATATATACATATATGCAGATACAGACCTACATACAATATTGCATTGGCGCTTTGCGCGATGCACCTTTGTCCTTCACGTCTAACATGCAGGCATAATGAGAGAGGTTGACGCATCAAAACAGCGATCTCTCTTGGTTGCAGTTTACTGCGCCATCACCGTTATCATATTGTACTTCTTTCTCCTCCCCTCATGTGTCCAGTTTATCTTCCTCTTCCTCTTCCTCTTTCTTGTTGTCGCCTTAGTTGCCTCGGGAGCCTTTCCCCGAGCTCCCCAGATTTGTTTGCGCAGGCTCTTCCGAGGCGAGCTTCTGGAGGATCTCGCGAACGCTTCTTATCGGGCTCCTTGGGCGCCCCTAGAGACGTCCCTGGTGCCTTTTGGGAGCCTCTGGGGGTTCCTCGGGCTGTTCCGCCGCGAGCCGTGGTCTCGGGTCACGGTTTGAATGCTTCCAAAGGGCGTGTTGGGGCAATTTTTGGAAGTCATGGGGCCTTCTGCGGGCAGTTTCTGAGCCCTCTTGGCTCGTCTTAGGGCTCGCTCGAAGTGTCAGGAAGCTTTTTGTCGTCTTGGAGCGGTTTTCGGTGCTTCTCGGGCGTTCTCGGATGCCCAGAAGACCGAATAACCGAGGAGCCCCAAATCATACAAGAAACCAGCGGATAATCAACCTTTTTTACGTTTCGAAAGCTTCTTAGGGGTGATCTTTGGGCTGTCTTCGGGCGTCTGGCGTGGGTCTGGGGACGCTGGAGGCCGTCTTGGACCGTCTTGGGGGTCTCTTGAGCCGACCCGCTTGCGCGACTCGGCAGGGACTTCCAGAGGCCCGGCAAGCCCGCGGGATTCTTTGAGGGGGCGTCCAGGAGCCCTGGACGCCGGGGATCCCGTTTCGGGGCGTGTGGTTCCGCCCCTCCCCCGATCAATAAAGATAGGTGGAAGGGAGTATGAATGTGTACGTACATGGGTGCAGATGTATTCTTGGGCTGGCGCTCGTTGGGCAACGTGCTAAGTGCCAGGGGTCAGACGTCCGTGCCAAAACGCCCCAGAACTTTGCTGGACCGCTCCCGCTTGCCAGCAGGGGGTGTGCGCAGCTGTTCGAGGCGCAGCGCAGACGCGCAGCTCCATCGAACGCAAAGTGTAGTAGCCCCCTTGCAAATCGAGCCCGCTCTTCGCCTGGCTCCCTGCCAGAACATGGGTGCTCGCTGGCCGATATCTCGCCGGGCCCATCTTCATACAGTCGGGGGTGCCGTGGTCGGCGTTTTGGGGGGAATTCGCCGATTTCTCCCATATCCGAGGGTTTCGAGGGGCCCCGAGCCCTCGCGTTCCCCGTTGTCTCCCCTTCGCCGTCGACGTCGACAAGTGACCGACGTCGACAAGTGATTATTGCAGCGCGCACGTCGATCCTTTCATGGGTGCGCGCGCGAGCTGGCTGACCAGGGGGCCTGGCACTGACACGCTGTCGATGCGGATGGGCGCAGGAAAGGACGGCACTAGCAACTACGTTTTGAGATTCCATCAGCGCTGCTGTGCCAGCCTCGTTGTGATCAGTCCCATTCGTCGCGTTCTTCTCATTCACACATGAATTATCTGGAGGCTTCACATCGCGCGGCATGCCGCACCGATGATTCTTCCCCGACCTGGAGGAGGGGTTCCCGTTTAGTATCCCCCTCGGGGGTCTGGGGTGGGACCCCCCCGGGCTCCCCCCCGGTTCCAGACACCCTCGCGTTGTGAACAAAATCACGACGGGAGGTTTTTCGCCATTTTCCGCCTCTGGGGGCCCTTACCGGGCCTCGGGACCGTCAAAAAACGACGGAGGATGAAAAACTGGTCCCAGGGAAGGGGTCCAGACCTTCGGGGGTCGACGTGGTGAAAAAACACGACGTCGGGGGCCTGGGGTCACGGGCGGAACGCCGGCGGAAGCTGGCGGAAGACGGCCCCATTTCTGCAGACGCGCTTCCGAAAGGCATGGGCGGCCCCAAGATGGTCCGCAAGATGGCCCAAGAGAGCCACGAGTCGCCAACAGGTCGATCCAGACTGTTCAAGATGGCCTCCAGACGGCCCAGGAAGCCCCCAAAGACGCCCCGTGAGGCCTGCACGAGGCCCCCAAAGAGAGCCCCACGAGTCAAAATTCATAGGTTTTACCCTGGTGTTTGAAGGTTTTTCACGTTTTCGCCTTATCGGCCTCCCGACGTTCCAAGACGGCCCAAGAGGCCCCAAAGATCGCCCCGAAACGGCCGAAACGGCTCACGAGGCCTCCATGAGGGCGCCCAGGCGGCCCAAGACGCACCCAAGGCGGCCCAAGAGGCTTCCAAGACGGCCAAAGAAGGCCCCAGGACCTGGAACGCCCCAAGAGGGGCACCAGAGAGGGGGCAGGGACCGACATGTTGGGCTCTCCGCCCAAAGAACTCCCCAGGAGGTTCCAAGAGGCCTCCAGCAGGCCGCAAGCAGCCTTTCCGTAGCCATTTTTGCTCAAGCCATTTTGGCTCACGGCATTTTCGGATCAAGTTTGCCGCCCAAGGCAAACGCCGACAACGACACA